>JABMCL010001742.1:475000-525000 GCA_018857735.1 Alviniconcha marisindica
ACTGAATTTTATTACACAAGGATAAAGGTTTAGGCATGAATGTCTTTCCGGTAACCTATCCTTGATACATTTGCAAGGCAACCAAACGATACAAGAAAACTTAGTTAGAAATAATAAAACGTTTAAATTAACAACAACAACAACAACGACAACAACAACAACCACAACCACAACAACCACAACAACAACAACGTAGATGAAATACGAAAGAAAAAGTTTACAAAACGGGAGTCAGATGGAAGTAGCTAATCAAACTTTCACAATTAAGGAATACAAACATAGTTTAAGATATGTCTCAGAAGAGAGACAGAGAAAATGGGAAGGGGAGGGGGAAGGGAGAGGGGGGATGAGTAAGGTGAGATCAAACAATAACCAGCTTAAGACAACAATGCAACATGACACCCACAAAACACACAACAACAACAAATAAACAACCCCCCCCCCCCGAAAAACAAAACAAAAACAGCAACCACCAACAAACAAAACGATCAACAACAACAACAAACAAAAACAAACAAACAAACAAACAAAAACAAAAACGCTTTCTAGACGGCGTAAGATTAGATGGGGTACAGTCAAACATTACGGGCATAAAATTTGCATGATGACGTTGCAAAAAAAAAACGGAGAGAGAGAGAGAGAGAGAGAGAGAGAGAGAGAGAGAGAGAGAGAGAGAGAGAGAGAGAGAGAGAGAGAGAGAGAGAGAGAGAGACGGGGGGGGGGGGGGGGGAGGGGGGGGGGGTGGAGGGGGGAGGGGGGGCTGTCACACAAGCAAAAACATCATTCAGCTTGAACTGTGACGACCATCGTTATGTGTTGAGACTTCTTCAACAAATTCGTGACAGAAGGAGGAACCAACGTAGGAAATCCGTCCACGTAGTCTGGTTCTGGGTGGATATGCAGTCCCTTTCCCGAAGATCTTTTCACACTTCTATGCATCTGTCCAGTGCCCAAAGTGGACAGCCTTGTTTCCGCCAGAGTCCAAAGAACACAGGCTTGTTCTGCCCAGTTCCAATGTGGATAACCTTGTTCTGTCCAGTTCCGTTGTGGACAACCTTATTCTGCCCAGTTCCAATGTGGACAACCTTATTCTGCCCAGTTCCAATGTGGACAACCTTATTCTGCCCAGTTCCAATGTGGACAACCTTGTTCTGTCCAGTTCCAATGTGGACAACCTTATTCTGTCCAGTGTCCAACGCGGACAACCTTGTTCTGTCCAGTTTGAAAACATGGACAACCTTGTTCTGACCAGTGTCCAACATAGACAAACTTGTTCTGTCGAATGCCAAACGTGGACAAAGCTGTTCTGTCAAGTACGTGTAAAAGGTGGACAAAGCTGTTCTGTCAAGTGCGTGTAAAAGGTGGACAAAGCTGTTTTGTCAAGTACGTGTAAAATGTGGCCACAGGCGTACTGTCCAGTACGTGTGAAAGATGACAAAGCTGTTCTGTCAAGTAGGTGTAAAAGGTAGACAAAGCTGTTTTGTCAAGTTCGTGTAAAAGGTGGACAAAGCTGTTTTTTCAAGTACGTGTGGGCGTGTGAAAGATGACAAAGCTGTTCTGTCAAGTAGGTGTAAAAGGTAGACAAAGCTGTTTTGTCAAGTTCGTGTAAAAGGTGGACAAAGCTGTTTTTTCAAGTACGTGTGGGCGTGTGAAAGATGACAAAACTGTTCTATCATTACGTGTAAAAGGTGGACAAAGCTTTTTGTCAAGTACGTGTACAAGGTGGACAAAGCCGTTCTGTCAAGTAAGTGTAAAAGTTGGGGAAAAAACTGTTCTGTCAAGTACGTATAAAAGGTGGACAAAGCTGTTCTGTCAAGTACGTGTAAAAGGTGGACAAAGCTGTTCTGTCAAGTACGTGTAAAAGGTGGACAAAGCTGTTCTGCCAAGTACGTACAAAAGGTGGACAAAGCTGTTCTGTCAAGTACGTGTAAAAGGTGGACAAAGGCGTAAGTCCAGTATGTGTCAAACGTGGACACCTGTTCAGGCGATGATCGTGATTCAATGAGCGTGGTGCGCTGATCTAAACCGGGCCATGCGTGTCCGACTGAAGTAACCCACAACCCTTATGGCGTTCTCTGAAAGGAACCGTCTGGATGGAATCTGACAATTGTGCGAATTCCTTTACTTACCAAACTTCACCTCTACAGCCACTGTAAAGCGCGTCGTGGTCAGTGCATTGAAATCTCCTGCGAAAAATAACCACTGAACTTTTTATGTCTGAACTGCAAGCATATAAACGGCATCTGTATAACAGTATGTTGTAGACGTTAAACGCATGCCATGTGACAGTTACCGTAGGCGACTCAAGGTCTTTGTTGTTGTACTCGAGTTACGTATTTCGCGCGCTAATTAACTCCGTTGTTTGTTGATTCTGCTTTCAAGTGAATTAGTTACTTGACCTTCAGCATCCAGTCAACTGCGCCGCACGTGTGTAAGTGTCCGCGTGCGAGTACTCAAGCGCAAACGCACAGAAAGTGGAAGAAGCCTCTGTCCAGACAGCAGTGACTCCTACCACTCAGCCAAGGTGGACTGTATAGAAGCGATGTCGGCAGAAATTGTGCAGGGAACGCTGTCGTGGCTGGCTGCTTGCCGGCCTCTCGCCGCCTGACCCACGTACTTAGCGACGGCCTCCTTAATGGACGCCAGCGCCTTCGTGTTGGGATCTACAGGCGGTTCACAGCGGGGACAACGGCCGGAGACGTCGTTGTAGGTAGCTCCACACTTGGCACACCTCATGCCAGGGTTGTGATACAAACTTGCACCAAATCCTCCGTAGAAAGGCTGCCCTGCTGGCTGGCCACTGCTGACTTCACGTGAACCACAGTTAGGACAGAAGCTATGTCCCTTCGGGAATGTGCTGCCGCATCTTTGACATTGCATCAGCGACGCAACGTTGTTTACGTGTACGGTAACCTTCCAGTCATCGACTGTGAACACTTTCAGCCTGCAGTTTTGGACTGGCGGAGATACAGGTTGCACTTCCCGCATCTGGCGCCGTGCCTTCCCCCGATGTTGAATCTGCCGTGCCTCTGTTGCTGCTGCCTGTTGGTGATCAAGTCCGAAGAACTCTCTCATTTTGGCCGGCATTTCCAGGGCATCTGCGTCACACCCGTCTCGCGCTACGCACTGCGCATGCTCTGCCTGTTGGTGATCAAGTCCGAAAAACTCTCTCATTTTGGCCGGCATTTCCAGGGCATCTGCGTCACACCCGTCTCGCGCTACGCACTGCGCATGCTCTGTCAGGCTCAGAAAGCACGCGAACTCGTGAGCCATGTCGTCAACGGTGCGCTGGACCAGCTCGTGAACGTTGTCTGACTCCTGGACCAGCTGCTGTTTGGCTGTCGCTAGGTATTCGTCTATCACCTTCTTCAGCTCCTCAGCGCGACTAGTCAGGATCTGCAGCGCCTCCGCTTTGCTTTTGCGCACGACCGCTTTTTGTTTCTCAGCCTCCTGTAGCACCTGCTTCAGTTTGGGTTCCAGGATGTCACGTGACATGGTCGTGACCTTGAGCACCAGTTCCCGCGCCTCTGCACTCTTCTGTGACAGGTCTAGTGTGGCGTGACCTTCATGAGAGGTCAGCTTACAGTCTCTGCAGATGACCTTGACGCATGGGGTACAGAAGAACCTGATTTTCTCTCCGTTGTGTGTGTCGCAGAAGCGTTCTCTGGTCACGAGGGGTTTCCCCTGTCCGGCTGGGTTGGCGTCGCCCAGGGTGAAGACTGCGTGCGATTTGGTGGCAGAGATTGAAGCGTGAATCTTCGTACAACTGTCGCAGGCAAGCTGGTCGCAGTCCGTGCACTTGTGAGTCGCCGAACCTTCCTCGCACATGTCGCACGAGCGAACGCCAGTGTGCGATCGGGCAGCCTCCACCTCAGCCTCGATGTAGAAGTTGACCTGGAATTTCTCCACACCTCCTGGCGGAATGGTGATGGACGTTCTGCAGGTCGGGCAAGGGAACGAGCTGGTGGTGGCCTCTGTGGGCACCAGCTGTTTGAGACAGCCGAGACAGAAGGTGTGAAAGCAGGGAAGCAGTCTCGGTGAGGTGAACTTGCCCAGACACATGGAACACTCCCGGTGTCGCGATCGCGCAGTGGGTTGATCTGCAAAATGTTGGGAATAATTTTGTTGCTCTAGGGGGATTGCATTTTGAATTAGAAATGCCCGGAGGACGTGAACTACAACACTGCAGATACGACATACAGTAACTACAACAAAGAAAGAAAGACAGACAGAAAGAAAGAAGAGAAGAAGAAGAAAAAAGAAAATGAAAAAGGGAACGGATTCTATGTACACAACAGCTTCTCGGTTTAAACAAACTATTAGACATAATTTAAAACCTGTAAGATTTAAGAACCCTTTCGGAGCGTTCTTTCCAGTACCTTCATCTCCCTTCCGCCTCTTACAAGAGGAGAGAGAGAGAGAGAGAGAGAGAGAGAGAGGAGAGAGAGAGAGAGAGAGGAACAGAGAGACAGAGAGACAGAGAGACAGAGATTGATTGATTGATTGAACTTTATTTCTCAACAGTGAAGATATTAGCACAAAGGCCGACTCACATATCTGCCGTTGCTACAGTACTACTAATAACCAAGACATTCACAGTGAAATATTATGACAGAAGGCCATAGACACATACAGGATCAATAATAATAATAATACATATAAAACGAGACAGCGACTGCAATGGAAATGGAAAAAAAAAAAAAAAGCAGTGAAAAACGACTGGAACGAAAAAGTCAAAACTCAATTAGACAGACAGACAGAAAGACAGACAGACAGACAGACAGACAGACACACACACACACACACACACACACACACACACACACACACATTGGGTAATTTACAGAGAGAGAGAGAGAGAGAGAGAGAGAGAGAGAGAGAGAGAGAGAGAGAGAGAGAGAGAGAGAGAGTGCATCAGCATAAACCAATCAGAAAGTGATAAATCACCTTGCTGTGCCATTTCTGTCGAACGTTATCCTGCGATCTGGTGGAGCAGGTAGCAGGACCTAGATCTCCCTCTGTTCGATCGTCGTTGTCTGGTTGTCAGATGGTGAAAGTTGTCAGCTGGTGAAAGCATTTATATCACGTTTTTTAATTTTTTAAAAATTGTTTCTGTCCAGTCCTTATTTTACATTAAAAAATAATAATCTGGTATTGATAAATGAAACGGAATGGTCGACGATACCAGCATGTCCTAGCCTCAGGTGTCCTTTTAACACGGGTAATATTGAAGAGACTAACTCTTCGAAAAATTAATGTGTGTTTGATATTTGCGTATATATGTTTTGTTTTATGTTTGTGTAAGGATTGGTTTGTGGACTGACTTGAAGAGTTTTGAAATGTGCGTTTGCTTTTGACTGAGTTTGATTGTCCTGAGGTGACTCTGTGGTTGACAGGACGTTAAAATCCAATTACTAACTAACCATAAACCAAAACCTTTGAAAAGGAGGCCAAGCAGACTCGAACCGACGTCCGTCTGCTTACCAGCGAAAACGATTTACCTGGCTTTCTTGCCGTGCGAATGCCCTTTCTGGAACTATTGTTTGTTGACAAATCATACATCATTCATGCCCACTGTCCCTTACATTGCGCCAAGAAGGGTTTTTATACGTACTAATGTAGTAATGCTAATATCATAATTATTAACATAATATACTTCGCCCTGATATAACCGTTCTGGGCTTAAAACCCAAGTTACTTACTATTACTACAATATACAATATTGTGGATAGTAATGACAATAGCGATATTTTGTAGTTAAATTTCCACAGCGAATCGTAGCTTAACGAGCTGTACAAATTGCCGGCAGACGGACGGAGTGATTCAAATATCTTTATCCATTTTAAGTCTCCGTTTACTGCCCGTTTTAAGCTGTGTATATTTACTTTGTATAGTCAGAATGCTCAGTCGTGTGTGCGGATATCGTTGTGTGTGTGCGTGTGTGTGTTGGGGGGGGGGTGCCTTTCAAACTGCCAAGCACTTGTTTACGACATCAGTCCTTCCTTGGAGGAAGGTGCCGGAAAGCGATGCTCGGAGTGTCACTGGGTACCTTTGTGTATGTGCGCGCGTATATTCGCTTCGAACAGTGTCTAGGGATGAATTAGTAATGATGAAGATGCAATATATTACTTAAAATTAGTAATTATGAAGATGCAGTATACCACAAGCAGATTGAAAACTTTGTGAATTGCCGGTGTGACTATAAAAATTGCTTGTATTTGAATGTGTCCAGAACGAAAGAGATGTGTATTGATAGTTTTAGGAAGAATCAAAGATGCCCCAAACTAGTCTACATTAAAGGAGAAGCAGTAGAGAGAGTAGATACATATAAGTACTTAGGTGTGGTTTTTGACAGTAAATTGAACTGGAAAGAGAACATCAACTTTGTGCTGACGGAAAAAAGTGAACTCGAGAATGTATTGTATGAGAAAACTGAGATCATTTGGAGTAAATTCAGATATGCTAGTGTGACAGTCTGCTAGTTTGTGTATTTTTTTCCAATTTTATTTCTAACTACTGGTAACACCAAGATTCCTGGCTTGTGGGCGAAATTATAGTAGCAGACGATATTGGCGGCCATTTTGTTTTTTGATTGCCAGCTTTACAGCCGCAATCAGTGACGTATTTATTTAAAATTTTGTAAAACTTCAGAAATTAGGTATTTATTGTAATTTTATATATTTGTAGCTAGTATTTATGATGTAGACTTTCAAAATATTTCACAGAAGTAGGAACAGGGCTTAGATTAGATGGATTTGGGATTTGCAGATTTAATTGGTTGCAGAACTTTGATTCTGGCGCCGAATTTGGTGTGTGTGTTTGTTATCCAGGCTTATTTCTTGATTTTTAGGTAAATAAGTAGGAGGACTGCGTATATAGTGAATGTTTGGTGTATTTTAGGGCCCTAGGTTCGAACCTGTAATGGTTTTTAGGGGTATAGGTCATGTTGTAGTTAATTAATTTGAGGTTAATTGCAGCGAATGCGGTTCCACGGCTGGGCTCACAGAGTTAATCTTATTTTAGCTTCATTTGATAGACTAGATAACAAGGATAATTTTTGATAGATAAGAAGATAATGGTCCGCAGGTTTTGGCATTTTAAACCGCGTTATAATGTGTTTAGTACTTTTTGAGTTAGGGCCCAATCAAAAGTTAGAAGAAACACAAGCTAGTAGTTTGAAGTGCCTCGGGCAGCCTGCACAGATTTTGCTGGACAGTGCTGTCCGTGTGATCCGCCCAGCTGATATAAATAAGAGGCGAGTGCAGCAGGTGGCCCATAGTTCAGGAGCTGTGTGAGAGTCGAGGTGGCCGTCCTGAGCTGTCCGTCCTAACGAGCCTTCTGGTTTCCGTGGACGTAAAGAATTATTGCACCGTGCTTCGGCATTGGTCACAACTTGTCCCTAATATGTCAACTGACATCTGAGGACATTAAGCATCACTTCATCATCAGCAGGTGGCTTTTAGCGTCTGAGGACATTAAGCAAAAACTCAACAAAGCAGGTGGCAGCCATCTTGATTTAGTGTTCCATTGGCCTGGGTCCATGACTGCATTTCAGCCACAAGTTCGGGAGAATCACCTCGTTGCCAGTAAGTTGGATAGCCATTTGCTCAGTTGTTGTGTTGTTTATGCTTTGATGTATGATACTATGTATGTGTTGATTAGTTTGATACTCACTGCCACTGGTTCAGGTTGTTTTGTTTATTCAGTCATGTTGCTGCTATGAATAATGTCATGGTGGAAGGCCAAATTGAGTGATGTATTTTGACTTAGGATGTGGTCAGTAGCAGGAGAATTACAGTAACACTATGATGTGTCCACCTCAGTCCAATACTGTAGGATGTGTGGTACTAGGCTAGGCCTAGTATGTGAAGTTACTTGCAATTTAAGGAAACATCTAGTCAATAGATTCCTAATATGCAACTGCAAGACAGTCATGTGTAAAGTGTAACATATTGCAAAGTTGCAATGCTTTATAGAGAGGTGGTTAGACTATCAGCTGCCATATGTGGATGTTGTCTGCTACAGTGATAGACTACTGTCAATTTGTATTATTGGTCACCCCAAGTGCCATCTTACAAGAGTAGAGTGCCGGTTGTTGATAATTGTGGATGTGGGCACCATTGCTCATTCATAAAATATTTTCTTCAAGGTCAAGTGTCAGTATACCCATAGATAGCATGCAAGCTGGCCAAACAGTTAGAATCATAGTTTTTTTGGCATTCACACCTGGCTGACTGACTCGGTGGCAGTGTTGAGTGTAGCATTCATGACCTGTCCTTATTCTATTTTGCTTTGGTTTGACTGGTTAATCTAGTCATTGTAATATATATATACATATACATTAGATATAGTACGTAGTATTGTATTTGTAGTATTTGTTCATAACTGGTCATAAGTTTTACTTATTGACTTAGTCGTATTATAGTTATTTTATTTTTTTCTTGTTTATAAAGTTCATAACTGTTTCACTTAGTGACTTGGATTATATTATAGTTCTTATGATGATCTATTATTTGTCTATAAATGTTCATGACAGTTTTACTTATTTAGATATATTATAGTTATTGTTAATGACATATTTACTTATTGATTTAGTCATATTATAGTTTTTTTCTTCTTTCTTGTTTATAAAGTTCATAACTGTTTCACTTACTGACTTGGATTATAGTTCTTATGATCTGTTACTTGTCTATAAATGTTCATGACAGTTTTACTTATTTAGTTATATTACAGTTATTGTTAATGACAGATTTACTTATTGCCTTAGTCATATTATGGTTATTATTATGTTTTTACACTTACACCTCAGGAGTGATTATGCTTGTAGTATGGCCAGAATGCCCTGTATATAAATTACACTGATGATTGACCCCCATTATTACATTTTGGTGTTCAGTTACTGTTGTCATTATTGACCCAGCCCCTGTCTGTCTGTAATCTTGTTGTTTTAGATGACTTGTTTGTTTTGTATGTGTACACCTATGGTGTTGGTAGTCTTTTAAATTCTCTCTCCCTCTGGCATGGTGTGAATGTATTTCATTGAGAGTATTATGTAGTTGTTTCATATACTTTGATGAAATGTTCCCTGCAACCTTCCCCTCACCCCTTGTATGACTGGTTGTGTAAATAAAAGTATCCCTAGTGTGTGTGCCGAGTCAAGATGAGTGATAGTTGTGGACTGATAGAATTGTGCTGTGACATGATGGTACATCCATCATACTGTGTTCATAACAATGGTTTTGTGATGTTTCCCCCCTTACACATGGTCAGTACTACAGTTGCTTAGTTTTATAGTGGTTTCAGATTATTAAGTTCTAGAATGGTATGTCATGTTGCTTTATTAATTGTTGTGTGAGTACTTATGTCACTCAGAGTTGTATGCATTTCAATGAGAGAGTATTATGTAGTTGTTTCATATACTCTGATGAGATGTTCCCTGCAACCTACCCCTCAATCCCTTAGTATGCTTGAATGTGAATGATGGCGAGACGTTATTAATGGATGTTGTTCTGTGATGCGTCCATTCCGTGCCAAACGGTGTCACTAGTAGTTGTTCTGTCAACTTTGACTTACAATGTTCCTTCAGTTCATGCGTATTGTGGTTAGTGCATTTTATTATTTTATACATTTCATTGAGAGTACTATGTGGTTGTTTCATAGGCTCCAGTGTAATGTTTCAGGCATAACAATGACTTAGTACTATATTATAATTTTGTATGTTGATTTCAAAAACATTATATGCTTATATATTATTATTATTATGTGTAAATAATGTATGCTCGGCTGGACCTACAATTGTGTTTATTGTTTGTCACAGCGTGCTGTCTTCACAACCAATAAATGGTGAAACATCTATTTTGAGTCTGGAGTCTATTCCCCACGACCTGTCACACTAGTAACTTTTTATAATGCTGTAATATGTAGTATTATTATGTTTGGTTCTGTCTGTTGGGGTCGGAATATTTCAAAATTAGATAGAAGGAGGTTGGAAAAGATTGTAAAAAAAGCAGGTCATGTTGTGGGAAAGCCACTGGACAATTTTAAGACTTTACACAAAAAGATACAGAACAGAAAACTAATGCAAATATTAAACGACCCTACACATCCAATGAGACACTACTTTGATAGCAGACGTAGCAACAGGAGTGGAAGATTTTTACTTCCGAGAACAAATACAAACCATTATAAAGCCTTTTTTTTAACCTCGGCTCTGTCAGTTTTTAATGGAAATTATACCAGTCATTAACTGAGTGTGCGCATGTGTTAAGACGTCTGTTTCTAACGGAGGGTTGGGGCTGCTGCTGAACCTAATGATTTTTATTTAATTTGAGAGTTTTTACGTTTTGGTTTGACACAGAGAAAGCATTATTCCAGGTAATTTTGGGTTTGCTATAACTAAGTATTAGTGTATGCAGATTGAGAGAAAGGGAGCGTATGTATAAGAGTGTGCATGTGCGTGTGGTTCATGATTTGAGATATGTTCTTCATTGTGCGATCGAACAGCTTTAATTTCCCACTGGGATTAATAAAGTACATCGTTATTGTTAGGGACAGGATTTTGTCCTTTACAAATACTTTAATTGTTATTATTATTAAATGTACTACCGCAACAATCCAATCTTTTTATAAGACACTGCACTGATAATGTTGATGTACCATCACGTTCTACATATATGCAGGGTCAAGGACAACTCTGTGTGTAACGCTGATTGAGTGAAAGGGAGATAATCTTGCCTCGCGCCATTACAGCGTGTGATATATATATATATATATATATATATATATATATATATATATATATATATATATAATATATATATATATATATATATAAAATCGTGCTGTGAGATAAATGTAGCCATAGCCTACAGTCGATTGGATCACATTTAATAAGGTTGGTAGTGTTGCTTAATGTCTTCAGATGTCAGTTGACGTATTAGGGACAAGCTGAGACCAATGCCGAAGCATGGTTCAATATAGCGTTACGTCCACGGAAACCAGAAGGCTCGTTAGGACGGACAGCCCAGGACGGCCACCTCGACTCTCACACAGCTCCTGAACTATGACACATTTAATAATAATAATAAAATATATCATTTATAGTTCTTCATCATTGTAAACCCCAATTCTAGCCAGAGTTTGGCAGGAACAATCAGTGTAGACAAGCTTCACTGGGAAATCGTAAAGTTACACTGTATACCCCCAGGTGTTGTGTCCATGGCTAAATGTGTGAAGCCTCTAAACCGATAAGCGCATAGTTAATGGCTCTTCTTATAGCCTGTGTTGTGTTGTGATATCCTTCCTATACTACTACTACTACTACTGCTGCTACTACTACTACTACCGGCTGCTGCTGCTACTACTACTGCTGCTACTACTACTACTACTACTGCTGCTGCTGCTGCTACTACTACAACAACTACTACTACTACTACTAATGATAAAGGGCATTCATATTACGATACGGCTGAGCTATCGAGGAACACGAAAACGCTAGGCGCGTACAATAGCAAAGTACTAATCGACGTAACATATCAGCACACCCACACTGACACCCCTCTACACACCACTACACACACACACACACGCTCGGGGGGAGAGAGAGAGAGAGAGAGAGAGAGAGAAGAGAGAGAGAGAGAGAGAGAGAGAGAGAGAGAGAGAGAGAGAGAGAGAGACAGACAGACAGACAGACAGACAGACAGACAGAGAAACAGAGAGAGAGACAGACAGAAAAAGCATGTCGCAATGGCTGGTCTGTGCCGCCTTGTAATCGAGCTATCGATTTTTCCCTATGATCGATATAACTGATGAATGCGACGTTAATCTGAAAATCCACAAGGCTTAAACCTATCGTAGATGATCAGCAAACGACGAAGCGTCAAACAGATCCTACCTTAATGCGTGTGGTGTCCTTTAAACCCTAAGGACAAGCACTGAGTCATGGGAAGGGTTAGGTGTGTTTTTTCGCTAGCAAGGTCATGCGGACGCCTTTAGCCAGACGACACGGTGACAGGAAACTGCTCACTGTGCAAACAACACATGCGCATTTACGTGGTTTTGGGGTGTGCTGCTGCTAAGTTCGGCGAATTCAGGTCATAGGCACTTGACACTGCTACTAATTTTATTTATGACAAATGAAAAACCGGAGTGGAAATAAATTTGAATATCATTCCGCATTGATGTCTTTCGACGTCATGGTTTCTGCACGGATATTGTAAGTTAAGGCAGTACGCAGTAACACAACTCTCTCTAAATCTACAACTGACTTAATGCAACGGTATGCCACCGAACACTCGCACAGTGCTTTTCATTTTTTCTTCTTTTTTTTTGCTTTGGAAAACGTTCCATGAAAAATTCTGTTCGCCTTCCCCAAAACAGCGAGCTGCGACAGAGTGGAGTTTCGTCCCATGATTGTCGTGTGCTTCCTAAAGCCACTTCTACTTAAACCAGCCTTGAGAAACGTTTTGCCGCTGCCGTCGATACTTCAACGTGCGCAAGCCGGCTGCACACAGGACTTTGGGATTTATTCTCATTTATTCTCAGTTAAGGTTTTGTTTGCTGAAATGTATGTTAATGTGGTTTTTGTGATAAGATGTTTGTACAGCGCAATGAGTTTAACTTTGGTTAAAGAACAGCGCTTTATAAGAATTATTAATTATTATTATTACTATTATTCTCATCCAAAGGAGCCCATGTCCCTGAAAGGGTAGGGGGCGGGGTGTTTCCGTACTTGTCATACCCCGGATTCGAGCCAACAACCTCTCGACCCAGAGTACAATGACTTACTCACTCGGTCACCTCCCTACAGTGATCGCCATGCGGTATTTTGTCCAAATAGTTTGAATTTCAGCCAACAAAGTACAACGCACGACCTCTGAAAACAGAGAGAGTATTTTCAGCTAAAAATCGAAGGTTGTGTTGGGAGACAGCAACATCTTCTCCGACTGCACCGCTTACAGATTTCCATAGTCATCTCAGTCCTCGTTGTTTCGTTGTTCGATGAGGATGAATCTTGCTCGGTAAAGGGAGGTAAGAGACTCTTAAAAATAAATGTGCGAAAAAGACGGTGACTGCTTCTTTAAAATACTTGGGAATCTGAGAGAGAGAGAGAGAGAGAGAGAGAGAGAGAGAGAGAGAGAGAGAGAGAGAGAGAGAGAGAGAGAGAGAGCAGGCTGGACTGAAAAGAAATGACCCAGGGAGACTATTTTGCCGTCTGGGATTGTTCTGCGTAAGAATCGTTTTCTTCTCCTATTCCGTATTGAGTTTCGTGTGTTTATAAGAGGAAGAAAGTTAAACGAAGCCAGCAAGCAAGCAACTAACTGACCCCGCCTTCCATGTTAGCGTTTGTCCCCGAAGCCCCGAGAAGAAAGCTTCTCTGACAAGATTTTCTCCACCAGTTAACCGGAACCGGATATTCCCCTTCCCGTCGTTCTTTGCCATGCGTGTGCTGTGCGTGCTCTTTCTCGCAACCATGTCGTGAATTCACGAGAGTTTCGACCTTTTTCGTGCGACAGTGCCAAGAGTCTGCGTAACGTTTCATAGCTTCTAATCGGTGTTTTCGTTCTTGTCAGAAACAAGGATGGAATAGCTTAGTGGCTTAAGTTTATTCAGCAAAACATGATAATACCACTTTAGTTACCTGGTAAACAAATCACAAACAGTGCCAGTGTAAATAATGAATGAAAGCGGGTTTAATACTGGTTGTTATTTTTTCATTTCAATGACAATCACGAAAAAAAAAAGGACTAGAACGGTGTCCGCAAAGCTGATGGTTCTAAAAAGCACAATAATTTAATCGCTGAAAAGGAGATGGGCGTTTTACGCCCCGTCAGTCGTGTAGGTCGTGTTGTGGCGAACCTGTGTGTGTGTGTATGATGTGTGTGTGTGTGTGTGTGTGTGTGCGCGTGCGTGCGTGCGTGCGTGCGTGCGTGCGTGCGTGCGTGCGTGTGTGTGCGTGCGTGTGCGTGCGTGTGTGTGCGTGTGTGTGCGTGCGTGCTTGCGTGTGTGTGTTGAGAGAATGAGAGATGATGGGAATGAAGAATTTTTCTTATCTCTTAAGGTTTTATCTCATAAGGTTAAGTCAATAAAGCGCTAAACGATTTAAAGATTTTCAATTAATGATCGTGAACTTCATTCGAAGCCACAAATGTAGGATGCTTCAACCGGCCATCTGCACCGTGATATTTTACGTGCTGCTGCGGTAACACGGGGGTGGGACGGATACCGAAATACGAGTCAGCTAGCACACAGAAAGTTGACTGGAGAAGAAAATTCCTGCACGGACTCGAACCCTCGACCTTTCGATCACTCGTCCGGCGCTCTAACCACTGACCTATTCCCGCTTCCCAATCATGACCACCACCACTACCACCACCACCACCACCGCCACCACCATCATCATCATCATCATCATCATAAGTATCATCGTCATCATCATCAACAAAACGAGTAGAATTAAAATGCATTAATTTCACAGATGCCGAATGACCGACGATCTAAACGGCAACGGCATCGTTTATCGCGAGGTCTGTTCACCATATGATCATCTTCGGCATCATAGCTAATTGTTAATGATCCAATTGCAACCATCCGAATTCTTTTATCTTTCCAAAGCAAGGACACTGTCTAGACAGACACAAATTAAAGAGCAGAATACTAGACAGACACAAATAAAAGAGCAGAATACTATCACATCCGTTTCAGACAACAGCGAGACCAGTAGTTTTTCCTTTTTCTTTCTGTCAAAGTACACTCACTGTCTAGACATTTGAGTATAATAACGCACACATCGCCAGCTTACCGTTCTGCATAATGCTTGGGTCACAGGAAAGTATACTGCTGCACCACCCTGGGAAAAATAATGGATTGGATCCCGAGATCAGAGGACAGTTTTTCAAAAGACAGATTAACCCCGCTTGCTCACAGTTGGTACTTTGATATTTTTGTATTTTTAAAAGTGAAAAAAAAAAAAAAGGTTACGAGGGTTGGCGTATGCTGGTGGTAGAGGAAGAAAGTTATGAATGTATGACTCTTGTTTGAGCCACACCACGACATCATCATCATCATCATCATCATCATCATCATGTACATTTATCATGCGCTCATCAACGCCCTGAGCGCTCGCATGATACATATTAACCTAAATACAATATTATATACACATAGACTTCCCATAGCATCACCGCACCACACCCTGAAAGTTTTAGAAGTGAGATGATTTCCCTGCCCCCCCCCCCCCCCCATTTCCGCTCATTCCCCTCCCCTCTAGAATGTGGTTTTCCGCCCCAACTAATACAAATACCCAGTTTCTGCTACAGTCATTGTGTGTGTGTGCGTGCGTGCGTGCGTGCGTGTGTGTGTGTGTGTGTGTGTGTGTGTGTGTGTGTGTGTGTGTGTGTGTGTGTGTGTGTGTGTGTGCGTGTGCGTGCGTGTGTGTATTAGTGTGTGTATTAGTGTGTGTGTGCGTGCGTGCGTGCGTGCGTGCGTGCGTGCGTGTCAGTGTGTGTGTGTGTGTGTGTGTGTGTGTGTGTGTGTGTGTGCGGGCGGGCGCACATAATGCCTTATGTAAATTGTTTTGGTAGGACTGTCTTTTACGAGTGTATAGAATATTGTGTTTAGGTTAATATGTTTGATGTGAGCGCTCAGAACGTTGATGAGCGTATATGTAATGGTGTGGAGTGGTAGAAGGACAGGACACAGGCAGCGGAGTCGGTCAGAATGGAGACCACAGCAGGCGGCGACGGCAAACAGGCTTTTATTCTACAGCAGCAGACAACTTTCTCAGCACACCCAAAATCCTCCCGCGCACGCATAGATAAGAGAACTGCGGCGCGGGCCGCAAGGAACACACGCTATCGCTACAATGAAATCGGCCCTCTGGACCACAAAATGGCAGACTATTGTGTTTCCTTGGCCCGCACAAATACAGTTTCCTCTACAATAACTAAACTAATTAAAACATGAAAAACATCAAATGAAAGCTACAATTACAACCTTTTAAACCGTATAAACAAAATGTACACACATGACTTGTTTAATTTACAACAAGAGTGGGAAGCGTGGCTTGCACCTGTCTATAAGCAGATTCGTACAACTAAATCACAACCAACACAATGTACAAAATATAACTGTCACTAAAACTTACATCAGAATAAAGAACACGCTCCCACGGTTAAAACAGTACATAACAATTACAATACAACGCTCTGTAAGAGAAGCAAGACACTCAAAGACTAGCACTAAAACAATCGGTGCGAACTTTCGCCTAGGGCGCGTTATTTTAGTCGCAGCAGCGCTGATAGTGATATCAAGTAGTCTATTACATCCTAGCTTCTACAGTACACAATACCCAATAGGTTAATTTCAACCCAAAACAAACACCATACATGAAGTCAGCTCAGCAAAATACTATACGACAAAGCATTGATCGATAGAGAATTACTTTCATCGAGTCAAAACAACGATTCACTACTATTCACTAGTACTAAACAGAGAACGCGCCATGCAGACGACGGCTATAAAAAGAATGGACCTAGAGAGGCATCGGCTACTGATTAAGCTCGATCCTGCGTCTAAATAAACGTTGGATAAACATTCTAAGATGCCAGATTATATTACACATGGCTTTGGTGTATAACGAAAAGGACTAGGTGAACAAGGAGTAGGTAAACAAACAAGCGGTCAAAATATTAAGGAGTAAACAGATTTGAAAATGGCGCGCACCAGCGGCTATCGCCGGTCGGCTGTGTGAAGGCCATGTGGCGTTACGCAACACGCAGCACTTCAAAACAAAAGCGTCGTCTGCTCCGGTTCCCGAGTTACTAACAGTACAGTAATGAAATTGCATGGATCTGATAACCGGGGCGGGATTATTGTAAAATTGTACCGCAAAGAGCACTTGCTCACAGATAAATGTACATTATTATTATTACCATTATTATTATAAAACGCTTTCTTGACTCGTACATGCCATTCAATTCAGTTCAGTAACAGTTTATTCATCTCACAAAGGGCAGCTCCATTAGACGGGCTCATAGCAAAATACGTTTAAAGCAAACAACCATAATGAGACTAGAGGAAAGTACAAATACACAGGTAAACAAATACAAAGTACAAATACATAGGTAAACAAATTAAGTTTCAAGCTGTGTAAATTTTAGCTTTGTATAATCAGAATGCTCGTGTGTGCGAGTGCCCTCTGTGTGTGTGTGGTGTGTGTGGTGTGTGTGTGTGTGTGTGTGTTGTTGTGTGTGTGTGTGTGTGTGTGTGTGTGTGTGTGTGTGTGTGTGTGTGTGTGTGTGTGTGGTGTGTGTGTGTGTGTGTGTGTGTGTGTGTGTGTGTGTGTGTGTGTGTGTGTGTGTGTGTGTGTGTGTGTGTGTGTGTGTGTGTGTGTGTGTGTGTGTGTGTGTGTGTGTGTGTGTGGTGTGTGGTGTGTGTGTGTGTGTGTGTGTGTGTGTGGTGTGTGTGTGTGTGTGTGTGTGTGTGTGTGTGGTGTTGTGTGTGTGTGTGGTGTGTGTGTGTGTGTGTGTGTGTGTGTGTGTGTGTGTGTGTGGTGTGTGTGTGTGTGTGGTGGTGTGTGTGTTGTGTGTGTGTGTGTGTGTGTGTGGTGTGTGGTGTGTGTGTGTGTGTGTGTGTGTGTGTGGTGTGTGTGTGTGTGTGTGTGTTGTGTAGTGTGTGTGCGCTTAGCAATAGTTTCTATGGACAAGATTTTGCGCTTTACAAATACTTTAAATATTTATTATTATATCTTTACTCATATAGCTTTAACTTATAGCAGCACCAAATAATTAAATGGGAATGCAAGAGGGAGCTGCGTCACTTGTGATACTATTATTAGCTCTGCCCCCCCGGGACACTTCACGTCTAGTACTGCTTGCGCTACCCTTTAATAATAAATTCTTATTTATAATGCAATAATAAATTCTTATTTATAATGCAATAATAAATTTTATTTATAATGCAATAATACATTTTATTTATAATGCGCCTGTCCCAGTTCTACAAAAACGAGCTCCAAGCACAGTACAGCTTCATATACCAGACTCAATACATAGCTAAGAAATACTTTCATTAAAAAACAAGATCTAGGTAATACAACTGCATCTGAATTGCGCCCTTTGTAATAATAATAAAGAGGATTTCTAGAGCGCCCATCTACTGAACAAGGTGGGAGCACAGGGCGCTTTACAATAAAACACACACACACACACACACACACACCACACACACACACACACACACACTAACACACACACACACTAACACACTAACACACACACACGTCGGACCGGGGGATAGGCACGGCTGTACAAAAAGCAGTTTAGAAATAGTTATTAAACAGAGGAGGAAGAATCAGAGCGGCGGAGTATTTGAGGCAAGTTGTTCCAAACAGATGGGCAGAGTCCTGAAGCTGTGTGAGAGTCGATGTGGACGTCCTGGGCTGTCCCTCCTAACGAGCCTTATGGTTCCTGTGGACGTAAAGCAACATTGAACCGTGCTCACGCACTGGTCTCAGCTTGTTCCTAATATGTCAACCGACATCCGAGGACATTAAGCAACACAACAGCAGCAGCAACAGATGGGCCAGCATACTGTGACAGTTTCAGTGTTGTACCTAATTGTGCTGCTGTCTGGACTGTCGGCCGTGACACAGCAAGTACGGACGAAAGAAAAACGAAAGAAAAATATTGCTGGTAGCTGAGCAATGCACACTAGAGAGAGAGAGAGAAGAGAAAAGAGAAAGCTTCTGAAGCTAGGATCACAAAGGCGAGAGAGAGACAGAGGGGCAGCGGCGTTATACGCGGTGAGAGGGGGAACTTAAAAAGAAAAAAAAGAAACAGTGGAAAGAGAAAAGGAAGAGATACTACCACCGAGATCAGCCCCCCCCCCCCCCTCCAGCCCCCAAAGGACGATGAAGACAAATGGCCAGCTGGCTATTGCATGGTCTGTGGAGGGCCGATAAAAAGACAGAGCGGGTTTTGGCCTTCCCTCACAAGGTGGGGGTAGAGATGGGGGTGAGGGTAGGGGGTGGGGAGGGGGGCCAAAGGGGAATGGGGGGTGGGTTGTTGGGTGGGGTGAGACAGGGTTGGGGGGGGGGGGGGGGGGGGTCTGTCAGGAAAGGAGGCCAAGGTCCGCTAGTCTTTCGGGAAACCGCGGGACTTGAGAGAATACCGACAGGAAGACAGAGAATAGCTACATGACGACAGTGAACAGCTGCAGTAAGACGGAGAATAGCTACATGATGACAGTGAATAGCTGCAGGAAGACAATAGCTACATGACGACAGGAATATCTGGAGAACGACAGACAATAGCTACAGGACGACAGTGAATAGCCGCAGAACGACAATAGCTACATCAATATCTGCAGGAAGACAGAATAGCTACATGAAGACAGTGAATAGCTGCAGGAACACGGGGAATAGCTACATGAAGACAGTGAATAGCTGCAGGAAGACGGAGAATAGCTACATGACGACAGTGAATAGCTGCAGGAAGACAGAATAGCTATATGACGACATTGAATAACTGCAGGAAGACGGAGAATAGCTACATGACGACAGTAAATAGCTGCAGAACAACAATAGCTACATGACGACAGGAATATCTGCAGGAAGACGGAGAATAGCTGCAGGACGACAGTGAATAGCTGCAAGAAAACAGAAACGACAGAGAATACCTGCTCCTGGAAGACAATAGCTACATAGCGACAGAGAATATGTGCAGGAATACAGAGAATAGCTACAGGACAACAGTGAATACCTGCAGGAAGACAGAGAATAGCTACATGACAACAGAGAATACCTGCAGGAAGACAGAGGACGAGAGTGAATAGCTGCAGGAAGACAGAGAATCTACAGGACGACAGAGAATGCCCGCTGGAAGAGAGAGTAAGACTGACAGAGAGTACATGAAGGACGACAGAGGATGTTTTCCGTACAATACAGAATGGCCACCGGACAACAAAGAAACAAACAAAAACAAAAAAGCCGACAAAGAATGCCAGCCGAACAACATATAATGCCTGCCCGGACGACATAGAACTACACAGGATGACTGCCCGGACGGCAAAGAACTACACAGGATGACTGCCCGGACGGCAACGAACTACACAGGATGATTGCCCGGACGACAAAGAACTACACAGGATGCCTGCCCGGACGAAATAGAACGACACGGGATGACTGCCCGGACGAAATAGAACTACAAAGGATGACTGCCCGGACGGCAAAGAACTACACAGGATGATTGCCCGGACGACAAAGAACTAAACAGGATGACAGCCCGGACGACAAAGAACTAGACAGGATGACTGCCCGGACGACAAAGAACTACACAAGATGACTGCCCGAACGACATAGAACTACACAGGATGCCTGCCCGGACGAAATAAAGCGACACAGGATGCCCGCCCGGACAACACAGAACGACACAGGATGCCTGCCCGGAGGACATAGAGCGATACAGAATGCCTGCCCGGAGGACATAGAGCGATACAGAATGCCTGCCCGAACAACATAGAACGACACAGAAATCCTGCCCGGACAACATAGAACGACACAGGATGCCTGCCCGGAGGACATAGAGCGATACAGGATGCCTGCCTGAACGACACAGGATGCCTGCCCGAACAACACAGAACGACACAGGATGCCTGCCCAGACAACACAGAACGACACAGGATGCCTGCCCGAACGACATAGAACGACACAGGATGCTTGCCCGAACAACACAGAACGATACAGGATGCCTGCCCGAACAACACAGAACGGCACAGGATGCCTGCCCGAACGACACAGAACGATACAGAATGCCTGCCCGGATGACAGGGAACGAATTCCGGACTACAGCAATGCCTGCCTGAAGACATAGAATGCTTGCTGGACTACAGTTATTTCCCGGATGATATACCTGGGACGACATAGAGAAAGAGTGATCAACTGCTCTACTCACCTCATCTGCAAAACTCCTAAATCTGCCCACATCACTCCTTTACGATCTCCACTGGTTACCAATCAGCAGCCGGATTCAATACAAAATAGCTCTCATCTGCTTCCACATTGTGTCTGGTACAGCTTCTCCATATCTCTCTGAGTTGCGTCATCTCTACTCTCTTTCTCGCTCTCTCCGCTCTTCTCCAGATATTCGGATCTTCCGTGTTCCTAGGATGGGCAGGAGGACCCGAGGAAGAGTCCATTTAAATACGTCGGACCTGTGATCTGGAACTCTCTTTTTCTCTCTGTCAGGCATTCGTATTCACTCTCTTCTTTTAATTCAAAACTGAAAACCCATCTCTTCTCTTCTGCATATTGATCGGTCATTTTCTTCTCATTGTACCAACCCATCACCAGTAATGCATGTAGTTGTAGGTGTGTGTGTGTGTGTGTGGTGTGTGTGTGTGTGTTGTGTGTGTGTGTTTTGGTGTGTGTGTGTGTGTGTGTGTGTGTGTGTGTGTGTGTGTGTGTGTGGTGTGTGAGTGGATGTGTGTGAGGAGGGAGAGTGAGAGGGGGAGAGGAGAGAGAGAGAGAGAGAGAGAGAGAGAGAGAGAGAGAGAGAGAGAGAAGAGAGAGAGAGAGAGAGAGAGAGAGAGAGAGAGAGAGTGTGTGGTGTGTGTGTGTGTGTGTGTGTGTGTGTGTGTGGTGTGTGTGTGTGTGTGTGTATGTATGTATGTATGTATGTATGTATGTATGTGTGATTGCGTGTGATGAAATGACCGTATCCTTATGTCTTTGTAAGCGCTCTGGGCTCTTGTGAGATGGGGCGCCATAAGCAAATCTTAGCATTATTATCATTACATAGAATGTCTGCCGGAAGACCGAGAATGTCTGCCAGACGACAAAGAATGTCTGCCGGACGCCATAGATCGAATGCCTGCCGGGACGACAGAGAATGACTGCCAGACGTCAGAGAATGCCTGCATGACATGATATAATGCCTTCATGACGTCAGAGAATGCCCGCATGATGACGTCAGAGAATTCCTGCATGATGACATGACGTAATGCCTGCATGACGTCAGAGAATGCTTGCATGATGACATGACATAATGCCTCCATGACGTCAGAGAATGCCTGCATCACATGCCGTAATGACTACCAGACGTCAGAGAATGCCTGCATGACATGATATAATGCCTGCATGACGTCAGAGAATGCCCGCATGACGACATGACATAATGCCTGCATGACGTCAGAGAATGCCTACATGATGACATGACAAAATGCCTGCATGACATCAGAGAATGCCTGCATCACATGCCGTAATGCCGGCATGACGTCGGAGAATGCTTGCATGATGACATGACATAATGCCTGCATGGCGTCAGAGAATGCCTGCATCACATGCCGTAATGCCGGCATGACGTCAGAGAATGCCTGCAAGACATGACATAATGCCTGCATGACCTCAGAGAATGTCTGCGCGGCATGACGTAATGCCTGCATGACGTCACAGAATGAGTGCCAGACGCATAAGCGAGTAGGAGGTAGCACTGACGTGTCTGCTAGTAGTCGCTAGCGGACTATGGCCACGTTTTATAGACATGGCAGTGCCCTGTAATCAGCTTTGCGGGTCGAGTGCTGTGCTCAACGCGGAACAACAGATTGGGAAGGACTGCTGTCTGCTTTGTGTTCGCTGCACGTTCTGCTGCAGCTACTCCCGCAGGCATGCTTAGCCCGGACAAAGGGATTTCACCTTTGCCTGAGTGGGTTTTGGTGTGTGTGTGTGTGTGTGTGTGTGTGTGTGTGTGTGTGTGTGTGTGTGTGTGTGTGTGTGTGTGCGTGCGTGTGTGCGTGTGTGTGTGTGTGGTGTGTGTGTGTGGTGCGTGGTGTGTGCGTGCGTGCGTGCGTGCGCGCCGCTGTGCGTGCGTGCGTGCGTGTGTGTGTGTGTGTGTGTGTGTGTGTGTGTGTGTGTGTGTGTGCGCGCGCGCGTACGTGCGTGCGTGCGTGCGTGCGCGTGCGTGAGAACTCGAACTCGAAAACTTTATTTTACAAGGATTGAAGTTTAGGTTCATTCAAAATCCTGTCTAAAAACTAGTCCTTGCTAAGCTACTGATGAACAGATATCAAATTACAGGCATTATTTATATACATATAGGCATGAATGAGTGATTGAAACGTTATACGTGAGAATTTCCACCAAAACACAGCGTGTTCACAGCGCCAGATGAACACATGCCATACATCATTCAGTTACATATATATTATGAGCATACGGTGAGCATATTATGAGACAAATGAAGCAGCAGAACATCTGATCAGTTCATATGACTAGTATCGGAAGCAGTCGGAAGGATTGGGCGGAATATTATGTCATATTATGTCACAGTCCATCGTATGTAACTACTTCAAGGTGTGCACGAAGTTTACGCTTGGAAGAGCTGAGTGACTGACAAGATCTGACTGTCAGAGGTAGGTTGTTCCATAGATAAATACCAGAGAAGGATATACTTGTTTTGAATATGTCTATCCTTGGCCTAGGCAAACTAAGGTGATAGTTCCTAGAGTTGGAATAGCGTGAGGGAGTGTGTGTGTACAGGTTAGATATGTACCCTGGAGCCTCATTGCTAAGGACCCTGTGCGTGAACAAACCTTTGTTATATTTAAGTTGTTTTTGTAGGCTCCTTATTCTCATCTCCTTTAATTTCTGGTCAGTAGTTAGAGTTGTATCTGGAAGGATTAACTTTACAGATCTTCTGTGCAGAGAATTTAATCTCTTTTTGAGAACATCACTACATCCTCCACACGACTGACGCATAATCAATGTGAGGTTTAATGTGGGCATTGAAGAACAGTTTTCTGGTGTCGATGTCTACGATGTACCTTAATTTCGACCGAAGGAAGACTCGTCTTGAAACTGTTTTAACACATTATTAATATGTGAGTCCCAGCGAAGTTTATTGTCTATGGTTATACCTAAAAGACGGTGTTCTGACATTGATAAATTTTCGCCCCGTTTAGAACGAGATCGAGTGGTAAGGGTGAAAACTGGTGTTTCTGTCCTGGTAGCGATTGTCATTGACTTGGTCTTGGTCGGATTGATGATCATATGATTATTATCACACCAATTGGATACCTGATCTAAGCTGTCTTGCATATTGCTTCTGATTTGCCTAATATCTTTTCCAGATGTGTGCAGTGTTGTGACATCTGCAAGCATGTCACAAACAGATAATCTTTCACGTGTAATGGAAGGTCATTGATAAAGAGACTAAAAAGAATAGGTCCCAAAACAGAACCTTGTGGTACACCATACTTTACTGATTCTTTGGAGGAGTAAGAGCCATGGAGTAAGACGCATTGCGTTCTATTATGAAGCTATGATTTAAAAAATGGTAGAGAACTTGAGTTTTTAAGATAAATGGCGAGCTTCTTTAATAGAATATCGTGATCAACCAGGTCGAAAGCCTTCTTTAGGTCTAGGAACACTACTCCAGACACCTCAGATTTATTCATGGTTGTTAGCCAAGTATTTGTGAGACGTGCCAATGCAGTGTTGCAGTATTTACGTCTAAATCCAGACTGAAAGGCCGGGTGAAGGAGTTGCCGCTTTTCTAAGTAATCATTTAAATAAATGTGCACATGCTTTCGAGAAGCTTTGCCAAAACAGACAGAAATGATATTGGTCTGTATGTGGTTGGATTTGTTTTATCCGTAGATTTTGGAAGAGAGAGAGAGAGAGAGAGAGAGAGAGAGAGAGAGAGAGAGAGAGAGAGAGAGAGAGAGAGAGAGAGAGAGAGAGAGAGAGAGAGAGAGAGAGAGAGAGAGAGGACCACGTTACGAGACGAAGTGGGACATCAAGAGACGACAAGAGACGGAGAGAAGGAAGACGAGGACGGCAAGAGACGAGGAAGACGAGGACGACAAGAGACAGGAAGACGAGGACGCAAGAGACGAGGAAGACGAGGACGCAAGAGACAGGAAGACGAGGACGGCAAGAGACGAGGAAGACGAGGACGACAAGAGACAAGGAAGACGAGGACGGCAAGAGACGAGGAAGACGAGGACGGCAAGAGACGAGGAAGACGAGGACGGCAAGAGACGAGGAAGACGAGGACGACAAGAGACGAGGAAGACGAGGACGGCAAGAGACAAGGAAGACGAGGACGGCAAGAGACGAGGAAGACGAGGACGGCAAGAGACGAGGAAGACGAGGACGACAAGAGACGAGGAAGACGAGGACGACAAGAGACAAGGAAGACGAGGACGACAAGAGACAGGAAGACGAGGACGCAAGAGACGAGGAAGACGAGGACGACAAGAGACAAGGAAGACGAGGCAAGAGACGAGGAAGACGAGGACGACAAGAGACTAGGAGGACGAGGACACCGAGAGACGTGGAAGACGAGGACGGCAAGAGACGTGGAAGGCGAGCGAGCGGATATCTGCTCCAAGCTGCAAAGCCGACGATACAAAATAAAGATGAAGAGGTGCAAACATAATGGCAGCCAGCCGAAGGAATTATGATCCCGCCAGGAGACGAGCACACCCCTCCCGTGCGGCTTTTCCTGACCCCCCCTCCCCCCCACACACACACACCCCTCGACCGCCTATCCTTCCCCCTCCCCACTGCATCGGCACTAAAGAATCGTTTACCGAACTGAACTCCGGGTCAAAAGTTGTGAGTCTGTCAGTCTCCCAATCTGTCGCTCTCACTCACACACACACACACACACAACACACACACACACACACACACACACACACACACAAACACACAGCCCCACGCACCACACACACACACACACACACACACCACACACACGCAGCAACGCACGCACGCGCGCGCGCAACACACACACACACACACACAAGCACGCACGCACGCGCGCGCGCATACACACACACACACACACACACACACACACACACACACACACACACACACACACACACACACACACACTATCATACACTGATATCCAAGTTAAAAAGGTACCATGGCTGCACGATTTGTCACCCGCTCGTCGGTGACAAAACGTGCAAACATCGCTGCATGTTTTGTCAGCTTGATGACAAAACGTGCTGTGGTGACAAAACGTGTGGCAACAACCTCTGCCAATCTTACGGCAAAAATGAGGCGGATGATCTCCGGAAGACAGATCAATACTACCTCTAACTTGACTAAGTCATAGAAAAGACAGAGCAATACCACCTATGTAAAGCAATGAGCTAGAGGAGAGCAAGAGAGAGCAATACTACCTCTAACCTAAGTCATAGAAAAGACAGAGCAATACCACCTACGTAAAGCAATGAGCTAGAGGAGAGCAAGAGAGAGCAATACTACCTCTAACCTAAGTCATAGAAAAGACAGAGCAATACTACCTACGTAAAGCAATGAGCTAGAGGAGAGCAAGAGAGAGCAATACTACCTCTAACCTAAGTCATAGAAAAGACAGAGCAATACCACCTATGTAAAGCAGTGAGCTAGAGGATAGCAAGAGAGAGAAATACTACCTCTAACCTAAGTCATAGAAAAGAGAGAGCAATACTACCTATGTAAAGCAATGAGGCAGAAGATAACAAGACAGAGCAATACTACCTCTAACTTGACTAATTCATGGAAACGACAGAGCAATACTACCTATATAAAGCAATGAGGCAGAAGATATCAAGACAGAACAATACTACCTATGTAAAGCAATGAGGCAGAGGATAGCAAGACAGAGCAATACTACTTCTGTAAAGCCATGAACGAGGGCCGGAGAAGACAGAGCAAATACAGGCCTACTTCCTCTGTAGAAACGGGCTAGAGAAGGGCAGGGCAGAGAGTAAGTACCACCTCTGTAAAGAACCGGGTCTGGAGAAAACAGAACAGTCTGGGGGCAAAAGCGTGCTTAGCGACAGCGAGCTGTTGGTGATCACAACCACGATACCAAAGACTGTACACATACAGTCTTTGCGTGTGATACAGATGCGATGGGTCGGAAGACATGAAAGCAGGACTGATGACCACCGATGTAACACAGATGCAACACAGAGGTGATAGTCAGAGGGCATGAAAGCAGGACCGATGATCACCGATGTAACACAGATGTGATAGTCAGAGGGCATGAAAGCAGGACTGATGACCACCGATGTAACACAGATGCAACACAGAGGTGATAGTCAGAGGGCATGAAAGCAGAACTGATGACCACCGATGTAACACGGATGCAACACAGAGGTGATAGTCAGAGGGCATTTAAAGCAGGACTGATGACCACAGATGTAACACAGAGGTGATAGTCAGAGGGCATGAAAGCAGGACTGACGGCCACCGATGTAACACAGATGCAACACAGAGGTGATAGTCAGAGGGCATGAAAGCAGGACTGATGACCACAGATGTAACACCGATGTAACACGGATGCAGCACAGACGCGATGGGTCAGAAGAGCGCAAACAGCGAGCAGTCAGGATCCAGCGAGCAGTCCGAGTAGTGTGGATGATGACTACTGCTGTATAGACGCGACTGGTGTGTGTGTGTGTGTGTGTGTGTGTGTGTGTGTGTGTGTGTGTGTGTGTGTGTGTGTGTGTGTGTGTGTGTTGTGTGTGTGTGTGTGTGTGTGTGTGTGTGTGTGTGTGTGTGTGTGTGTGTGTGTGTGTGTGTGTGTGTGTGTGTGTTTTTTTGTTTGTGTGTGTGTGTGTGTGTGTGTGTGTGTTTGTTTGTTGTGTTGTTTTGTGTGTGTGTGTGTGTGTGTGTTGTGTGTGTGTGTGTGTGTGTGTGTGTGTGTGTGTGTGTGTGTGTTGTTGTTGTTGTGTGTGTGTGTGTGTGTGTGTGTGTGTGTGTTGTGTGTGTGTGGTGTGTGTGTGTGTGTGTGTGTGTGTGTGTGTCGTGTGCGTTGTGTGTGTTGTTTGTTTGTTTTTGTGTGTGTGTGTTTGTTTGTTTGTGTGTGTGTTGTGTTGTTTAGTGTGTGTGTGTTGTGTGTGTGTGCTTGTGTGTATGTTTGTGTGTTGCGTGTGTTTGTTGTTGTTTGTGTGTTTGTTTGTTTTGTGTTTTTTGTTTGTGTTGTGGTGTCGTTGTGTGCATGTTTGTTGTGTGTGTGGTTTGTGTATGTTTGTGTGTGTTGTTTGTGTGTGTGTTTGTTGTGTGTTGTGTTGTTGTGTGTGTGTGTGTGTGTGTGTGTTGTGTGTGTGTGTGTGTGTGTGTGTGTGTGTGTGTGTGTGAGAGTGTGTGTGTGTGTGTGTTGTGTGTGTTGTTGGCGTAGTTGATGACTTATTGCAATATGATGCGATTGGTTTGGATGGCAGAGAAAGAGATGGCCGTCTGATCAGCGTGGCGACAGACAGCGGAGGGTGGGACACGCGTAATATAGATGTAATTTGCACCAGTAGGTGATAGGAGATCGCCGCGAGGTGGTGGAGAGAGAGAGAGAGAGAGAGAGAGTGAGTGAGGAGAGAGAGAGAGAGAGAGAGGGAGATGTGAGGGGAGAGAGAGGGAGAGAATGATGGAAAAATGTTATGTGTGATAGACACATGCCTTTTAGAGGATGAGAAGAGAGAGAGAGAGAGAGAGAGAGAGAGAGAGAAGGAAGAGAGAGGAGAGAGAGAGAGAGAGATGAGAGAGAGAGAATAAAAAAACTTATTTTGGGTGTAGTGATGACACTGTCCTTTGAGAGAGAGAAGAGAGAGAGAGAGAGGGAAGAAGAGAGAGAGAGAGAGAGAGAGAGAGAGAGAGAGAGAGAGAGAGAGAGAGAGAGAGAGAGAGAGAGAGAGAGAGAGATATATGCTGATACCGCTATAATACAGAGCTAGATGTGTAGGAGAGGACAGTGGGGGACGTGGGGGAGAGGAGAGGGGGGGAGGGGGGGGGGGGGTAGGCTGGGGCGGGTGGTGGGGTGGTGGCGAGAGGTGGGAGCGGGCTGATAGGGGGAGAGTGAGGGCCCATTGTAAAGTCGGCCCGAGGCGGATCGCAGACAGTTGAACAGCCCTGCTGGCCACACTCGTGTTGTGTGTGTGTGTGTGTGTGGTGTGTGGTGGTGTGACTCGGAGAGAGGGAGTGGTGTGTGTGTGTGGGTGGAGAGAGAGGAGAGAGGAGAGGAGAGAGGAGAGAGAACGAAAGGAGAGGAGAGAGAGAGGAGAGAGAGAGAGGTTGTGTGTTGTGTGTGTGTGTGTGTGTGTGTGACTCGGAGAGAGAGAGGGAGAGTGTGTGTGTGTGTGGTGTGTGTGTGTGTGTGTGGGTGTGTGTGTGTGTGTGTGTGTGTGTGTGACTCTGAGAGAGAGAGGTGTGGTGAGAGGAGAGAGAGGAGAGAGAGAGAGAGAGAGAGAGAGAGAGAGAAGAGAGGAGAGAGAGAGAGAGAGAGAGAGAGCAGCATGTTGAATATGACAATATATGTAGATCACAAAACCGCTGGGACTAGAACAAAAACTGGGAAATCGTGAGGCACACACACACACACACACACACACACACACACACACACACACACACACACACACACACACACACACACAAGTACACACACAAACACACACACACACACAAACACACACACACACACACACACAAACACAGCACCACGACCACACACACACACACACACACACACACACACACACACACACACACACACACACACACCACCACCAACAACAAAAGAAACCAAAAAATAACAACAGGCAAACAAACAAAAACAACAAAACAACAAAGAACAAGAAAAAAAGAGAAAACCCCCAAAAAACAACAGCTAAAAAAACTAAAAACAAAACACAAAACAAAACAAAAAAGAAGACAGACGCTAAGTTCCAGTTTCATGTTGGAGAGCATCATAGTTCGTGTTTGTGTATGCTTCGTATTGGCTTTGTTAGACACTGTTACTATCATCAATGATGGATTGAGAGAAGTGGGGGTGGTCGGGAGGGGGGGGGGGCGGGGGAAATTGAAATTTTGTTACTCCCCGAATGGGGGGTGGTGGGTGGAGGGGGAGGGGGGAGGGAAATCGCCACTACCTAAATGGGGTTGTGGTGGTTGTGGTAGTTACTGCTCATATCGGGGTTCGAACCACTAACTCTCGATACCCATCGTTGTGCCTGATGGGGAGAGAGAGAGAGAGAGAGAGAGAGAGAGAGAGAGAGAGAGAGAGAGGAGAGAGAGAGAGAGAGAGAGAGAGAGAGGCCACATCAAACAAAATGAGACAGAAATGATGTAGTTGAATTCTATCATTTTATCGGCTGCTTATAAACAAAGAATTTCACCAATTTCTCTCACAGAGCACAGGAGCTGTGTGAAGGTCGAGGTGGACGTCCTGGGCTCCCCGTCCCTAACAGTCCTTATGGTCTCTGTGGACGAAAAGCAACATCGAACTTGAATATTTCTCTCACATAAACAAAACCAAGCAAACTAAAAATCATCATACATATTCTGAAAAAAACAACAACAACAACAACAAAACAAGACAACAACAACAACAACAACAAACAAAGAAACAAAAAATCCGGCCAGCTAACATTAATTTTATCCTCTCGGAGCACACAGGCATATTCCCAATAAAGACCACACAACTACATTACTGATTCATAACTCAGCTTCTCTGTGTCCAAGACCATTTCCTGTCTACCCCTCGATAAACCAACTCTAGCCAAAAAACCGAGGCAACAGATTTATGCGTCCGCAGACTCCTAACGCTTAATGATGTCCCATCCAGACTGCCAGCCGACCCAGTCACTGAGACGAACGACCGCCGGTGAGGTTCTGCTGGAAAGAGAAAAAGAGAGCATCGTATAGCTAATATAAAAACGGACCACTGCAATAGAAAAACGATTCCGTACCTTCCATTCATATCTCGTCAGCAGCGGAGCTATTGAAACTGACGTTAACCCATATATGCCCAGACTTATTTTTTGTACATTAAAAGCCTTCCCGTTCTTGCAAATGGTGGCTTCCTCAAAAAAAAAAAAAAAGAAAAAGGGGGGGGGGATACTCAATGCCTCCTAAAACCCAACAGGGGGAATACTCAATGCCTTCTAAAAAACACACAAAAAAACAGGGGGAATACTCAATGCCTTCTAAAAACAACAACAGGGGGAAATACTCAATGCCTCCTAAAAACAACAACAGGGGGAATACTCAATGCCTTCTAAAAAAAACAACAGGGGGAAATACTCAATGCCTTCTAAAAAAAAAAAAAAAGCCTCAAAAAAAAAGGGGGAAATACTCAATGCCTCCTAAAAACAACAGGGGGAAATACTCAATGCCTCCTAAAAAACAACAGGGGAAATACTCAATGCCTCCTAAAAAAAACAACAGGGGGGAATACTCAATGCCTCCTAAAAAACAACAGGGGGGAATACTCAATGCCTCCTAAAAAAACAACAGGGGGAAATACTCAATGCCTCCTAAAAACAAACAAACAAAAAAACAAAACAAAAAACAGGGGGAAATACTCAATGCCTCCTAAAAAACAACAGGGGAAAATACTCAATGCCTCTTAAAAAACAACAGGGGGAAATACTCAATGCCTCCTAAAAACAAACAAAAACTAAACAAAAAAACAAAAGAACAAAAAAGAACAAAACAAAAACAAAAACAAAACAAAAAACAAAAACAGGGGGAAATACTCAATGCCTCCTAAAAAACAACAGGGGGAAATACTCAATGCCTCCTAATAAAAACAGGGGGAAATACTCAATGCCTCCTAAAAACAACAGGGGGAAATACTCAATGCCTCCTAAAAAAAAAAAAAGGGGGGGAAATACTCAATGCCTACTAAAAAATAAAAAAAAGGGGGAAATACTCAATGCCTACTAAAAAATAACAGGGGGAAATACTCAATGCCTCCTAAAAAACAACAGAGGAAATACTCAATGCCTCCTAAAAAAACAACAGGGGGAAATACTCAATGCCTACTAAAAAACAAAAATCAAAAACAACAACAACAACAACAAAAAACAGGGGGAAATACTCAATGCCTCCCCAAAAAACAACAGGGGGAATACTCAATGCCTCCTAAAAAACCCCAGAGGGAAATACTTAATGCCTCCTAAAAAAACAAAACATACAGGGGGAAATACTCAATGCATCCTAAAAAACAACAACAGGGGGAATACTCAACTACCTCTTCTTTGAATAAAGGAAGTCCCTCTTCATTTTTCAGGTCCATGTCAGAAGGATGCCATACTACACTCCGCTAAAACAGACTGACAAAACCAGTTATGCGTCCTGAATATGGGACGGTGGGTATAAATGGGTTAATCAAACAAACACAAGACAAGTCCAGCCATATTTTAGCCAGTGGACATCTTACTAGGGCCAGTCAACACCCAGTACAAATCGCGCAGGAAACCGGCAACGAAAAAAAGAAAAAAGAAAAAAAAGGTGATAATCTGCCAACATTATTTCATGGAAAATGACTGTTCGTTTGGTTTGACTAAGGAATATTTTTCTCCCCAAATCGCACATTATGTAGAGCTTTGTCTCACAATAAACTCCGACAATCTACCAGCATTATTTTGCGAAAAAAATGACTGTTCGCTAGGTTTGAAAACGGAATATTTTTCTCCCCAAATAGCACATTATGTAGAGCTTTGTCTCATAATAAAGTTCGACAATCTACCAGCATTATTTTGCGAAAAAAATCATTGTTCGCTAGGTTTGAAAACGGAATATTTTTCTCCCCAAATAGCACATTATGTAGAGCTTTGTCTCATAATAAAGTTCGACAATCTACCAGCATTATTTTGCGAAAAAAATCATTGTTCGCTAGGTTTGAAAACGGAATATTTTTCTCCCCAAATAGCACATTATGTAGAGCTTTGTCTCATAATAAAGTTCGACGATCTACCAGCATTATTTTGCAAACAAAAATCATTGTTCGCTAGGTCTGAAAACGGAATATTTTTCTCCCCAAATAGCACATTATGTAGAGCTTTGTCTCATAATAAAGTTCGACAATCTACCTGCATTATTTTGCGAAAAAAATCACTGTTCGCTAGGTTTGAAAACGGAATATTTTTCTCCCCAAATAGCACATTATGTAGAGCTTTGTCTCATAATAAAGTTCGACGATCTACCAGCATTCTTTTGCGAAAAAAATCATTGTTCGCTAGGTCTGAAAACGGAATATTTTTCTCCCCAAATAGCACATTATGTAGAGCTTTGTCTCATAATAAAGTTCGACGATCTACCAGCATTATTTTGCAAACAAAAATCATTGTTCGCTAGGTCTGAAAACGGAATATTTTTCTCCCCAAATAGCACATTATGTAGAGCTTTGTCTCATAATAAAGTTCGACAATCTACCTGCATTATTTTGCGAAAAAAATCACTGTTCGCTAGGTTTGAAAACGGAATATTTTTCTCCCCAAATAGCACATTATGTAGAGCTTTGTCTCATAATAAAGTTCGACGATCTACCAGCATTCTTTTGCGAAAAAAATCATTGTTCGCTAGGTCTGAAAACGGAATATTTTTCTCCCCAAATAGCACATTATGTAGAGCTTTGTCTCATAATAAAGTTCGACGATCTACCAGCATTATTTTGCGAAAAAAATCATTGTTCGCTAGGTCTGAAAACGGAATATTTTTCTCCCCAAATAGCACATTATGTAGAGCTTTGTCTCGTAAGTAGTCCCCCAAACCCGGAGCACAGTGTGGCTGGTTGGCTGGTGGAATGCACAGTGTGGCTGGTTGGCTGGTGGAATGCACAGTGTGGCTGGTTGGCTGGTGGAATGCACAGTGTGGCTGGTTGTTTGGTGGAATGCACAATGATCTGAGTTTGTTGTCATCAGTGAACGCTCACCATTACTTTGAAGAGTTTGTTGGGAATCCACAGGTCTTTCGCTCTGTTTGTATCCTTTAGTTTGTGGGTCAAACAAGGCCGCCACTCTTCGGGCTCTTCGCGCGGAATGTCATCATTTCTGACGTTTTGATTGGCTAAGGGCGCTCAGGTAATTGGCAGCCCTAAAGCCTTCACTAAAGGCCGTTGTGAACTGTTTGTGTTTTAATTATTCGGCCAACACTCAACGAGTCACAGACATGACAGGAGTGGGTGAAACCTGGCCCGCCTGAGGGGCCGGTTCAGCAGGGTAACCTCGCGTTACAAGTGTAAGCGGACAACGCTCTTCTTGCAAGTATACAGTCTTGGCTCTCGTGTGCTGCACGACAAGCGCTGGGAATCTCCAGTCGTGTCCTGCCGCTGGAAGGAGAAAATTGAATCTGGGACCGACATAACGGGAGATGGCAGCATGCTCAAAGGGGATGGGGGTGGTCGGAGGAGGCACCCTCGTTAGTTTGCCATTCAACTCACGGTGAAGCTGACTGGTGGCTTTTCCGCCTCTTTTTTTTCTTTTTTCTTTTTCTTTTTTTAACTTTTTTTTTTTTTTTACACAGTTGAAAACATTTGCTTCAGCTGCGTTGGCAAAAATTGTGAAGACGTTCCACCGACGTATAGGAATGGTATACAAGCGCTTTGCGCGACTGTTTTTCCGTGGATCGTTTCTCCCACATAAAAAAAAAAGTAACAGGTCCCTCCCTTGCCTGTAGGTCAAGCGATACCGAGCCAAGTCAAGTCAACTTAAGTCAAACTAATTCAATTTAAGTCAAGTAAAGTCAAGCCAAGCCAAATCAAGTAAAGTCACTTTTAGTCAAGCCAAGTCAAATCAAATCAGACCACTTTAAGCTAAGCCAAGCAACGCTAACCATTTCAAGTCATTTTCGTGGCGAGGAAACAAGCCAAGTGAATCTAAACCAAGCAAAATCAAGTCAAGTGAATTTAAGTCAAGCCAAGCCAGTGCGAATCAAGTCAGGTCAAGTGAACTCAAGTCAGGTCGAACGAAATCAAGCCGAGTCAGCCACAGCCAAGCCAAGCCAAGCCAAGTCAAGCCAAGCCAGGTCTAGCTGTCGATAACTTACTTCTCGCTGGATAATTCTTAAAGAGCTAGGTCTTAAGTTGTGTGTATTCAGTTCTGTCCAACGGGATAATTCTTAATGAGCTAGATGTTTAGTTATATGTATTCAGTTCTGTCCAAGGGATAATTCTTAAGCAGCTAAGTCTAAGGTTGCCTGTATTCAGTTCTGTCCAATGGCTGATTCTTAAGGAGCTAGGTCTTCAGTTGTGTGTATTCCGTTCTGTCCAATGGGATCATTCTTAAGGAACTAGGTCTTCAGTTGTATATATTCAGTTCTGTCCAATGGACCAGTCTTAATGAGCTAGGTCTTAAGCTGTATGTATTCAGTTCTGTCCAGTGGACCCTTGTTAAGGAGCTAGGTGGTCAGTTGTGTGTATTCCGTTCTGTCCAGTGGGATCATTCTTAAGGAGCTAGGTCCTTAGCCGTATATATGTATTCATTGGGATCATTCTTAATCAGGTGTTTAGTCGTATGCATTGAGTTCTATCCAATGGATCATTCTTAAGGAGCTAGATCCTTAGGAATGATATGTTCAATTCTATCCAAGGAATCATTCTTAATGGGCTAGGTCTTCAGTTGTATGTATTCAGTTCTGTCCAATGGCCCATTCTTAATGAGCTAGGTCTTCAGTTGTATGTATTCAGTTCTGTTCAATGGATCATTCTTAAGGAACCTGCAAGGGATCATTCTTAATGAGACGGGTCGCGGCGTGTCGTGAGTTCCAAAACGAGCTTGTATTGCCATTCTTGCACAATCCACCCTCACGTTTGATCTCACGACCCGCTGTGATCGAGCTCATCAAAATGACCCCTTGCCAATACAGAACCCGACCTCACTTCGATCCCGGTTATGTCCGTGATCTCCCTCGTGAATGTTCTTAGCCATCGTCTTTGTGCGGCGGAACTGACACTGTGTTCGCTTCTGTTTGTGTGCTCTATTTTGGGTGACTTAAATGCATCATGACCTTCACTATTCTATGAAGGGGGTGGAGTGGGTGGAGGAGTGCCTGTATGTCAGTTTTGTACACTCCTAAAGTGCGTGCGCTCTCTCCCAGTGTCTCTCTATAGCCTATTCAGACCGTGTCAGTTTTGTACACTCCCAAAGTGCGTGCGGCGCTCTCTTTGTCTCTCTATAGCCTATTCAGACAGCTGTCGACCGCAGACGCGTTTTGCCTTCAGTAGCAGAGCAAGGGAGGTTATTGTTGAAGGAAAGGTCGGCTGCCCCAGCTGCTGAACTCGCCTATGCTACCAGAGACGTTTGTTTTGTCCCTGTTCTGTTCACTGTCCAACCCTGTTAATTGTCCGTTCCGCTGTGATTGTCTACTCCACTGCTGATTGTCCGTTGTACTGTGATTGTCTTCTCCACTGCTAACTGTCCGTTCCACTGTGATTGTCTTCTCCACTGCTAAATGTCCGTTCCGCTGTGATTGTCTACTCCACTGCCAAATGTTCGTTCCGCTGTGATTGTCTACTCCATTGCTAATTGTCCGCCCTTTATTCGTTGTCCGTCCCCCTATTCATTGTCCGTCCCATTGTGATTGTCTACTCCCCTGATAACTGTCCGTCCTGCTTTATTCATTGTCTGTCCCATTGTGATTGTCTACTCACCTGCTAACTGTCCGTCCTGCTTTATTCATTGTCCGTCCCATTGTGATTGTCTACTCCCCTGCTAACTGTCCGTCTTGCTTTATTCACTGTCCGTCCCATGGTGGTTGTCTACACCCCGACCAATTGTCCGTCCTTTATTCATTGTCCGTCCCAGTGTGGTTGACTGCTCCGCTGCTAAGTGTCCCTCACTTATTCATCGTTCGTCCATTGTGGTTGACTACTCCCCTGACAATTGTCCGTCCCACTTTATTCACTGTCCGTCCCATTGTGGTTGTCTACTCCCCTACCAACTGTCCGTCCGTTATTCGCTGACCGTCCGCTAGTGATTATCCGGGCCGTGCTGCAGCCAACAGATAAGCACGGAGCCAGGGAATGACTTCCAGCCTCGCGCTTGTGTTTATGCGAGGTTTCCACTCCCGCCTACCTCGTCCTGTGTCCACAACACAGGCCATGGAGCCAGCCATAGGCATGGATACGATTATAGGTCCATGGTATTAGGCGTCCTGCATCCCGAAGCAAGATACCCTCAGACGTCTTGTAACCCAAAACAAGATACTCACAGACGTCTTGTAACCCAAACAAGATACTCACAGGCGTCTTGTAACCCAAAACAAGACTATGAGAGACGTCTTGTAACACAAAACAAAATAACCAGAGACGTCTTTTAACCCAATCAAGATACTCACAGACATCTTATAACCCCGGGCAAAACAAGCTAATCAGAGACGTCTTGTCACACAAAACAAGATAATCAGAGACGTCTTGTCACACAAAACAAGATAATCACAGACGTCCTGTAACCGCTTAGGCTTGAAGAAAATCACAGACGTCGTGTAACCCCTTGGTGATGAAGTCTATAATCCAAGAACAACGAAAAGAATGACGGACATTCTGTGATTCCAGAGCAAGTAACAGAATCACATGTTCTGTAATGTTTTGGGGATAGTTCAATGGCTAGAGCGCCGGTTTCGTGATTGAAAGGTCACGGGTTCGAATCCCTGCAGGATCGGAGGGAGAATTTTCTTCTCCAGGGTCAACTTTCTGTGCTGACTCTTATTTCGGTATCAGTTCCACCCGCGTGTTACCGCAGTAGCACATATAAGATTCCGGTCATTCTGCCAAAGGTGCAGGTGGCAGGTTACAGCTAAACACGCATGCACCCTACGTATGTGGTTTTGCATGAAGTGACATGGGGCATGCTTGTATGGTGTACACAGAACGCGCCGAGACAGCAGCAGTTTCATGTGGCACCAGCCATGCCAGCGCTGTAAGTTCACCACTTCGGTGGATATTCAAAAGAAGCAGCCTCATTAACTGCAGACAAGAGTCTGTCAACATAGCACTATTAAAAGCGACACACGACACACAAGCTCTCGAAGACGACAATAACACATTATCATATAGAGCAATAAAAACAACAACAACAACAATCAAAAAAGAAAACAGAAGAAAAAGTGTGAATCGTAATAGAAGAGAAAAGAATGACGGAAGACAACGACACCCACCAACAAGAAAGAGAGAGAGAGAGAAGAAGAGAAGAAGAGAGAAGAAAAGAGAGAGAGAAGAGAGAGAAAGAAAGAAGAAGAAAAGAAGAAGAAGAACGAAGAAGAAAAGAAAACAACACACAACAACAACAACAAACAAAGAGAGAGAGAGAGAAGAGAGGAGAGAGAGAAGAGGAAGAGAGAGAGAGAGAGAGAGAAGAGAGAGAGAGAGAGAGAAGAGAGGAGAAAGAGAGAGAGGGAGAGAGAGAGAGAAGAAAACGAGACAGATGTTTTATAATCCAAAACACATGAAATGAATGACAGATGTTCTGTAAAACCAGAACAACGAAAAGAACGACGCATGTTCTGTAATCTCAGAACAATGAAAAAAATGACGGATGTTCTATAAGCCAAGGTCAATGGAACGGATTTCGGAGTTTCTATAATCCCAGGGCAACGAAAAGGAAGACGGACGTTCTATAATCCCAAAGTAATAAAGAGGATCACGTAGGTTCTGGAATCCAAGAGCACAAAAAGGATCACGAACGTTCTATAACCCAAATCGATGAAAAGGATGACGAATGTTCTTTAATCCCACAGCTACAAAAAGGATGACGGATATTCTCTAATCACAGAGCAATGAAAAGATGAGTAATGCTCCATAATCGAAAAGCAATGAAGGGGATGACGGATATGTTCCGTAATCCTTTCTCAACGAAAAGTATGACGGATGTTCTGTGATCCCTTAGCGTAGATAGAAATCGCCAGCTTCGGATCTCTCCAGCCATTTCAGCACAGATGATAAAAGGTTCACAGTGTGTAGGATGCGCATTTTCATGTTGCAAGGACCACCCATGTTTGAAGTTCTTTGGTGTTTGAGAGGAAACAATATCGATTTCGTCGATCTCGAAATTACCGGCAGAAACTCTCACTGCGGGGACCGGAGTATTACGCATAGTAACCTTGCTTTTCCTACCGTGCTATTGATTATTGTGTGTTTTTTGTTTTGTTTTGGCTGTCAGAGAAATCAGTACAGCCAATGGAGCCTGAGACAAATACTGAGAAAAGGTGGTGCATTGATTCCACTCTTTTGAAATGAGTTCAAAGCTCCGTATGGACTACCGCCAATGGATAGTTTGAATGTAGATAATGTAATGACTACTCTACTAATGACCTCCATTGTATAGAATATGTTTATCGTTCAGTAATCCCAATTATGTCAATAAGAATTTAGACATCAATTTGAAAATACATATGATGAACCTGTGGGCGGGTAAGCGATCGAACGAGCGAGCGAGCGAGAGAGAGAGAGAGAGAGAGAGAGAGAGAGAGAGAGAGAGAGAGAGAGAGAGAGAGAGAGAGAGAGAGAGAGAGAGAGAGAGAGAGAGAGAGAGAGTCTCTCTCTCTCTCTCTCTCTCACACACACACACACACACACACACACACACACACACACACACACACACACACACACACACACACACACACGCTCACACACACACCTCACACACACACACACACACACACACACACACACACACACACACACACACACACACACATACTACACACACACACACACACACACACACACACACACACATAGCCTTTCAAACTGGTACCAGCGTACTGTAATTTCAAACACAAGCGCTTTGGAAGGGGGGGGGGGGGGTGTAGGGGGGGGAGGAACAAAAAAACAAACCGGCGAGTTTCCACCATTACGGTCATTCAGGAAACGGCAAATCGGTACCTGGCCGGGGTGTAACCCACTCAGACAGCAGCGGCCTCTATTATGCACCCCTACTGACGCCGCCAACAAAAGGCCGTGAGGCTAAAGCATCTAGTAGGATTACCGGTGACAGCGATCTACCACTTGATGACTGATTCCAGTCTGGGCGCCCAAGGTCCCAAGAATTAATAGTCCACACACTCCTGCTGGAAACAGCTCTGGGACATGTTCCACGGGTCGCCTGTGAGAGTCGGAGCTATTTAGGGCTCTTGATGCGGAATGGACTGCTGCCGCTTTGTACTCAGTGAGTAGGAATTATTTAGGGTCCTTGATGCGCGGTGGATTACTGCCGCTTTGTAAAGGAGCCGGAGGGCCACTGTCAATTGTCGGCTGAACTGCGGTCAACCATGGAGGACGTTCGCGCCGAATGGACCATGGCAGATATTAACATTGCGTGGACCGCGATCAAAACACACCGGAGATCAAAAAGAACACTGTTTTAATCGAGTATTGCAAAACATGTGCACATTTTCGATGCAAGCACCTTTTTCGAACTATAAACAAATGTAGTACACTAATAAACGAGGATGTTGCAGAGGTTTGCTGTGGAATAAATATGGGCCGTATAAACAAATGTGGTACACTAATAAACGATGATGTTGCAGAGGTTTGCTGTGGAATCAACATGGGCTGTACACTAGAGCTATTGGACGATTAATTAGCTGCCTTTACGCCTATCGGTGTTTAGGGCAACAACGAAGTTGCTGCAGAGGTTTGCTGTGGAGTCAACATGGGCCGTCCACTAGAGCTACTGGACAATTAGTTAGCTACCTTTACGACTATCGGTGTTTAGGGCAACAACGAAGTTCCTCCACGTCGTCCTGTCCTTGGCCAGTCACTAGTGGTGACCCAGCTGTGGCCAACATCCTTCAGATGCACCTCTACTGTTCTGCGCCCTGTTGTTTTTGGCCGCGCTCTGTTTGTTCTTGTATTTACTTTTTTTCAAATTTCATATATAACGGTACATTAACAGCAGAACGGTTGGGCCGTGCAACAAGCGAGATTTCTTCTGTTAGTACGGCCCTGGCACTGGCTGCCATTTTTTCTTCCTTCCAGGTCTTCAGCGGAACATTGGACAACGGAAAATAACGTGGGACGGACCGTAGAAGAGGTGAAACTGGGACTGACCGTAGACAGCACTGTCGTGGGATGCATCGTGGACGATTTCAACTTGGAGTGGACCATTGGAAACTTTAACGTGGGATGGACCGTGGAAGACGCTGGCGAAGATTGATCAGTGAAGACCTTAACTGAGATGGACCGGTGAAGACATAACAGAGATGGACCAGTGAAGACATAACAGAGATGAACCAGTGAAGATATAACGGAGATGAACCAGTGAAGACATTAACGGAGATGGACCAATGAAGACATTAATGGAAATAGACCAGTGAAGACATAGCGGAGATGGACCAGTGAAGACATTAACGGAGATGGACCAATGAAGACATTAATGGAGATGGACCAGTGAAGACATTTGAGATGGACCAGTGAAGACGTAACAGAGATGGACCAGAGAAGACCTAACAGAGATGGACCAGTAACGACGTAACGGAGATGGACCAGTGAAGACGTAACGGAGATGGACCAGTGAAAATATTAACTGAGGTGGACCTGTGAAGAAGTTAAATGAGACTGACCAGTGAAAACATTTACGGAGCTGGACTAGTGAACACGTTCACGGAAATGGACCAGTGAACACACTGACGGAAATGGACCAGCAGTGAAGACTTTGAAGTAGGATGTTCATGGAAGACATTAACGGAGATGGACGAGAGAAGACGTTCAGGGAAATGGACCAATGAAGAAATTAACGGAGATGGACCAGGGAAGACGTGAAGGTGGTATGGACCATAGTGGACATTAACGTGAGATGGACCATTGGAGACATCAACTCGAGAGGCTGCGTTGAGGCAGACGACCTCCGACGCCGAAACATCTGGGAACCAAGGCCCCACACAGGCAGTAAGTACAGTGAAGAGACGGGAACAGCGGCATTAGCCAGACTCAGTCCTCGTTTTCTTCCGAGTCTCCTGTCCCTTCCCGCACTTCTACCCCCTGTTCGGCCCCCTCTTCTCTCTCTCCCCCTCCCCCCTCCATCTGCTGTATCCTCTCCCCAGTTCTGGTGATGACAGACCCGCTCCGTCCTTCATGACACTCCGCCCCCTCCCCACTCCCCTGCATCGCCCTCCCCCACCCACCTCCACGCACCCCTCCCACCGCCGCCTCCCAGCTCAGCTCCGTGGGGCATCTTGCTCATCGAGACGGCACACCCGATCCGAGATCCGGGAGGGAGCACACGGCAATGTTCTTAGAGACGGAGAGAGAGAGAGAGAGAGAGAGAGAGAGAGAGAGAGAGAGAGAGAGAGAGAGAGAGAGAGAGAGAGAGCGGGTGACCGCAGCCACGAACGGAAGGGGGCAAAGCGAGAGAAGGGGGTTAATCGTGGCTCACGGTGATTTTCCTGCGGGGCCTTTGGAATCTATCGGCAGTTTTCCGTTTCCCCCAGGCGCCAAACTGAAAGCTGGGAGGCCAGCAGAAATCTCAGCCTTTCAGCCAATCAGCTAGGTCTTGCGGGTCATCTGGGAAATGCTGGAATTACTTTTCGCTGTTTGCCTTCTGCTCCATACGAGAAGCGCTTTGCGGTCTGCAGGTGGGGAATGAGAAAGAACAAAGGCGAAGAGAGAGAGAGAGAGAGAGAGAGAGAGGGAAAGAGGGACGGGTGCTGGTCGACCGCCCAAAGAGCTGAAGCCAGCTACCAGTTGTGTCGCAGACGGACGGAGCGCTTGGTCTGGACTCGGCCGTATCGCACGTGTGAATCTCTGGCGCCAATCAATTCTCGGATCTTGTCAATTGTCGCGGCTCTGGAATTCCACAGCAGTTGTTTGCCGCTCCGGCACTGCGACACTGACGACTGACACTGCCCGCGATTCCCAGGTAAGTCAGTGAGTGGATTGTTCAGTTCAGTTCAGTTGATTCAGGCCCGAGGGAAACCCATATGCGCAACATCCAGTCTCAGAACAAATTTCTCCAACGTTGGTTTCGATACAGCTCCAATTAATGCATGATTCTGGCGATGGCCGTAGAGTCGGTTCAGCGTCAGTGGCAGACAGCAGAGCTTGCTGGAGTGTAGTCAGTACATCTGCCTTTATACTGCTTGTCCGGCAGCGTCATCTGGCAGTCACCATTATCTTTTTCATCGTCCTTTCAAGGTTTCTGTATTCCTCTGCTGTGATTTGCATTGACTGAACATAGTGTTTCCCATTCTCCAAATACGTCTGGTGAAAGACGTCTTCCTCGCGAAAAAAGAAACTTAACCACGCTATCTTTAAGTTGATATGACTGATTACTCGGTGCGTATTTTTCGTCATTGGACTAAACTTTGTCAAAATGTGTTGATATTACACATAATTTTTATCTACAATATGTATTGACTTCTCTTGGCTAATGTATTTACTTGACAGCTACAACATGAATGGCTACAAAATTCACTGAGCATTGTTGCCGCAAGTATTTCTTCAAAATGTATTAATTTTACATAGCTGCAAAATATATCGACTTTAACATAGTCACGCAATGTACTGATTTTCATGTAGCTACAGCAGATATTAACATCACATAAATACAAAATTTATTGATTATTTTTACAAACTGTATTGAATTTTCATACCTACAAAGTGTATTGACTTTGCATAGCTACAAAATGTAGCACGTTTACGTACCTACGAAATATCTGGACTCAGCATACACTACATTACTGACTATGACTCATTACTCAGTGATTTACACTCAACAACTAAAAACACAGCTGTTAAAAACATACATATATATTAACATCCACAGAATGTCATGACTTTTCTGGCTTTCTGATAAAAAAGGAAAGAACGGAGCTTGTTCACAGACAGCGTGGAAATAAATAAATTAATTCGATTCTCGAACAATTCCTTTGTGTCGAGATTGAGAGTCGCGTGCTCTTAGACTCCGCTGGTCCAGTTCTGCTTCCTCGACCACTCTTTGTAGGTCAGCTGGGTGTCCTCTTTATTCCTGTGGACTTCGGCATTTGCTCTGATTTGATGAATCCATTCTTAAACCGTCTGTCACACGGGAGCCATTCTGAGGACATTCCCCCCCCCCCCCCTATTCTCAGGACCAAGGGCCTGGGGATATTATAGTCGTTAACTTGATGGCCTCTTTGAGTACAGAAAGCACAAAGTTATTCTGACAGGAAGCCTGACGGACAAATGCCAAATGTCAAAAGACGAACAAAATCCATCATTTGAATATTAAACTAGAAATTCAATTACAATCTACGTACATTAGTATTAGGACTGGACGTTAAACAGACTGAACCAAACTAAGATGAAAACAAGCAAAAGGCAAAAGAAAAAGAAAAAAGACCCACAAGAGGAAACGACTTGAAAACTTTGGGAATTATTCTTCTACCAGGAAACGAAAAACCAACTGAGGTACAAAAACAATATAGGAAATGAAAAGGTAACAACAGCAGCAACAACAGATCGGCAGCCCAGAGCAACTTTCTTTTGTAACACGCTGTTAAAAACAGAAAACAAATCGTTGCCTAGTAGAAGGAATCTTCCCCGAACATTTGCAAGCTGGTCTGTCTTGTCCCATTAAAGATACGTTCTTTTGGTCTTGTCTCGGAATGCTGGTAGGCAGCATCGAGGTTGCCATCAGCTTTGTACCCATACTCTTCAGCAGCATTCTAATAATAACAGCGGTCATTTCTATAGCGACAAGGGTGAGTACACCGCGCTTTCCAAGACCAAGACCAATGTATACATCAAACCTAGAAGATATTATATAAACATACTATTGTAGTCATCGCACACCGACACACACACACACACACACACACACGCACGCACGCACGCACGCACGCACGCACGCACACACGCACACACACACACACACACACACACACACCCGCACGCAATGACGTAATGGCTGGGATGAACGTAAAGGTAGCAGGTTACAGCTAAACACACATGCACCCTACGTATGTGGCTTCCAATGAAATGACACTGCGGTAAACTGGTTCATGGTGTATGGTGTACGTAGAACGTGCGCCGAGACGGCAACAGCTTCATATGGCACCAGCCATGTAACAACCAAATAACGCTGTAAGTATACACCGCTTTGGTGGATATTCAAAACCGGCTATAAAGCTGCAGTGACACGCGGCAAGAGTGCAGTGAGTTTGCTCCAGAGCAGAGAATAACGCTAAAGCGACCAATAGACGATTTCCGGAAATAACAGGCGAAGATAATTTGACAGTGTTTTCTTACTCCCTGAATGGAGGTGGCAGCGGAGAAGAGCCGATCTGCGACACTTTGAGATCTTCAGGCATAGACCTATTGTAATTTATACTAGACTACCAGCTGGGGGAACCTACTATCAAATCTGCACGTTCCCCGCGAGCAGTGAGTGTTTGATCGGCATTTCTGATGCCTTTTTCTGCCTTTTGTTAACGGGTATCCGTCATCTTCCCCACGTGCTCACTGTACCCCCAACAAAAGCGTGCCTACTCTGCGCTACACCCGCAGGCATGGACCTATACATACAGGTCCATGCCCGAAGGCTCTTACCGAGTGCAGTCCCCTGGATTTCCGAAGATCGTCTATTAATTAACAACGTAACCACACAACTTTCAACGTGTCACGATTTTTGTTTTCGTTCACATATCGGTTACCATGAACTGCGTCTTACTAACTCTGTCACGTGTGACTGACCCAAAGACCCCCATCCCGCCAGGTGTTAGGCACCTGTGTTAGGCCTCCTGTTACTGATACATTTATATGGATAGGGATCCCAGAGAGTTTCTGGTATTACTGGCACCGGCACACCGACACTCTCTCTTTCTCTCCTTCTCCCTGTCTCTCTTTCTCTCTCCTTCTCCTTGTCTGTCTTTCTCTCTATCTCCTCCATGGCTCTTTCTCCCTGTCTCTCTGTCTCTGTCTCTCTTTCTCCCTCTCTGTCTCTGTCTCTCTCTCTCTCTCCTTCTCCCTCTCTCTCTCCTTGTCCTTTTGTTTCTCTCTTTCTCCCTGTTTTTCTCTCTCCCTCTCTTTCACTCTCTTTCTCGGTCTCTCTCTCTCCCCTTCGCCCTCTCTCTCTTTCTCTGTCTCCTTCTCCCTGTCTCTCTTTCTCACCTTCTCCCTGTCTCTTTCTCTCTCTCTCTCTCTCTCTCCTTCTCCCTGTCTTTTCTTTCTTTCTCTCTTTCTCTCCTTCTCCCCCTCTCTCTCTTTCTACCTCTCTCTCCTTCTCTCTCCTTCTCACCCCCCCCTCTCCTTCTACCTGACTCTCTCTCTCTCTGTCTCTCTTTTCTCTCTCTTTCCTTCTCTCCTTCTCCCCCCCCTCTCTCTCTCCTACTCCCTCTCTCCCTCTCCTTCTTCCTGTCTCTCTTTCTCTCTCCCATTCTCCCCCACTCTCTTTCTTTCTCTCCTCCCTCTCTCTCTTTCCTTCTCTCCTTCTCCCCCTCCCTCTCTCTCCCTTTCTCCCTTTCTCTCTCTCCTTCTCCCTCTCTTTCCCCAACCCCATCCCGAGCCATACAGTTCCTTTTTTGGCCCGCGTTCAGAGCCAGCCATTTTCCCTACGATGTGGCAGGCAGGTCGACAAGCTTAACGAACCACTTTGCAGCATTCGATGCTTTCCTGACGGAATCTTTTGACTTCTTTGGCCTTTCGGAGGCTCTGTCCCGAAGCGCAAATTACCCGTACGACAGAGACGGAATTATGTATTAGTCGATTATCCTGCCGCAGAGCGGTTTGTTTGAGTGTGTGAAAATAAACGAAAAATCAAAAAAACATAACAAAAAACAACAACTAAACAAGGCCCCCCCCTCGCCCCCCCCCCAGCAATTTCTAAGGCATTCTCTTTTTTGGATTATGTTGGGTTCCATATCGATGTGGACCCCCCCCCCCCCCCGATCCCCCGCCCCCCCCCCCTCCCCCCCGATTAGCAATATCCAACGCATTTTCTTTTGCACTGTGTTGGGTTCCATATCGATACATACTTGAATCAGTTTATGCTGACGTCAATGGGATTTGAGACGCCAGGGGCTATAAATGTGTGTGGAGTTACGTCCGTGTTTGTAGTGAGCCGGTTTGGCCTAGCGGTAAGGCGTTAGGCTGGTAAGCGGAGGGACCTCGGTTCGAATACTCTACGGCTCTCCTTTCTCTTCAAAAGTTGTGGTCTGTGGACGCTGTCTTGTGACAGTGTCCCTCACAATTATGAAACATTAAAATGACTCTCATCGCTGCCCACCTTAATGCATAATGCAGAAGTCGTTCTGATGATGACAGTGTAGCGATAGGTATATAATCTCTCTCTCTATCTCTCCCCCCCCCCACCCCCACCTCCATACCCCCTTCTCCTCGTTCCTAATAAACCTTATGGTTTTCTGTGGACGTTAAGCACCATGTTTACTTAGTCCGTGTTTGTTCGTACTAAAACGACCTTGTGTAGCTGACAAGCACGTTAAACTCCAATTACCGGATCATTTCTTCTCTAATTGTGTTTTTTCGTACCACATCATTGCCGCCTTTCTACTCTACCGTAAGCTGCGTCGGTCTTTTTGTTTTTTAGTTTTTTTTGTGGACACTGTTCTTCACGCGTGTGTGTTTTGCTTTTGTTTGTTATAGTACTTAATCATGTGTTTTTACTGTGGACCGCAAAATGTGTGCGAAAGAGACACACTCCGAGCATCGCTTTCCGGCACCTTCCTCCAGAAAGGATGTCGTAAACCAGTGCTTGGAGTTTGGGAAAGAGAGAGTGGAACGAGGCAGACACCTAGGTTGCGAACTGTGTTGGTAAGTTTGACGTCAGAGCATGCCAGATGTATGGACTGTGGAACCGAGTCAGAGTTGAGAAACGCCTTTGTAGCATTCAGGATCATTTCTGTTCCATCAGTTAAAGACACTGAAGCTATCCGTCTTTTGTTGTTGCTGTTATTTTTTGGTAATTTTGTGTGTGTGTGTATGTGTGTGTGTGTGCGTGCGTGCGTGTGTGCGTGCGTGCGTGTGTGCGTGTGTGCGTGCGTGTGTGTGTGTGTGTGTGTGTGTGTGTGTGTGTGTGTGTGTGTGTGTGTGTGTGTGTGTGTGTGTGTGTGTGTGTGTGTGTGTGTGTGTGTGTGTGTGTGTGTGTATCTTTGTCTTTTGTTTGCTGTCAGTCTTAGTCTCTTGTAGCTTTACATGTTATATACAGTGCTTGTTATTTTGATATATGCCCTTACTGTGATTAGCTGCTCTCACATACCTAATACTGGTAATAGTCACTGTGTGGCACATATCTCTCTCTCTCTCTCTCTCTCTCTCTCTCTCTCTCTCTCTCTCTATGTTGCCATTGTTATTTGTATGTTTAGCGTGGTGAAGATTAAAAAAAGAAAAAAGAAAAACAAAACAAAAAACGCTGAAGCGCAGACGTGCGGCGGTGGTGCATAATTTGCGGGATTTACTCTGATCAATAAAAAACGGCACCAACCGTCTTTATCATGCACTTCGCTCTTTGACGCGTTACTGCAAAGTTTCCGCGTGTGTACGATCGATACTGTCTGCTTGTGCTATCATTCCCCCCACCACTTTGAGTAGTGCAGGAGCGTGAAATGTACCAATAACAAAGTCAGTCGTCATGTCGACGCGTCCTCTCCTCCTTGGTAACTTATAGTATAGTGGACATCTGACAAGCATTCGGCCTAAAAACAAACGAAAAGGTTGATTTGAACCCCTTCACTGCCCCAGCCTGTAAAATTTCCCGGCTTAAAGATGCACGGACGCACCTGCAAACAGTATATTTTCCGGTCCTATAACACAGTTACTTTCAAATTCAATGCTATGCATTGTTCTGAAAATTCTTTCACACGTCAGTGTGCAAAAAACCCCAACAGAAAACAAAAAGGCTTAAGGGGTTCAAGTTTCGCACTTTTACTGGTCGTTTTGAAGTGACATCCTGGCAGTAAAGGTGTTAAAGGACGGATGGTCTTGTTTTTGACGATGGTCTTACGTCATGGAGATCGCTGTTATGTCCGTTTTTCTCAGGTATGTTTTTTTTTATTCTCAAGGATTATCTTTGCCTATGATCTCTACATGTGTAATTTTGACCGTATATTTATTCCTTTTTAATTACGTATAAATCAACCCATCACCGAAAGTTAGGGGTCGATTTATACGTAATTAAAAGTGTAGGGGAGCGGGGGTGGTGAGTGAGGGAAGCAGGTTGGAAGCATGAATGAAGAGTCACAAGCCAGAAGTTGCTATAACATAACTTGTATTTGCACCAGCCAGGAAACAGCGTAGGCTCTTCCCTGAGATGAACACACGAGCACCGGCCGCAACAGCAAACAAACAACCTGCCTCTGCAGGGACACTGGGGGAAAAGGGACGCTGCGATGATGATGATGATGAAGTGATGCTTAATGTCCTCAGATGTCAGTTGACATATTAGGGACAAGTTGTGACCAATGCCGAAGCACGGTTCAATAATTCTTTACGTCCACGGAAACCAGAAAGCTCGTTAGGACGGACAGCTCAGGACGGCCACCTCGACTCTCACACAGCTCCTGAACTATGTGTGGACGCTGCGGGCCAGCGCACAGGTTTTACAATCAAAAAGGAAAAGGACCGGAAAGAAAAGGTTATAGGGTCATAGCCCGAAACATGTATACAATACACTCGGTTACAAAAGGAAATAAATATCCAAACAAAATTACATGTAGACACAGCGACCATGCCTCAGGAACTGTGCGATTTGTAGAATTTTCCCCTAACCCTCGAAACAATTTCCCCTCAAAACTACAAAACAAATGGGACTAAAAGACGGGCGGTTTTTGGTACTGTACTGAACTATACGTAATTAAGGATCTGAGTATCTGATCCAAAGGACTTAGAAGAGGGGTGGTCTTTTTGACGATAATTTTTTTCATCATGGATTTCGCTGTTTGACGATAGTTTTTCATCATGCAGTATTTGTCTTTCTCAGTTTTATTTTCTGAAGGACTGTCTTCTGCCTACGAGTATGATCATTTTGCTTTCGCTCTATCGTATTTTTTGCTTCCATGTTATTGAAATAGCAAAGTGATTTTCTCCCCTGTGAGCTTCGACAAAGGCCATCCGGCCGAAGATTTTTTTTGTATTGTTTTTCTTTGTTGGAATTCAATTTCTTGTTTGTTTTTGACATGTTTTCTTGCCTGCATCGCCGTTCTGCTAGTTCTGGGTGGCTCATTTTTTTCAGTTAAAATTGTATCTTGGACACCAAAATGCCTCGATCATCACAGTATAAGCAATGACCTG
>JABMCL010001742.1:530000-535000 GCA_018857735.1 Alviniconcha marisindica
CTTGGCAATAACTAGGCTACCTAATGAATATTTCTGCCTGAGGTCTGATGCCTTAATTTTTCCTTCACCTTGGTGTGCTGGGGGTCTGCTAGCTGGCACAGTGCACAGTCTGCTTGTAGTAGTGACTGGTACAGGTGCTTGTAGTACTGACTGGCATATTCCGTAGTAATGACAGGCACAGGCACAGTCAGCTTTAATATGCTTTGTCTCCTCAGTCGTTTGCGGCTTATGAAACGGTGTGTGTGTGTGTGTGTGTGTGTGTGTGTGTGTGTGTGTGTGTGTGTGTGTGTGTGTGTGTGTGTGTGTGTGTGTGTGTGTGTGTCGTGCGTGCGTGTGTTGTGTTGTGTTGTGTTGTGTGTGTGTGTGTGTGTGTGTGTGTGTGTGTGTGTGTGTGTTGTGTGTTTGTGTGTTGTGGTGTGTGTGTGTGTGTGTGTGTGTGTGTGTGTGTGTGTGTGTGTGTGTGCTTTCCACAACTCTATGAAATATAGTTGGACCACGTATGATTAATTATACATGTTATTGTTTCTAAATGTACATATGTCACGATAAACATATACACCAATTTCTCCTGATCATCGCATTTCATAGGACAATAACAAACGCAACGTACTCGTAAGGAATACACCCAGCGTATACACCGTCAGAACACGGTGCTGCACTGTCATACATTCACAGACAGAAACTGTACGGACCACCACATGAGCCGAACACTAAACCAGGAACATCCATTCTCCTTTCTTTTCGCTTATTTGTTCGGTTGTCAACTAATCTGTCAGGATACACACGATCGTTCCCGCTCCAAAGCTTCAAGTTCAACCTACTCCCTTTTTTGTGACAGTTTTTTGTTTTTTTTGTTTGTTTGTCTGTGGATGTCACGATACCTGTAGTTCGGTGAACCTTTTTGCTCAGAAGTGGTGGAGGGTTGAAATCGAAAGCGACGAAAACTGGTGTCAGACAATCGATAGGGACAGAAGTCGCTGATAGAGAGCGGCAGGGATTCAACATCTGCAAACAGCTTCACACACGGAATGCCGTAATGTTTTGTTATTTCTTACCACGAGTCAGCCTCGCCGGCCTTCGGTGCGTTGACCTGCTGACTGTATGTAGCCTCTGTCTCTGTCTCTCCCTCTCTCCTCTGTGTCTCTCTGTCTTTCTGTCTCTGTATCTGTCTCTCTCTGTCTCTCTCCTTTGTGTCTGTCTCTTTTCTCTGTCTAGCCCTCGCCCTGTCAGTCTTTCCACTCTCTCTCTCTGGCTGTCTCTGTCTCTCTCTCCTCTGTGTCTCTGTGTCTCTTTGTCTCTGTATCTCTCCTCTGTGTCTCTGTGTCTCTGTGTCTCTGTCTCTTTCTCTATCTCTGTCTCTGTCTGTCTGCCTGTCTCTCTCTGTTGTACCTTTTGGTTGTGTTGTAATGCCGAAAGGCATTCGTGCCTAAACCTTTATCCTTGCGTAATAAAGTTCAGTTAGTCAGTCTCTCTCTCTCTTCTCTCTCTCTCTCTCTCTCTCTCTCTCTCTCTCTCTCTCTCTCTCTCTCATCCAAAGTATATTCTGGGCTCGGTGAGTCACTTATTCCCCCATTGACAGGGTCTGTTGACCTATTCAGTTAAATGTATCAGTGTCAATGTCTGCCTGTCTCTGCCTCTGCCTCTGCCTCTGTCTGTCTGTCTGTCTGTCTCTCTCACGCCGTCTATCTCACTGTATCCTTCTCTGTGCCCGTCTCTGTGCATGTCTGTCTCTGTCTTCCCGTCTGAACGATTTCTTTACAGCGGTCACGGAGACAGCAGTAAGTACATAGGTTTTGGGACAGCTGATGTTTGAGTGCATAGATATTTTTGTCCTGAGCCTGTCGCGTGGATCTGAACTAGTTTAGCTGTAGCACATGGATTTTGGTTAAATCCAGCCACATTACAGCAGAGTGGCTGGTTTTGGCCTGAAATTATTTGGGGAAATTTTGAAGCTCCTTTGAAGCGGTCTGTGGACCAGACCATTTATACGGATTATAGATTGATTTGGAGAAAAAGGACTTTATGCAGCTTGGCCAGTATGTTATGCCCCAACCATTCAGACCGACTGCACGCGCTCAAAATAAACTGTCGCCCGTGGGACTACGTGACCGAGACATCGTCGAGTACATTCATCGTCAGTACAAACGGTGGCACAGTGAGAATCGATTTTGATAGAAAATCTCAGACAAGGAATTTATTGTCAGTTAAAGATGTTGTTCATGTATTTTTTTTGTTTTTTTTGGTAAATTTTAAAAAAATTGTTTTTACCGACGCACTTCCCCCGACCCTGTGTCAGCCTTTCCACACACTAGTCCTCCCCTGTCAGCCTTACCACACACAAGTCTCCCCTGTCAGCCTTTCCACACTCTAGTCCTCCCCTGTCAGCCTTACCACACACAAGTCTCCCATGTCAGCCTTTCCACACACTAGTCCTCACCCTGTCAGCCTTTCCACACACTAGTCCTCCCCTTGTCAGCCTTTCCACACACTAGTCCTCACCCTGTCAGCCTTTCCACACACTAGTCCCTCCCCTCTCCCTGTCAGCCTTTCAACACACTAGTCATCACCCTGTCAGCCTTTCCACACACTAGTCCCTCCCCTGTCCCCGCCAGCCTTTCCACACACTAGTCCTCACCCTGTCAGCTTTTCCACACACTAGTCCCTCCCCTTTCCCTGTCAGCCTTTCCACACACTAGTCTTCCCTTGTCAGCCTTTCCACACACTAGTCTCCCCTGTCAGCCTTTCCACACACTAGTCTCCCCCTGTCAGCCTTTCCACACACTAGTCCTCCCTTGTTCAGCCTTTCCACACACTAGTCTCCCCTGTCAGCCTTTCCACACACTAGTCTTCCCCCTGTCAGCCTTTCCACACACAGTCTCCCCTGTCAGCCTTTCCACACACTAGTCTTCCCCTGTCAGCCTTTCCACACACTAGTCTCCCTTGTCAGCCTTTCCACACACTAGTCTCCCCCTGTCAGCCTTTCCACACACTAGTCTCCCTTGTCAGCCTTTCCACACCACTCTCTCACCTGTCAGCCTTTCCACACACTAGTCTCCCCCTGTCAGCCTTTCCACACCACTAGTCCTCCCTGTCAGCCTTTCCACACACTAGTCTCCCATGTCAGCCTTTCCACACACTAGTCTTCCCCCTGTCAGCCTTTCCACACACTAATCCTTCCCCTCTCCCTGTCAGCTTTTGCACACACTAGTCTTCCATGTCAGCCTTTTCACACACTAGTCTCCCCCTGTCAGCCTTTCCACACCCTAGTCTTCCATGTCAGCCTTTCCACACACTAGTCCTCCCCCTGTCAGCCTTTCCACACACTAGTCTTCTATGTCAGCCTTTCCACACACTAGTCCTTCCATGTCAGCCTTTCCACACCCTACTCTCTCACCTGTCCCTGTTAGCTTTTCCACACCCTAGTCTTCCCCCTGTCAGCCTTTCCACCCACTAGTCCTCCCATGTCAGCCTTTCCACACACTAGTCCTTCCCCCTGTCAGCCTTTCCACACACTAGTCTTCCCCCTGTCAGCCTTTCCACACACTAGTCCTTCCCCCTGTCAGCTTTCACACACTAGTCCTTCCCCTGTCAGCCTTTCCACACACTAGTCCTTCCCCCTGTCAGCCTTTCCCACCTAGTCTTCCCCTGTCAGCCTTTCCACACACTAGTCCTCACCCTGTCAGCCTTTCCACACACTAGTCTTCCCCCTGTCAGCCTTTCCACACCCTAGTCTTCCCACTGTCAGCCTTTCCACACACTAGTCCTTTCCCCTGTCAGTCTTTCCACATTTCAGTCCTTCCCACTGTCAGCCTTTCCACACACTCGTCCTTCCCACTGTCAGCCTTTCCACACACTTGTCCTTCCCCCTGTCAGCCTTTCCACATACTAGTCCTCCTCCTGTCAGCCTTTCCACACACTAGTCCTTCCCCTGTCAGCCTTTCCACACACTAGTCCTTCCCCTGTCAGCCTTTCCACACACTAGTCCTTCCCCTGTCAGCCTTTCCACACACAAGTCCTTCCCCCTGTCAGCCTTTCCTCACACTAGTCTTTCCCCTGTCAGCCTTTCCACAACAAGTCCTTCCCACTGTCAGCCTTTCCTCACACTAGTCCTTTCCCCTGTCAGCCTTTCCACACACAGTCCTTCCCACTGTCAGCCTTTCCACACACTAGTCCTTCCCCCTGTCAGCCTTTTCCACACACTAGTCTTCCCCTGTCAGCCTTTCCACACACTAGTCCTTCCCACTCTCAGCCTTTCCACACACTAGTCCTTCCCCCTGTCAGCCTTTCCACACACTAGTCCTTCCCACTGTCAGCCTTTCCACACACTAGTCTTCCCCTTCCGCCTGTCTCAGATTAATCCTACCGGCCGAATCTGAGGAGCAAAACAAATAGAATCGATGGCGCGATCGTCTTTTACTGATTGCGGGCAAATGTAGAGGAAAAAGGAGATTTGCCCTTCGTCAACATTGTCCAGTATTACTGGAGGTGGATGCCACAATCCGGCAATTGCATCTGCAAATGCGCCTCGTGCAATGTGCATGTCTTCAGCTCCAGGCACGCAAATGCAGCTACTACTTTAATTTTGCCGCCGCCAAAACTGCAGGTAGGTCTGCAGAGGCAAAATCCCGCCTTGCAGCGGCAAAACCAACTTCGCAGAGGCAAAGAGGCCGTTGCTTGTGCAGCTGCAAATTGGCTGCAAAATTGTGAAGCTGCCAAAACGAGAGGTAGTTTTGACGATGCGAAGTTGATTTTGTTGCTGCCAAAGTCCCTCTTGCTGCAAATGTCCGTCCCAGTCTGACAACTGCCAGCGTAAACTCGCTGCAAGCAAGGCATACGTTTGCGGAATGTGAATGTAAGGAATAAAATTTGTTTAAACAAATATTTTCGTGCAGCCACAAACATGCACTTTGCAGCGACACAACTTTGCACCCGCAATTCTTCGATCTGACGGCTGCCGCTAGCCACACTTCAGTCGATGACCCTGGTGTCACGAGCCCGTA
>JABMCL010001742.1:542500-547500 GCA_018857735.1 Alviniconcha marisindica
GAGACACAACTGCGAAAACAAGTCCGAGATTTCTCGTTGAAGTCTTTCGGTTCTCTTTCTTTGGCCATCAGAAAATAACGAATAAAAGTCGCACAGGAAAAGAGCGAAGCTATTAGCTAATTAAATTTGACTAGCGCCATTAAAAATGTTCTGTCAACTTTCTCATAAGCTTTATTAATCATCTCTCTAGGAAAGTAACAGCATTGCTCAGTGTACAAAAGTGGGTACGAAGATAAAGTAATCCTTCCTATTCTACCCGAAGGCAGTTCTAAGAAGATGATGCCGCTGTTTTATCCGCTCTTCAAGAGTCGCCCGAGGACTACTGAGTGCGTTAAAATCATGTTTCTGGGTGTTTACGCAAAATATTTTTGTCTTGGCTTCTAATTTGGATATTGATATAAAAATTGATTGCGGCGTTGGTGAGGTGTGGGGCTGATTTATTTTATTTTATTGTTTTGGTTTTTCTTCAGTACTGAAGCCCGGCAGCTACAGGGGCGCGGATAGCTCAGTGGTTAGAGCGCCGGACTCATGATCGAAAGGTCGCGGGAGCGGCGGGAGAATTTTCTTCTCCAGGGTAAACTTTCTGAGCTGACTTGTTTCGGTATCCGTTCCACCCCCGTGTTACCGCAGTGGCACGTAAAAGACCCCGGTCATTCTGCCAAAAGTGCAGGTGGCAGGTTACAGCTAAACACGCATACACCTTACGTATGTGGCTTTGCATGGTGACATGGTGCATGGTTGTATGGTGTACACAGAACGCGCCGAGATGGCAGCAGTTTCATGTGGCACCAGCCATGCCAGCGCAGTAAGTACACCACCGGTGGATATTCAGAAAAAGCTATTCACTCATGAAGAATCACATGCGAGCGCAGTGAGTCTGCTCGAGAGCGGAGAATAGCGCTATATAAAAGTGATCAATAATAATAATAATGTATTTTATTTTGTTTGTTTGGTGGACTGCAGAGGTCAAGGGTCGCTATGACGGAGTGAAGGACTGTTTCCGCTCTTCCGAGTCAATATTTGTACCGACTCGTCAGCTCCTGTCTCGCCCCTCAGGAGCTGTGTAAAAGTCAAGGTGGACATCCTGGGCTCCCGTCCCTAACAAACCTGCGGTTTCTGTGGACGTAAAGCAACACTTGAACCAATCATCAGACGGTCGCGTTCATTGGCTGTTCTTTGCGCATGCGTCGTCCGTGATACTACATTATTGTAAATATGCGTCCAATAATTTTGTAGCGTCAAAAGCACGTAATTGCTAATCATTTCGACATAATCTTTAATTATCTCCACATAACTAGTAAATATCTTTTTTTTTCTCTTCCTTTGTTTGTTATTGTTTTGGTGTAATTTGCTGATTTGTGTTGTTATGTCAGATTTTTATTTTTGATTGCCATGTGGATTTTGATGTTGATAATGTACAGCGCCGCAAACTCGTTTTTTTAAATATTTTTTACGTGGTATAGCACTTTATAAGAATCTTCTTATTTAATGTTGATAATCATAAGAGCAATCTAACATTACTTATGTGAAAAGGCTTTAAATAAAAAGTAAGAAGAATTTCAACAGATTACTTGGGTCCAAAGCACATCATTATAATTACGTTGAGCTAATAAATAATTATTTCAACATAAATGTAATTATGTGTCTTTTGTGCTGCTTCCAGCGGCTTACGTGAGTCAAAAGTACATAATTACAATTATGTGCGAGAGATAATTACAACTATGTAAGGCGCTAGTAAGATGCCATACGGATAACCTGCTGTTTTCATAATCTTGTTAAGAAGCGAAGTGACTGAAGACATCCTTGGCGAAGTAACACATCGGCAAGTCGACAAAGCTACACTATGAACGGCCTTGATGCACGTCTGACAAACGAACGAATGAACCCTACCCCCTTCCGAAAGGCATACCCTCAATACATGCTCCACAAAGCTACACTGTGAAGGGCCTTGGTGCACGTCTGACAAACGAACGAATGAACCCTAGCCCTTTCCGAAAAGCATGCCCTCAATTCATGCTCTGACCATCAGTCACATGCACAGTGGTTGAGAGTGACCAAGACCTGTTGACAAGATACACACAACTCATGGAAATAGGTCATCTCTCTTAAGAAAAAGTATTTTCGTTCGGAATAACTTTCTTTGTAGTTCCTTCCTTTGTAAAAGGCATTTTTGTCGACATTTCGCACGTTGCTTTTTGTGTGTGTGTGTTCCCATTAAAAGGCCTTTGTTCTTCACATGTTGTGGGCATAATCTCTCTTTACGTCACTCCGACTGTATCAAAGCCACCTTTTTGTCTTTACCCTCTGAATCATGAAACTGAGTTAGCCTCGGTAAACACGGAAAGAAAGGCAATCGATTTGCGTTTTTTGTTGTTGTTGTTGTTGTAAAAAAGGGACAAAAAACAAACAAACAAACAAACAAACAAACAGACAGAAAGATAAACACACAAGAAATATGAGAAATAAAATCAATAGGAACAGCCGCAATGACAACTAAAAACAAACACAAAACACGACAACAACAAAACAACATATCTAGACACATAAAAGGTTCAAAAGAAGGCTTATTTATTATGACACAGACACAATCTAAAAGCAACAACGAAAAGCAAAAAACACAACAACAAAAATACAAAACACTAACCATCAGGTCAGGCCACATGAAACCGTTAAATATAGAACACCTTTGCGTAGTACAGTTTAAAATCCCCTTTCATAAATAAAAAGTTCCGCAGACTTGTCTTTAACGAGCGGCGAAGAAAAAGACCGTAATTACTGTACATTCAAACGCTTGAAATTCGTTCTGAGCGTTGTCACAGTCTACAAGCAAGATGGTGTATGGTTTAGTTGCTTGGTGTCGTTTTCCGCTGGAAGATTCTGCACAGAAACAGAAGAGAGAGAGAGAGAGAGAGAGAGAGAGAGAGAGAGAGAGAGAGGAGAGAGAGAGAGAGAGAGAGAGAGAGAGAGAGAGAGAGAGAGAACTCGAATTCGAACTCGAACTCGAAAACTTTATTTTACAAGGAGAGAGAGAGAGAGAGAGAGAGAGAGAGAGAGAGAGAGAGAGAGAGAGAGGAGAGAGAGAGAGAGAGAGAGGGGGGGAGAGAGAGAGAGAGAGAGAGAGAGGAGAGAGAAGAGAGAGAGAGAGAGGAGAGAGAGAGAGAGAGAGAGAGAGAGAGAGAGAGAGAGAACTACGTAGAAACGTGAACCACAAGCTGCATGTGAGTGTGTGTGTGTGTGTGTGTGTGTGTGTGTGTGTGTGTGTGTGTGTGTGTGTGTGCGTGCGTGCGTGCGTGCGTGCGTGCGTGCGTGCGTGCGTGCGTGTGTGCGTGCGTGTGTTTTCTGCGGTTTCATTTTGAATATTTACACAAGAGCAGTAGAAAGTAATGAAAAAACAAAAACCTTCATCACAGCAAAAAGAAATAGATGGGAAATTTCAATAAAAACGTTAGTAGGTTTTGGGATAAAAGCTCTTTAGGACTGGAATCTGTTTCGCCAAATGCCCTGTAACACTCCAATTTATTACCGATTACAGGTTTCTTGGAAGCTCTACTTTGTCCAGATTTGGCAAGAGAAATATGTTGAGGAGAAGGTTTGCACTCACCAGGTAATGGCCTCGATCAACATCCCTTTCCAGCTTTGAGCACCCAGACAAAAAGGTCCTGCCATTCACTCGCGTACAGAGCCAGAAATCAATCGAGAATCAAATGCACAACTGCACTGACTTCCGTCTTGACTTTCGTTGCTAGCGTAACAACTCATCCGACATCTATATGTGATTTCTCCTTTTTCTTAACCGCTTCTTCTTCTTCTTCTTTTACGTGCATTATATCTCTGTGCTGGAATGGTATAGGGCTGCCTGTTAACCCCCCACCCCCCACCCCCCAAACCCCGACCTTTGTGTAAAACGCATGAAACAGTGTCATCCTAGCCAAAGGGCTGGAAGTGCTCTGTAGATTAATGATTTTATTGGTATTATTACGACACTAGTATGGAACTCCAAAATGTAGTGACTACACTATATTGCACTTGTAAAGAGACTAGAAGACGGAGCTTCTTACAATCCACCAGCGCTTGGCCTGTGTCGCAAGAACGTCAAGGCTTGGCCTGTGTCACAATACACTGACACCAGCAAGAACACCAAGGTGTGGCCTTTGTCACAATACACTGACACCAGCAAGAGCACCAAGGTTGTTGTTGATCGCTTTTATATAGCGCTATTCTCCGCTCTCGAGCAGACTCACTGCGCTCGCATGTGATTCTACATGAGAGACTAGCTTCTTCTTCTTTTTTATAGCGCATTTTTGAAGATCCACCGAAGTGGTGTACTTATAGCGCTGGCGTGGCTGGTGCCACATGAAACTACTGCCATCTCGGCGCGTTCTGTGTGCACTACACAACCATGCACCATGTCACTTCATGCAAAGCCACATACGTAAGGTGCATGCGTATTTAGCTGTAACCTGCCACCTGCACTTTTGGCAGAATGACCGGGGTCTTTTACGTGCTACTGCGGTAACACGGGGGTGGAACGGATACCGAAATAAGAGTCAGCACAGAAAGTTGACCCCGGAGAAGAAATTCTCCCGCCGCTCCTGCAGGGATTCGAACCCTCGACCTTTCGATCACGAGTCCGGCGCGGTAACCACTGAGCTATCCCCGCTCCCGAAAGGTGTGGCCTGTGTCAAAAGAACATCAATATTTGGCCCATGTCACAATACATTGACACAAGCAAGAACACCAAGACTTGGCCTGTGTCACAACACCCTCACACCAGCAAGAACACAAGACTTGGGCTGTGTCACAACACACTCACACCAGCAAGAACACAAGACTTGGCCTGTGTCACAATGCACTGACACCAGCAAGAGCCCCAAGGCTTTTCCTGTGTCACGACACGTTGACACCAACACGACACCAAGACTTGGCCTGTGTCACAACGCATTGGCAGCAGCACGACACCAAGGCTTGGCCTGTGTCACTACACATTTACACCAGCACGA
>JABMCL010001742.1:552500-565000 GCA_018857735.1 Alviniconcha marisindica
TCCATCTTTTATTTGCGGACACACGTGACGTCACCATGTCCAAACTGGAAAGCTAAACTGCCCCCTATGAACGAGAATCGGTCTGGGCCGGAATCCATCTTTTATTTGCGGACGCACGTGACGTCACCATGTCCAAACTGATGTTGTCCAGGGCCAGTACAGTTGTGCTGCGGAACCGCCGCCGCTACAGCATGCGGACACGCAACGGCCGGCCCCGCCGCCAGTCCGCCCCGACGGTGATGCAGCGCGCCCCGATGAGCCCCAGGGGCTACCCCCAAACAGGAGCGTGTCGCGGAGGTGGGAGCCCGTCTCGGTACCTGTCCACACAGGGCAACGCCTTCACCTACCCGCACACGGCAGACGGCAGACATACAGGTAGCGGCAGCAACGCGGCGCTGAAGGCGAACAGCTTACGTCGCGGCAGCATCCAGCTTCACCATCTCTCCGGAGGAAGCGGCGCTCACAGCGGTGGCGGTGGCGGTGGGGGTGGGGGTGGGGGTCTTTCCCCGAGAGCTTCGATCCACAGCCCTTCGTCCCCCACCCCAGGCTCTCTCAGCGCCGACACTCTTGCCTCAGCCAACGCAGCGCTGAGAGAGGTGACGCTCGACTCACCCAAACTGCGGAGGATTACTTTCCAAGATTGGAAGCGGCAGAAGCAGGAAGAAGAAGAAGAAGAAGGAGGAGCAGATAAAGGGCAGAGCGGGCGGCTGCAAAGGCGCGTAAGCTTGTCACCTTCCGGTCACCATTCGGACAGAGTTGTCTCGCTTTCCAGCAGCAGCGGCCGAGTGAGCGGGGAGTACTCGACACTCCGTGTGCCCTCGCCGTGTGACTGTGACCCGCCAGGTGTGCGGTCAGTGCAGGTGGTGCTGGACTACGGTCCCTGTTCTCCCGACACTCGCTGCCACATCCTTAGGGTAAGTCCGCACTTTGTGTTTTTGGGGACTTCTCTGCTGCACTTTGGCTGTTGTTTACAGTGGAATGAGTGAACAACTGCTGGTGAGGTTGACAAAATAGAACCGATCTAGGGAAGTGTATTCATCACTGCGACGAAACTCAAGGAAACAATAGCACACGAGCGCTTTCGACAATTTGTTTCTCTTCTTCTTGCACCCGAAGAAAACAATTTTTGTCAAAAGAGCTGGTGTACTATTGTTTGCATGTGTTTTGTCGCATGGGTGAGTACATTTCCCTAGATCTGTTCTATGTTGTTTACAGTGCCCAGGTCCATCTCTGCCCTGTCATCACCATCTTCAATAGTTGGTACTCGCTGCATCTTTTGTGTCTGTTGCATTATCCATGTTTTTCTGATGGCAGCCATGGTCGACCTCAACAATTCTTACCAGATCTATCTACATTTTGTTTGGTCGTTTGCGCTGTCCATGTTTCTGTGGCATTTATCATGATCACTCCAACAATTCTTACCACTATTTTTGTCTGTTGTGGTGCATGTATGTTGTTGTGGTGTCTGTTGTGATCACCCCCAACAACTCTTATGATCTCAGTTTTGTGTGTTGTATTACCCACGGTTTTTGAATACCTTGATCATACTGTCTTGATGGCTGTGTTGGCTGTTGACCGTTTGCAAGCCAGATGTTTACTTGTGATTGGGTAACGTGTCCTTCGCGCTGATATGACGTTGCGGTTGTTTGTCTTCAAACGCGTTACAAATTAACATTCAGTCAGTCAGTCAGTCAGTCAGTCAGTCAGTGTTGCTCGCTACATTTTCTGTTGTTGCGTTGATCATGTTTCCTGACTATGTATGTACACTTTTGTTATCGGATTATTCATGTCTCTCGGGTACCACGCAGAAGAAATGTTAGTATCCACACTTTTGCTGTTTCATTAATTAGTGTTTCTCCGGTGTGACACTCCCCCTCAACAATTCTAAGCAGGCCTCAACAGGCCTTTGTACACATTTGCTCTTGCAGTATCCATCTCAGGTCGGCAGCACACACATTTCCAAAGGTTCTGTTAGTAGTATTGTTTGGTCCTACACCCACATTCCCGAAGGTTCCGTTAGTAATATTGTTTGGTCCTACACCCACATTCCCAAAGGTTCTGTTAGTAGTATTGTTTGGTCCTACACCCACATTCCGAAAGGTTCTGTTAGTGGTATTGTTTGGTCCTACACCCATATTCCCAAAGGTTCTGTTAGTGGTATTGTTTGGTCCTACACCCACATTCCCAAAGGTTCTGTTAGTGGTATTGTTTGGTCCTACACCCACATTCCCAAAGGTTCTGTTAGTAGTATTGTTTGGTCCTACACCCACATTCCCAAAGGTTCTGTTAGTAGTATTGTTTGGTCCTACACCCACATTCCCAAAGGTTCTGTTAGTAGTATTGTTTGGTCCTACACCCACATTCCCAAAGGTTCTGTTAGTGGTATTGTTTGGTCCTACACCCACATTCCCAAAGGTTCTGTTAGTAGTATTGTTTGGTCCTACACCCACATTCCCAAAGGTTCTGTTAGTAGTATTGTTTGGTCCTACACCCACATTCCCAAAGGTTCTGTTAGTAGTATTGTTTGGTCCTGATGTAACTCTGTGCTGTGGACAGGACGATACAATTCAGTTACTAGCTGCAAGTATTTTGTGTTTCGTTTTGATGCTGCGTTGTCCATGTTTCTGTCACTCGCATACCGATCAATTTTCAGTCTCGTTGTATGTACACTGTCCTTGTTGAAGTGGGTGTCATCCATTACATTAGTGTGGCATGAGACGAGCAGTCGCCATGGCGTTAAAAAACAGAAAACAATTATCTATTTATCCCTACGATTCTTACTACCATCGATCTACGCGGTCTAGATTTACTTTATGAATTCGCTGGAGCACCGCCAGCATTCTCAGCAATTTAGTAGCATCTGCACGTTTTATTTCTGCATTATCAGTACTCTTGAAGACTGTCCGTGTTCTCAATAATTTAGTTCCCTCTTTCGCCCTAACATAACCGTAGTGGTTGAATGGGTGTAAAACACCAAGTTACTTACTTGCCAAACACCAGTTAGTAGCATCTGCACGTTTTATGTCTGCATTATCAATACTCTTGAAGACTGTCCGCGTTCTCAACAAGTTAGTGACATCTACACCTTTTACTGTTGCAATATCAATAGTCCTGAATATCATCCACATTCTTAAAAAGACTTTAATAAAAGTTAGTAACAGCCACACGTTCTACTGTGCATTATCCACACTGGGAATATCGACTCACATTCCCAACAAAATAATATTTAGTCCTTTCTCCACGGTTTTGCTGCTGCACTTTGTAGTCGTGCTTTTTTTACATTGTCCACCATTCCAACAAATCTTAATACTGTTTACAGGTTCTGCAGTGCTTTGTCGATGCGGCTCCGCCATTTTCCACATTTCTCAACAAGTCCTTGTACTGTCTATACGATTGCTGTTACATTACCCAGGTTACTTTGATATGAGATCATCCACATTTCCAACGATGTTAAAGGACAAGTCCAAGGTTAGGGGTGATTTTTGACACGATTTCCGTTAAAGCTCGCTGAGAACAATGATGTAGGTGAAACTGTGATCTGAGGGTTATAAATGCACGAAAAAAGGTATTTTCTGTCGTACAGAAAGCGTCGCCATGACGCCCAAATCACGTGACCATATGCCTACTACGTCACTCTGGGGAGTCGCTGCAAAATGGCCAACTCGAGCTCCGAAGACGAAACTGATACTTTGCCCGAGAGACCCACAAGGATACGGCCGTATTAGTTTGAGCCTGTCAGGCAGGATTTTGAAAGAGTACCGGAACATCGTGTCAGCAAACCCCATGCGGTATTCCATGGAGTTTGCGAAATCTCACTCACTGAAGTGCTTGCTACACAAATGGGCGTGATGCGGCGCAGCAAGAAAGTCAGCTCGTTTGAAATGTATAAATTTAATCCACTTTCGCCTCACTGCGGGTCGATTGCGCGGGAGCTCGTGCATTGTTATACCTGGGGTCGTCTGCGAATTGTTACAGTTCGCGGCAACACAGTAGGCCGGCATAGTTAACTTTTTTGTCGACCACACGCATACACAGTTTACTGAAGAATCTAAGATGGCAACCGCACTGACTCCCCAGACTGACGTCACTTCCGGGAAAGTCTACAGAAAATAAAATCGATTAAAAACCCAATTAAACATTTATTTTATTTTAATTTAATTAAATCTGAAACTAGTGACTCATTTGTCAATCATTTCGATGGTCATTTTGCATACTTAAAAACCTTGGACTTTTACTTTAAGTACTTTCTGCACGTATCCGTTTGCCTTAATTGTCTATATTACTTCGGTATAGTTCCTGTTTGCAACAAAACTGGGTACCCTCTACATGTTTTGATGTTGCATTATCCAGGTTATTTTGGTATTGTCCACGTTTACAACAATAGTACTGTATATTAGCCCTGATGTAATCCTCTCTGGTTGACTGGGCTCAAAGCAGCAACTCACTAAACTAACAATAACAATATACTTTATTCATCCCAGCGGGAAATTAAAGCTGTCGTTCGATCTTATACGTTAACGTACAACGAATAACTGAATTGCACATATCTCAATAATTCAAAGTCATGAAACGCACACACGTACACACTCCTAGACATACACCCTGTCTCTCAGTCTACATACGCTAAAGCATTGATATAATGCTAATATTTAGCAAACAAGAAAAATTGCTGGATTAATGCTGTCTATGGCAAGCCAGAACACATAGAAACTCTCACATTAAATAAAATCAATATGTACATACATCAGCCACTAGTACTAAATACACATTTTTATTTTTATTTTTTATTTTGCGTTATCCGTGCTACTTCGGCCTCAAGATACAAGACAACTTTATTAATCCATTGCAGAAATTAAATGATCTACCGTGACATGACATGATATATATAGGATATTTTCACAGCCGTGCCTATCCCCCCGTCCGACGCCCGAATGTGTGTGTGTGAGTGTGTGTGTGTGTGTGTGTGTGTGTGTGTGTGTGTGTGTGTGTGTGTGTGTGTGTGTGTGAGTGTGTGTGGTGGTGGTGTCGTGCGTGCGTGCGTGCGTGCGTGCGTGCGTGCGTGCGTGCGTGCGTGCGTGCGTGCGTGCGTGCGTGTGTGTGTGTGTGTGTGTGCGCGCGCGCGTTGTTAGTGTTATTGTAAAGCGCCCTGTGCTCCCACCTTGTGCGGTAGAAGGGCGGTCTAGAAATCCTCGTTATTATTGTTACTACCTCCCGCCCCCCCCCCCCCCCACCCCCCCCCCCCCCCCCACCACCCCGCCTCGTCGTTCCCGTGCTCCCAGCCCCAGCCGTTGCGTGTTGTGTTTATCTGCCTGCCTGTTGACTGTGTGTCCGACTGGCCGTTGGAATTGTTGGATGTGTGTCCGAATGGCTGTTGGAATTGTTGATGCTTTGTCCGAATGGCCGTTGGAATTGTTGGGTGTGTGTCCGACTGGCCGTTGGAATTGTTGGGTGTGTGTCCGAATGGCCGTTGGAATTGTTGGGTGTGTGTCCGAATGGCCGTTGGAATTGTTGGGTGTGTGTCCGAATGGCCGTTGGAATTGTTGGGTGTGTGTCCGAATGGCCGTTGGAATTGTTGGGTGTGTGTCCGAATGGCCGTTGGAATTGTTGGGTGTGTGTCCGACTGGCCGTTGGAATTGTTGGGTGTGTGTCCGAATGGCCGTTGGAATCGTTGATTTTGTGTCCGAATGGCGGTTGGAATCGTTGATTCTGTGTCCGAATGGCGGTTGGAATTGTTGATTCTGTGTCCGAATGGCGGTTGGAATTGTTGATTCTGTGTCCGAATGGCGTGTTGGAATTGTTGATCTGTGTCCGAATGGCGGTTGGAATTGTTGATTCTGTGTCCGAATGGCCGTTGGAATTGTTGATTCTGTGTCCGAATGGCCGTTGGAATTGTTGATTCTGTGTCCGAATGGCCGTTGGAATGTTGATCTGTGTCCGAATGGCGGTTGGAATTGTTGATTCTGTGTCCGAATGGCGGTTGGAATTGTTGATTCTGTGTCCGAATGGCGGTTGGAATTGTTGATTCTGTGTCCGAATGGCCGTTGGAATTGTTGATTCTGTGTCCGAATGGCCGTTGGAATTGTTGATTCTGTGTCCGAATGGCGGTTGGAATTGTTGATTCTGTGTCCGAATGGCCGTTGGAATTGTTGATTCTGTGTCCGAATGGCCGTTGGAATCGTTGATTCTGTCCGAATGGCGGTTGGAATTGTTGATTCTGTGTCCGAATGGCGGTTGGAATTGTTGATTCTGTGTCCGAATGGCCGTTGGAATTGTTGATTCTGTGTCCGAATGGCGGTTGGAATTGTTGATTCTGTGTCCGAATGGCCCGGTTGGTATGAACGACTGTAGGCATCACGCGGTCTGACTAAGAGGAAATCCTAAAGCTTTGCTGCTGCCTGTGTGTCTGTGGCCACCATCAGGATTGCTAACAGTACTTTTTACCGTCTGCACGTTTTGCTGTAGGATGTTGCATGTGGTCATCTGGTGGTGCGGTTGAAAGTCTCCTGCTTATGTTAATTAAGCTGTTCCTTGTCAGGAGGGCGGCATGGGATGTCCCTGGTGAACTGTTTCCCGCTTGCCTGTGCAGGATCTCGGGTATAACATCCAGTTTGAACTGAAACTCTTGACTCGGGTATAACATTCACTTTGAACTGAAACTCTTGACTCGGGTATAACATTCACTTTGAACTGAAACTTTTGACTTGGGTATAACGTCCAGTTAGAATTGAAACTCTTGACTCGGGTATAACATCCAGTTAGAATTGGAACTCTTGACTCGGGTATAACATCCAGTTTCAACTGAAAGTCTTGACTCGTTCGTCCAGGATGAATCTTGACTGGGTATAATCCAGTTAATTGAAATCTTGACTCGGGTATAACATCCAGTTAGAATTGGAACTCTTGACTCGGGTATAACATCCAGTTTCAACTGAAAGTCTTGACTCGGGTATAATATCCAGTTTCAACTGAAACTCTTGACTCGGGTATAACATCCAGTTAGAACTGGAACTCTTGACTCGGGTATAACATCCAGTTTGAACTGAAACTCTTGACTCGGGTATAACATCCAGTTCCAGTTGAAACTCTTGACTCGGGTATGACATCCAGTTAGAACTGAAACTATTGACTCGGGTATAACATCCAGTTTGAACTGAAACTCTTGACACGGGTATAACATCCAGTTTGAACTGAAACTATTGACTCTGGTATAACATCCAGTTAGAATTGAAACTCGGGTATAAACGATTTTTGAAATCCAGTTAGAATTGAAACTCTTGACTCGGGTATAACATCCAGTTAGAATTGAAACTCTTGACTCGGGTATAACATCCAGTTAGAATTGAAACTCTTGACTCGGGTATAACATCCAGTTAGAATTGAAACTCTTGACTCGGGTATAACATCCAGTTTAAACTGAAACTTTTGACTCGGATATAGCATCCAGTTTGAACTGATATTCTTGACTTGGGTATAACAACCAGTTATAATTGAAACTCTTGACTCGGGTATAATATCCAGTTTGAACTGAAACTCTTGACTCGGGTATAACATCCAGTTTGAACGAAAACTCTTGATTCGGGTATAACATCCAGTTTGAACTTAAACTTTTGACTCGGGTATAACATCCATTCTTCACTCATTATCATGTAGTGCAAAGGTCTCAGAATTTCGTTGAGCAAAACTGTCTTACACACTTTAAAAAAAGCACAGTTTCGGTGAAGTGTCTTTCAGACCTTTAAAAACTCCAACACTTCCGTGAGAAAAACAAAGAAACGAGCAAACAAACGAGCAAACAAACGAGCAAACAAACAGACAAACAAAAATCGTTCCGTTGAGCAAAACACATCTTCTAGATTTTTTTAACGTAAATACCAGTGGGCAGAATCTGTCTTTCAGACTTTCAGAAACACAATTCCGGCGAGCGAAACGAGTTTTTGAGACCCCAAATCACAATTCTGGTGAGCAAAACAAGGCGTTCAGGTCTTCCAGATTATTAAAATATACATTCCGGTGAGCAGAACCGGTCATAACACACAATTCTGGTGAGCAAAACCCGTCTTTCAGACTAAAAAACACGCAATTCCCTTAAGCGAAGCATGTCAAATATGCACATTTCTGTTGAGCAAAACTTGTCTTCCAAACTGGTGAGCAAAACCGGTGTTTAACACTCTGAAAAGCACAATTCTGGTGACCAGAGGCTGCCGTCCAGACTAGATTTGGACAACACTTACTCTTTGGCTGTGGGAGTGTTAATAATACTACTACTAATAATACATAAATCTTCTATAGCGCTATTCCCCGCTGTACGAGCTCAAGTCGCTTGTTCACATACATGTACATAATATATACCATGTACATTTGCTAACATATCATATACAAGCATACTTTTAAAAAAATTACACTAATATAAAACAAGTAATTGTAAAACAGCGAATAAAATAACTATTATAAAACGTAAATACGTTACAAATAATTTATAACAGGTACATAATTATAAAGCAGTGTACTAAGTAATTATTATTATTACTACGCTAAAAGTAACACACACACACACACACACACAACACACACACACACACACAACACACACACACACACACACACACACACACAACAGACAGACACACACACACACAAGACAGACAGACAGACAACACAAACACACACACACACACACACACACACACACACACAGAAAGAGAGAGAGAGAGAGAGAGAGAGAGAGAGAGAGAGAGAGAGAGAGAGAGAGAGAGAGAGAGAGAGAAGCACACACCACACACAACACACACACACACACACAGAAAGAGAGAGAGAGAGAGAGAGAGAGAGAGAGAGAGAGAGAGAGAGAGAGAGAGAGAGAGAGAGAGAGAGACACACACACACACACACACACACACACACACACACACACACACACACACACCTCCCTTTCTTACTGTCTCTGTCTCTCTGCCCCTCCCTATCTCTCCCTCTCACACGTACTCGCTCTCTCCCCCTCCTCTCCCCGCTCCCATCACTCCAGATTATGAAGGATTTTTGTCTGATGCTAGCGTAATGATTATATTACGTGCAATACGATCCTTAAAGCAACCGAAAGAAACAACGTTTGTAACGTTAAAAAGCTTTTTAGTTTATGTTTGCGTGAAGATTATATGAGCCAGCACACGCAGCGTCTTTTCTGCACCTTCAAGCACAGCTGGACAGCAGTCAGTCTTTTAAAAGCGTTTTTGGTGTAAACAAATGTATACTCTGGTACGCGATCGATCGATAGCTTGCAATCGATACGGACTGATGCTGAATGAGCTATTAGCTTTGTTTTCTCTGCCCGCTGCGAAAGGTATAATCACTGAAGGCAGCACCAGCTAGCAGCCACACCTTAACACTCCTCCGTTCTACGTACACCTCTCTCCGATATCATTACCAGCCTTTCTGTAAACCACAGGCTCTTTGCGGGTGGCACACAGCTCCAGCGGTCTGTTCCCTCTCAGGGAAATGAATAATCTTGCCAAAGAGCTCAAAGCATGCACAGATGACTTAAGAATATGGATGACTCGAAATCAGCTCAAACTCAACGACAGCTAAGCTCTTCTAATTTTCCTCTCCATTGCCTCACAAACTTCCAACATTTCTCTCCTCATTCGATTGCTGTCGGCTCTCACAATATTCCTTTTTCTGATTCGGCTTGGAACCTTAATTGGAGTCATTCTTGATTAAAAGCATTCCATGAAGAAAACGTGACTAACATCTGTCAAACTGCATATTTTGAACTAAAATCGCATCCGTTCCATTCCCCGATTTCTCACTGAATACGCAACCAAACCTCTTGTTACCTCAAATATCCTCACACGGCTAGACTACCGCCACTTTCCCCTTTTTTTGTGCCCCAACTCTGTCATCCAACCTGTCTAAAAGGTTCAACACTCTGGCGCAAGATTCATTCTCATGGCACCCAGTCATCACTATACTCTGCATCCCTCCTGCAAAATCTGCACTGGCTTCCCATTACAGAGCGCATCAAGTACAAAGTTGGATGCATTACATGGTTCTGGTCCTTTCTACCACACCGAACGGCTACATGCCAACAGCTAGTTCAGTATTCTTAATCTCTTTTTCTGATTCTCGCGTACTCCGAATCAAACGACGCAAACGGAAGGCGCGCGGCTTCGCTCCTTTTGACATCACATTTAGAAGTAGCTGTATCAAACGTTTCTGCAGACATTATGCTGGGATCAAACTGCAATACTATGACTACAGAGAAAATCAGACGGAAGCGAGCCACAATACGATTATGATACTGTAGAAAAGACGGATTGATTGAGCCACTTGAGCCGATCTGACATCCATTGTTTTTGCTTTATAGCCACTGCCATTTGCATGACCAATCCCTTTGGACAATGCACGTGTCTTTTGTATCATGACATGTGTGTGTGTGTGTGTGTGTGTGTGTGTGTGTGTGGTGGGGGGGGGGGTGTGTGGTGTGTGTGCTGTGTGTGTGTGCGTGCCTCTGTGTGTGTGTGTGTGTGTATCTATCATCTGGTCGACAGAAAGCCAGCGAATAGCAATCCGTTCAGTGGAACAGTCACATTTTGTCATGCACCAACATCGTACGTTTTTTTTTTTTACCAGACAGAGCGGCACGAAACTGCAATCTCAGCCATATTGCATAGTTCACATAGTTCATAAATCAGCATTTGTTTCTGAGATGTTGGCAGTCACATGAATATTTCATTTAACTATTAATGACTGAGGCGTGTAGGTTCCTTGCGAGCGCTCAAAGAAATCGGGCGGCCTGAGTGATTACACGGAAGGAAGAGCTACTGCGTATGTATATTCTTGACTGATATGGGTGGGTTGTTGTTGTTGTTGTTGTTGTTCAGAAGCTCCTCTGGTTAGTTTAACGACGTAAACATGGTGCTTTCGCACCTTCTCTTGCTTTGGACCCCACATTTGGAATTCACTCCCACAAGACCTTAAACACTGCTAAACCCTTTCATCTTTTAAAGCCAAGCTGAAAACCTTCCTCTTTTCACAGTATTTTCATCCCAGCTAATATCAGTGCCCAGTTCCTGCTACAGTCATTGTGTGTGTGTGTGTGTGTGTGTGTGTGTGTGTGTGTGTGTGTGTGTGTGTGTGTGTGTGTGTGTGTGTGTGTGTGTGTGTGTGTAGTGCGTGTGTTTGTTTTTCCGTATAACACTTTATGTAAATTGTTTTGGTAGGACTATGCTCTACATGTGTATAGAATATCATATTTAGGTTAATATGTATCATGTGAGCGCTCAGGGCGTTGATGAACGCATGATGAACGCATGATAAATGTACATTATTATTATTATTATACGTCCACAGAACGTCTAACGACGTTTGTGGATTCTGCTTTTATGTTGGAAACATTTCTGTGTGCACTCAGTAGGCCAACTGTGTCCGCTTCACAACCACAACCAGAGCTGTTGCCGTTCCATTGAGAATACTGCGGGTGTTGCAAGTAACCTTCTGTCATTGGCAGGAGCTGCCACAAGTATAATTTTTGTCGCGACAGACGTTTTGTCGAGACAAGCACGTGTTTGTCGAGACAAAACACGTCACTTGTCGCGACAAAGGTATGCTTGTCGCGACAAAACGTTTGTCGCGACAAGCATTGTTTTGTCGCGACAAACATTTTGCCGTGGAAAGCATACTTTTGTCGCGACAAAAGACTTTTTGTGTGTGTCGCAACAAACCTTTTGTATTTTTCGCGACAAAAGTTTTGCTGCGGCAAGCATACTTTCGTCGCGACAAAAGACATGTTTTGTCGCGACAAACACGTGTTTGTCGCGACAAAAAATTTACTTGTGGCAGTTCCCGCCAATGATAGCCTCCATTGCCCAATAAACCCACACCGTGTAACAGAAGCACCTACGTTTGTTTTGTTTTCTCTTGATTGTGTACTTGTTGTTGTACTTATGTTGTTGTGTGTTGCGTTGTTGTACTTGATGTTCTACTTGTTTGTTTTTGTACTTGTGTTACGTATTTCGAACGCTAATTACCTCCCTTGTGTGTTGATCTTGGTTGTGTGGGAAAATGCATTTTTCTGGTCTGGTTGTGTTGCAGTTGTTAAGAGGCTGTTCCTTTCTTAGCGAGCACTTGTCTGGCTTTCAGTTTGTTGTACTTGTTGTTCTACTTGTTTGTTGTTGTACTTGTGTTACGTATTTCGAGCGCTAATTACCTCCCTTGTGTGTTGATCTTGGTTGTGTGGGAAAATGCATTTTTCTGGTCTGGTTGTGTTGCAGTTGTTAAGAGGCTGTTCCTTTCTTAGCGAGCCCTTGTCTGGCTTTCAATTCAGTACGTCTGGGGATGATGTCAGCAGAGCTTAGGAGATGTGTGAAAGTCGAGGTGGCCGTCCTGGGCTCCCCGTCCCCAACAGTCCTTATGGTCTCTGTGGACGTAAAGCAACAGTGAACTGTGTCAGAGCTCAGGAGCTGTGTGGAAGTCGAGGTGGCCGTCCTGGGCTCCCTGTCCATAAC
>JABMCL010001742.1:577500-582500 GCA_018857735.1 Alviniconcha marisindica
CCTGACACTGGTGGAACACATTAAGCCCTGTCTCTGGTGGAACACAGCCCTGACTCTGGTAGAGCAAGTAAGCCCTGGCAATGTGGAACACAATAAGCCCTGACACTGGTGGAACACATTAAGTCCTGACACTGGTGGAACACAGGAAACCCTGATATGGTGGAACACATTAAGTCCTGACACTGGTGGAACACAGGAAACCCTGATATGGTGGAACACAGAAATCCCTGACACTGGTGGAACACATTAAGCGCTGACACTGGTGGAAGTCAGAAAGCCCTGACACTGATGGAACACAGAAAGCCCTGACACTGGTGGAACACAGAAATCCCTGACACTGGTGGAACACAACAAGCCCTGACTCTGGTGGAATACTGTAAGCCCTGACTTTGGTGGAACACAGTAAGTCCTGACACTGGTGGAACACATTAAGCGCTGACACTGGTGGAAGTCAGAAAGCCCTGACACTGATGGAACACAGAAAGCCCTGACACTGGTGGGAACACAGCACGTCCTGTCACTGATGCAACACAGCCCTGGCTCTGGTGGAGCAAGTAAGCCAACCGGCAAACTAACCAATGAAATAATTCGCAAATAACTGGACTAACTAAAATAAACTGCCGAAAATAGGAGTTCAGAGTCCAGCCCGTTAAGCGGGAGTGAAAGTGAAAACTCCTCACGGGTGCAGTCGGTAGACCGGAAATGTATGAGCGGGAAATGGCAACAGTGTCGAGACAACCTTTCTCTGCACTTCTCTGGATCTTTAGGTGCTCCAAGGACCTCAAATTGGAAGCAAAAAAAAAAAAAAAAAGTTGTTCTATGGCGTGGAGGTGAGTAGGAGAACCGTACGAAGCCTGCAGGTGTAGATACGTGCACATTTTCAGCATTTTTAGGCCTACTTACGTCTTTGCTCGGTGTCCCCTTTAAGTGCTTGGCTATCTCACTACTTACGTCGCTGAAAACGGTGACGCTTCTCTGTGTTGTAAAAAACAACAACAAACAAACAAACAACAACGAGAAAAACAACAACAACACGCGCGCGCAGACACACACAACACACACACACACCCACACACACACACAACAACACACACACACCACACAACACACACACACACACACCACACATCTCCCCCCCAACCCACACACACACAAAACCGAACAACATGCTCCAGTGTTCGGACACACAGACAAACACGCACGCACTCGCACACACACACACACACGCACGCACGCACGCACCACCCACACACACACATACACACACGGACGCACCACGCACGCATCACACCACACACAGCACACACACACACACACACACACACACACACACACACACACACACACAGCATCATCAAATGCACGAACCACGCACGAGCACACACACACACACACACACACACACACACACACACACACACACACACACACACACACACACACACACACACACACACACACACACACACAGGTTAAAGAGGTACGGCTTAATTAGACCAAAGAAACGTGCGAATGTTTGGCATAGATAGCATCGCCCGGGGCAGTGTACAAACGACTGTGGTACAAGGACAAGAAAAAAGACTGAATGTTAGAGAAAACACTTATCTTTCTTATTGCTTGCAGCCGATTCTACCTTCAATCCAGTCAAGACAATATTCTCCTTCGCTGGCTCGGAAATAACGCATAACAGATGTGTGTGTGTGTGTGTGTGTGTGTGTGTGTGTGTGTGTGTGGTGTGTGTGTGGTGTGTGTGGTGTGTGTGTGTGTGTGTGTGGTGTGTGTGTGTGTGTGTGTGTTGTGTGTGTGTGCGTGTGTGTGTGGTGTGTGTGCTGTGTGTGTGTGTGTGTGTGTGTGGTGTGGCGTCGGCGTGTCGTGTGTGTGTGTGCGTGGTGGTGATGGGGTGTGTGTGTGTGTTTAGTGGGCGCGTGCGTTATGTCGTGGGGTGTGTGCTGTGTGTGCGTTGGTGTGATGTGTGTTATGTGTGTGCGCGTGCGTTATGTGTGGTGGTGCGTGCGTGTGTGTGTGTGTGTGTGTGTGTGTGTGTGTGTGTGTGTGTGTGTGTGTGTGTGTGTGTGTGTGTGTGTGTGTGTGTGTTTTTCTTTTTTTGTTGTTGTGCGTGTGTTTTCTTTTAATTTGTTGGATGTAAGATTGTTTTCTTTCTGGCGGAACTGTTTGTCCGTTTCGGGGATGGCATTAGTGGTGAAATTTCAACGTTATTTTGATTTCGTCCAGCAAAACACCTTTCTATTATTAATACTAACAACCCTTTGTGTGAGTAGAACCTCGAAAACAGAGACCTGAATCGCCTTGTTATCCTGAATAAGGTGAGTCACGTTTCTCTTGTGGTGTCTAGTGTTACGCCTGTGACATATGTCGAACGCTGTTAATTGCTTTTGCTTGTTGATAATACACACGCGCTCTGGGCCTCGTTCTGTTTAATATAACTGCATTCGTTGTGTGTGTTGTTTGTTCGTTCTACACACGCGCTCTGGGCGTCGCTCTGTTTAATATAACTGTATTCTTTGTGTGGTTTGTTGATTCTACACACGCGCTCTTTGCTTCGCTCTGTTTAATATAACTGTATTCTTTGTGTGCTTTGTTGATTCTACACAAGCGCTCTTTGCTTCGCTCTGTTTAATATAATTGTATTCTTTGTGTGGTTTGTTGATTCTACACAAGCGCTCTTTGCTTCGCTCTGTTTAATATAACTGTATTCTTTGTGTGGTTTGTTGATTCTACACAAGCGCTCTTTGCTTCGCTCTGTTTAATATAATTGTATTCTTTGTGTGGTTTGTTGATTCTAGACAGGCGCTCTGGGCGTCATTCTGTTTAATATAACTGCATTCTTTGTGTGTTTGTTGATTCTACACACGCGCTGTTTAATATAACTGCACTCTTTGTGCGCTCTTTGTTGATTCTACACACGCGCTGTTTAATATAACTGCACTCTTTGTGCGCTCTTTGTTGATTCTACACACGCGCTGTTTAATATAACTGTATTCTTTGTCGCAACACACACACACACACACACACACACACACACACACACCCACACACCACACACCACACAACACACACACACACACACACACACACACACACGACACGCACAAAACGTGACGCACGTCAGCACACACCACCACAGCACACACTACACGCACGCACCACGCATCACATCACCACGCACATCCGCTACACAACGCACGCAACACACGCAGCACGCACGCGCGCACTGACGCACGCACGCACACACACCACACACGCACCACACAACACACGACACACGCACGCCCACCACACACACACACACACACACGCACTACACACACACACACGCAGCACGCACCACGCACACACACACCACACACCACACACACACACACACACACACACACACACACCATGCACGCACCACGCACACACACACACCACATCACACACACACACACACACACACACACACACACCCGCATGCACACACACATACACACACACGCAACGCCGCGCGCGCGCGCACACACACACACACACCACACACACACACACACACACACACACACACACACACATGCGCGCTCCTAGCACCCTGGGAGGCTTTGTTGTCTGTGCAGTGAAGATGATTAGGGACTTATCTACCAACGGGATGAAAACTGGTATTAACCAACGGGATGAAAACTGGTATTAACCAACGGGACGAAAACTGGTGACAGTACCTGACTGACTTACCGACCAAACCCGTATTTACGGCCTTTAAGGTCTTCTTAACTGACCTCCCATTCGTAGTGATGGATTTGTTTATGAACATGTGTTTTTACACAAATAGATTTGTTACAGAAGAAGAGGAGGAAGAGGAAAATAGTGTGTAGAGCGTGCGTGTGTGAATATGCGTGTGTGCGTAGAGCGTGCGTGTGTGTAGAGCGTGCGTGTGTGTATATGCGTGTGTGCGTAGAGCGTGCATGTGTGTATACGTGTGTGCGTGTAGTGTGTGTGTGTGTGTGTGGTGTGTGTGTGTGTGTGTGTGTGTGTGTGTGTGTGTGTGTGTGTGTGTGTGTGTGTGTGTGTGTGTGTGCGTGAGTGTAATGTGTGTGTGTGTGTGTGCGCGCGTGAGTGCGTGCGTGGGTGGGTGGGTGTATATTTTATGTGTGTGTATGTGTGTGTATGAGTGCGTGTGTGAGTGTGTGCGTGTGTATGTGCGTGCGTGCGTGCGTGCGTGCGTGCGTGCGTGTGCGTGCGTGCGTGCGAGGATAATATTACACAGAACGTAAACGTGTCCCAGCGCCCATTACAAAGGGCGGTTTTCTGGAGGCCAGAATTGGTACCTGGTTTATGAGGCGGCAACGTACAGCTTTTATCTCGTTCACTGCTGGCGTGATCGACCTGTTCTGTCTCAGACCTCCTCAGCATTCATGGTGTGTGTGTGTGTGTGTGTGTGTGTGTGTGTGTGTGTGTGTGTGTGTGTGTGTGTGTGTGTGCTGTGCTGGTGCGTGCGTGCGTGCGTGCGTGCGTGCGTCGTGCGTGATTTTTGTTTGTGTGTGTGTGGTGGTGCGTGCGTGCGTGTGCGGCGTGGTGGTGTGTGTGTGCGCGCTGCTGTGTGTGTGTGTGTGTGTGTGTGTGTGTGTGTGTGTGTGTGTGTGTGTGTGTGTGTGTGTGTAGTCCTAATAGTAGTAGTGTGTGTGAAATCCGTTCACTTTATTTCACAGTTGTATACTCTGCGTAGTCATCAACGGTAGGCTGCTTTGAAAAGCGTTGCTATGCTGCGACGCTTCTCTTCATGAGTTGCCGCCTTTCCGAAAGAGCAGAAATTGCAGATAATTGCAGACACCGCACCCCGTGGGCCCTCTTAAGGCGCCGATACAGGAACCTTACGGTGGAGGAAACTGCCAATCAATCAAAATCCAAGCATACAAAATGTTACAAATCTGAAGTAGGACGAGGCCCAGAGCGCACGTGCAGAATCAACACACAAGGGAGTTAATTCTTGCTCGAAATACGTAACACAA
>JABMCL010001742.1:590000-592500 GCA_018857735.1 Alviniconcha marisindica
GCAATCCGCAATGTACAATGAAAACAGAAACGGAGAAAGCACTGTCCCTTGGGGGGCACCTGTCTTGGTACATCTGTCTCTGTATTTGTCTTGTCTGTCTCTCTTAGTCTCTCTCTCTCTCTCTTTCAAGGACAGGTTGCCCGAGAGGCATTCGTGCCTAATCCTTTATCCTTGCGTAATTAAATTTCATTCAATCAATTCAATCAGTCTCTCTCTCTCTCTCTCTCTCTCTCTCTCTCTCTCTCTCTCTCTCTCTCTCTCTCTCTCTCTCTTTTTGTTGGGAATTCTCATGTATAAAATTTCACTCACTCATTCATGCCTATATGTATATAAATGATACCTGTAATTTTATATTTACTCATCAGTAGCTTAGCAAGGACTAGTTGTTAGACAGGTTTTTGGCTGAACCTAAATTACAATTATTGTAAAATAAAGTTTTCGTGTTCGAGGTCTCTCTGTCTATCTCTCGTCCGGAGGTAACCTGCTGTAGCTGACAAGACGTAAAATCCAGGAACTTTGTCTGTCTGTCTCTGTCTCTTTGTCTCTTTCCCGTCCTGAGTCAACCTGATGTGGATGACAAGACGTACAAATCCAGGAACTCTCTCTGTCTGTCCCTGTGTCTATCTCTTTCCCGTCCTGAGGTGACCTGCTGTAGCTGACAAGACGTAAAAATCCAGGAACTCTGTCTGTCCGTCTGTCTGTCTGTCTCTTTGTCTCTTTCCCGTCCTGAGTCAACCTGATGTGGATGACAAGACGTACAAATCCAGGAACTCTCTCTGTCTGTCCCTGTGTCTTTCTCTCTTTCCCGTCCTGAGGTGACATGCTGTGGATGACAAGACATAGAGATCCAGGAGCTCTTTTTCTGTGTCTTTCTGTCTCTCTGTCTGTCTCTCTCTATCGTCCTGAGGTGACCTGATGTGGATGACAAGACATAAAGATCCAGGAGCTCTTTCTCTGTGTCTTTCTGTCTCTCTGTCTGTCCCTCTCTCTCTCTGTCTGTCTCTCTCTATCGTCCTGAGGTGACCTGATGTGGATGACAAGATGCACAAAATCCAGGAACTCTCTCTGTCTTTCTGTCTGTCTGCCTGTCTCTTTCTCGTCCTGAGGTGACCTGCTGCGGATGACAAGACGTGAAAATCTAGGAACTCTCTCTGTCTGTTTGACTCTGTCTCTGTCTGTCTGTCTCTCGTCCTGAGTCGAACTGATGTGGCTAACAAGACGTACAAATCCAGGACCTCTCTCTGTCTGTTTGTCTCTGTCTCTGTCTGTCTGCCTGCCTGTTTATCTGTCTCTCTGTTTCTGTCTCTCTCTGTCTCTCTGTCTTTGTCTCTGTCTGTCTCTGTCTCTCTGTCTCTCTCTGTCTCTCTGTCTCTCTCTGTCTCTCCGTCTCTGTCTCTCTCTGTCTTTCTCTTTCTCTCTCTCTGTCTGTCTCTCTCTCTCTCCCTGTCTGTCTGTCTGTCTGTCTGTCTCTGTCTTTCTCGTACTAAAATGACCCGATGTGGCTGTCAGGATATACAAATCAAGGAATACTCTCTCTCTCTTCCTCTGTTCCACGCCTCAGTTTGTCCGTTTTCTCGTCCCATTTTTATTGATCACAGCCCGTTAAACCGCCGGAAGACGTTGCCTCTCATTAGCTAAACCTGTGTGAGTAAATGACGCCTTTTGCCCGAAACGGAGTCGAAAGATTGCCACAAAATTTCGTCTTTGGCTCCGGGCTGTAATTACCACTCTGCTACCGAAAAGTGATTCGGTGCAATTTAGCCTGTTATAATGAGACCTTTCCGCTGCCTGAGTGGCCCAAGGCATGGGCCTCTGGGTACAAGTCGAACGTTTCGTTTGACCAGTAAACTAACGATTGCTTGACCTTTTTTCGAGTAAACATTTAATACGCATCTCGTACAAACCGTGGTTTATTTTTTTTATTTTTTTTATCCTTTATTTTTGCGCTGATTACTTTTTTCTTCTTCTCAATTCTTCCTTTTAACTGGACGGAAAATTGTGCCCCGTTTGGCGAATCTTTTTAGATCGATGAATACAGCAGCCTACTCATTAATTTTGTCCATTACTGGATGGTTTTGCCGGTAGGAACTAGCATTTGGCTAAGATCGGCTAGGTCACACACTCACGTCGTCGGATCTTTACCGAACAGCCAATCAGAATGATTTGAACCCATCCGCTATCACCTCCGTTATTACCCCCCCCCCCCCTCACTTCCCTGCCCCCCGCCCCAACCTGAGCTTGCCTGGTCCAAGATCCAACACAGAGGTAGGTAAGTAAGTAAACATGGTGCTTAACGTCCACAGAAACTACAAGGCTTATTAGGGACTGGCAGAATGGGGAGGAAGGGGGTATGGAGGTGGGGGAAGACGGAGATTATATACCTATCGCTACGCTGTCACCACCAGAATGACTTCTGCATTAAGATGGGCAGCGATGGGAGCCATTTTAATGTTTCGTTAACTGTGAGGGACAAAGTCACAAGACCGTGTCCACAGACCAC
>JABMCL010001742.1:595000-607500 GCA_018857735.1 Alviniconcha marisindica
TAGGGACAAGCTGAGACCAATGCCGAAGCATGGTTCAATATAGCTTTACGTCCACGGAAGCCAGAAGGCTCGTTAGGACGGACAGCCCAGGACGGCCACCTCGACTCTCACACAGCTCCTGAACTATAAATGCCAGTAAATCAAAAGCGACGACTTACATACTCGAACATCAGAGTATAACCCCCCCCCCCCTTTCCCCACCCACTCCAACCTTCTCACCCTTCCCCCAAGCACCATGTCCCCCTCTGAAAATGGCGTCACAGTGACGAAGGTCAAAAACGTGTGTCATAATAAGTCGAGCGGAAACAGGGATGGTAAGGAGGATATGGTCGGTGAATAGAATGACGACATTGACTAGTAGGTTGAATCGGTTTTAAACCGAGTTGTCTCCGAAGAGGCACTCGTGTGGACCGAGATCCCAGGAGGTGGGGAAAGAGGAAGACTTTAGCTAACGCTACACTGCCACCACCAGAATGATTCTGCATTAAGATGGGCTCTGACGAGAGCCGCTTTAATAAATAAAAAATAAATAATAAAAAATAAAATAAAAATGAGGGGCAAAGTCACAAGACAGTGCCCGTAAATAAACAAAAACAAAAAACAACAAAACAACAACAACAGCAACAACTTGAAGACAAAGGAGAACCGAAGCGGAATCGAACTGAAGGGTACGTATGCTGTCATCATGGACCATTCGCAGGCAATATTCAGGAGCTGAAGTCACCATGGTAACCGAGATCCAAAGCGAGGCTCAGGGGTGTACACTACGTTAGAAACTAAACACCTCGTCACGTTGTCTCCATTTTTTGAATCGCTCTGATATAACCGCATTGCTTGACCTAACTCATGGTTTATACCTGTGACCTTACTCATGGTTTATTCCTGTGACCTAACTCATGGTTTATACCTGTGACCTTACTCATGGTTTATTCCTGTGACCTAACTCATGGTTTATGCCCGTGACCTTACTCATGGATTATGCCTGACGTGTCTCATGGTTTATGCCTGTGACCTAACTCATGGTTTATGCCTGTGACCTTACTCGTGATATATGCCTGTGACCTAACTCCTGGTTTATGCTCGTGACCTTACTCATGGGTAATGCCCGTGAGCTTACTCATGGTATATGCCTGTGACTTTATTCATGGTTTATACCAGCGGCCTAACTCGTAGTTTATGCCTCTGACCTTACTCATAGTTTGTGGTCGTATCTTCGATGTCTTGCCTACACTCTCAGAGGGCGTTAGGCCGGTAAACCTCGGTTCGATTCCGCTTCGGCTCTCTTTTCTCTTCCAAAAATGTTATGTTCGTGGTCTCATCTTCGATGTCTTGCCTACACTCTCAGACCTTGTTAAGATAAAGCTTTCCGGTGTTCGTCATTCGCACATGTTTTGTCTATTTTCTCAGTCCTTGTGCACAGAATAACTTGACCCCTCACTGTCCTTGTGAACTTAAATAACCTTACCGTCCAAACGCTCAGTTTATTGTGACATTAAAAACACCCTCCCCGGTGTACATACCAAAGCCATGTGCTTTAAACTGTCTTCAGTGACCTTTCTTAGTTTGTTGTGCACACTCTTAGAAGTCTACTCGACCTTATCAGGACAACATCTAATCTGTCTTTATACACTTCTTTAGGAGGCCCATGCTGACAGCCAAAGCTGGGTGGTTGTCTACGGCCGGTTTCTCCATCAGGCCAGAAGAGCCAAAGGCACCTCGTGGAAGGCAGACTGGCCGCAAATTAGGCTAGTTACAGCGGCAAGGGGCGGGCCCCACGCTCTGCTTGGAGCACTCTCGGCCTGTGGCTACTTTTTGCCGACGTCAAGGAAGATCCGATCCTTCTCTCTCTCTCTCTCTCTCTCTTTTTACCTCCCCCCCCTCTCTCTCTATCTCTCTCTCTCCCCCTCTCTCTCTCTCTCGCTCTCTGTGCGCGCTCTCTCCTCTCTCTCCTTCCCTCCCTCCCGCCCCCCCTCCGTCCTCTAGTTCGAGTTCTCTCTCTCTCTCTCCCTCTCTCTCTCTCCCTCCCCCTACCCCTTCAAGTTCGACTTTCTCTCTCTACCTCTCTCTCTCCCCCCCTCTCTCTCTCTGTGCTCTCTCTCTTTCTCTCTCTCTCTCTCCTTCCCTCCCTCCCCCCCCCACCCCTCTCGAGTTCAAGTTCTCTCTCTCTCCCTCCCTCCCTATCCCCCTGGTTCGAGTTCTCTCTCTCTCTCTCTCTCTCTCTCTTCCTCTCTCTCTCTCTCTCTCTCTCTCTCTCTCTCTCTCTCCTCCCCCACCCCTTCAAGTTCGACTTCTCTCTCTCTCTCTCCCTCTCTCTCACCTGCCTTCCGCACCCCCCCCCTTTTCGAGTTAGAGTCTCTCTCTCTCTCTCTCTCTCCTCTCTCTCTCTCTCTCTCTCCTCCCTCCCCCCTCACCCACCCTTCAAGTTCACTCTCTCTCTCTCTCCCTCTCTCTCACCTGCCTTCCGCCCCACCCACTCCCTTCGAGTTAGAGTTCTCTCTCTCTCTCTCTCCTCCTCCCCCCTCCCCCCCCCTTCAGTGACTTCTCTCTCTCTCCCTCCCCTCCCTCCTCCTCCCTCCCCCCACCCCTTCGAGTTGTTCTCTCTCTCTCTCTCTCTCTCCTCTCTCTCTCTCCCCTCTCTCGCACCCCTCCTCTCTCTTCTCTCTCTCTCTCTCTCTCCCTCTCTCCCCTTCGCCTCCCCCCCCCCCCCCCTTCGAGTTGAGTTCTCTCTCTCTCTCTCTCTCCCTCAATTCCCTCCCTCCCTGCCCCCACCCCTTCAAGTTTCGACTTCTCTCTCTCCTCTCTCTCCCTGCCTTCCGCCCCCCCACCCCTTCGATTAGAGTCTCTCTCTCTCCTCTCTCTCTCTCTCTCTCTCTCTCTCTCTCTCTCTCACCCTGCCTTCCGCCCCACCCCACCCCTTCGAGTTAGAGTTCTCTCTCTCTCTCTCTCTCTCTCTCTCTCTCTCTCTCTCTCTCTCTCTCTCTCCCTCTCTCTCCTCTCCTCCTCCCCCCGCCTTCGAGTTAGGTTCTCTCCTCTCTCTCTCCGCCTCCCTCCCCCCCTCCCCCTCCAGACCCTCCTCTCCCTCCCGATTCCCTCGGCTGTCTGTAACTCTGCGCTGATATATATTATGTCTTTCCTTTTTGCGTTGGAACCCGTGCGTGTGCTGCTATCAGCGGCCGGCTGTATAGATTTCTTCGTCTTGACTCTCTCTCTCTCCGGTTCACGCTGACATGATCATCTTCAAGACAGTGCAGGTGCCCCCTAGATGACACGACATCGTTTTTCTTAGCCCCGCGACAGCAACGACATTACACGTAACGTCAACGCTGCTGAACCGCTGCTACGAAAAGACAAGAAGAAGCGAGAGAATAACAAAAACCAAACCCGTGATATAAACGAATAAACAGTGTGTGTGTGTGTGTGTGTGTGTGTGTGTGTGTGTGTTGTGTGTGTGTGTGTGTGTGTGTGTGTGTGGGGGTGTTGTGTGTGTGTGTTTTGTGAGAGAGAGAGAGAGAGAGAGGGGAGAGAGAGAGAGAGGAGGAGGAGAGGGGGGAAAGAGAGAGAGAGAGAGAGAGAGAGAGAGAGAGAGAGAGGAGGAGAGGGAGGAGGGAGGAGGAGAGAGAGGAGGAGAGGGAGAGAAGAAGAGGAGGAGAAAGAGAGTGAGGGGGGGGCCAAACTCCAAATTCCAAAACTTTATTTTACAAGGATTGTAGTTTTGGTTTAGTCAAAAACCTAACAACTAGCCCTTGCTAAGCTACTGAAGAGAGAGAGAGAGAGAGAGAGAGAGAGAGAGAGAGAGAGAGAGGAGAGAGAGAGAGAGAGAGAGAGAGAGAGAGAGAGAGATCAACAACAACAACAAGAAAAAAGACGTGAGAGGTGGTGGGGAGGTGGCGCTGGTGGTATTTTCGGTAAATATTTTTCTCGTGGTCTCCAGTGCCACAGTTGACACAGCTGAATGAAGTCGGAATACTGCCGATGTGGCGTATAAGACACAACACATGACAAAAGGGCAACACGATTCGTTCTCTGGCCACCTTGTAGGCTACTACTGCTGTTGGGTGACTGTCATTTAAAGGCACTGGCTCTGTCAAAACGACGTCCCTTGGCGTATACCTAGCTCTACTACAGAGAGAAGATTGGAACTGCTAAAAACCCTACAGTGACACAAGGGCGTTTGTCCGAAGGACAGAAGAGATCCAAATAAAAGTGAATTTTCGTTAAGCATTATACATTTATGTTGACTTTTGAAGACGAATTTCTCTCTGTCCCCCCTCCCCCCCCACCCCCCCCCCCTCCCTTTTGGGATTTTAACCTCCCGTCAGCTGCAGAGGGTCACTTCAGGACGAATCACACATTCAAAATCTTTTTACACCAGTCAAAAACACCAAATCACAAATCGAAAGCTGGACCACAGTTCTGGATACAACCCCGTGAACAGCAAGTCAAAATTAATGGACAACAAGCACACACCAGTATTTACATTTCGTCCAGCTACACACGGCACAAGTATCCCATTCTCCACGATGGAACCCCAAACAGTATGCTGATTCAGCGGCGGCGGGCAAAATCTTTAGAATGAAAAACACCTCTCTGGTTCACTGTTTTTCGCGTCCGATCCGGATCTGCTCGGTGGCATTGGCCAAGCGGACCCGATGATTCTTGTACACCGGCTAGCTTCCGGACCGGATCCGTTTAGCCAAAATCTAACGTAGTAAGCCAGAACCCAATGGGATCGGGGCTGGTTTTGCACAATATGATCCGGGCCGTCTGCGCAAGAACGCAATCGAGTCTTAAGCCCGTTCTTAATTGGGCGAATGTTTCTTCGCGAACCTAGTTGGAAGTATTCGGCGAAGCTAGTTGGTTCTTAATAGACCCCTTTCGTTTATCTCGCTGTCGCACAGCGACAACCAATCAGAGTCGGCTACAAAGTTCTACAACTCCTTCAAAGCGGATGTAGGGGGGAACGTGCTGATACTGACTTAGAGCGTACTGAGATTTGACCGGGCTGAATCATTTTAGATGCCCACACGACTTCGTAAAATTTCCAGTTAATTCAATACGTTGACTGACAAAGAAGCTCCGGCACCTGGCTGACCGTTGTTGTTATTATTTTAATTTTCCCCCCTTCGGGGTGAGCCGGTAGGGTGGGGTAGGGGGTGGGGGACATTTAGTGTACGCCAGCACAAGTGCGCGCGATCACCTAGGTGTGTGTGGGGGGGTTGGTGTGCGTGTGTGTATGTGTGTGTGGGCGCGTGCACGGAAACCTGTGAACACGTGTGTGTGTGTGTGTGTGTGTTGTGTGTGTGTGTGTGTGTGTGTGTGTGTGTGTGTGTGCGTGTGTGTGCGTGTGCGTGTGCGTCAGTGCGAGCGCGCGTGCGCGCGCGTGCAGGCGACTATGAGTGCGGGGTGTTTGTGTTTCAGCCGGTGTGCGTCAGTTTCACTTTGTTTTGTATGTCTAAGTAGTGTATTGATGTATTATTATGCTATTGCTTTTGTATGTGAGTATTTATGCATTCCATACTTTAATTAAATGACAAAGCTCTTTGAGTCGCTCAACTCGCACCCATTATTTATTTGCTGCAGGCTATAGTCTTTTGACTGTTGTGGTTTGGTGGTGTGTTTACCATTAGGTTTGTCGGTAGTCCGCCGTTTCTATTAATTTTGCCAGGTCAAGCTAAGTACTTCTTTATTCCATTTAAAGGAACAAACAAACCAAACCACAAAAAACCCAACAAAAACCAACAAAACAAGAACATATTAAATTTTTAAAAAGAGAAGAATAAAAAAAAAGGAAAATGACCATGTATAAATGATTCAAAATTTAACAGAACGCAACAACAGACAAACAATACTGATATCATAAACGTTATTAGATAGAATAATATTGGTTACAGAAATGCGCTGTAAAATAAACAGTAGATCACACATTCAAATATGATCAATAGGCTATATACGAGGCACAAGTATAATCACTATTCTCATCCTGTCCGCCTTCACACCTACACCCATACACCATGTCACCGCCTCGCACACATCCACAAGAACACATACATACACCCACCCTCATATCTCAGTCTCTCTCTGTCTCTGTCTGTCTGTCTCTCTCAGTCTCTCTCTCTCATAGACTGACACACACACACGCGCGGGCGCGCGCGCATACAGGCGCACGCACGCACGCACACAAATAACGGACCAAGCCGGGTAGCCTCATATTTTATTCCTAAAACAGGATGAAAATCGGCATGAAATTAGTGAAAGCTGTAAGAGAGGAGAGACTGAGAGAGAAGAGAGAGAGAGAGAGAGAGAGAGAGAGAGAGAGAGAGAGAGAGAGAGAGAGAGAGAGAGAGAGAGAGAGAGAGAGAGAGAGAGAGACAGACAGACAGACAGACAGACAGACAGACAGACAGAGACAGACAGAGACAATTAGCCTAAACGATTGTACATAATTATAGTAAAATGTCAGGTAAGAGATAAAAAATGAAAGCTTTCAACACTGCAACACACTCACCCTCACATGCACACGACACTCGTGACACGTCCAGCCGGCAAAACAGCCTAATCAATGTCAGTTAATGCCGCAGTTACTGCCCCCGCTTCCCTACATTCTCTCGTTCTAACAACAATGGTATATACTGCAGTAATTAAGCCGGTACACTTCAGTAGGATGGAGAAGGGGGGAAAATACGGGGAAAAAGAAATTGTAAAAAAACAACTTCATTCTCAACAGACTGGGCCGGGGATCATTCTCGAGTCAGCGCCGCGGAACACGATACTTTGCCTTTCTACTGAAACTAAATGACAGACGTTTCGCGGGATTCCTGGCTTTTATTCGACCAGTGGTGCTGTGGATTACACGGCAATGATCTTTTGCGCCCATCTTGTCGCCGTGCAATGCGAGGTTTTCTTTACTAGTAGTACTAGGAAATACAGCTATGCGCTCGGCCAGCAACCCAGCTGACGTGTTCCCTCCCTCCTTCCGGCAGATTTCACACGCCAGTCCATTGCGCATGCGCGAAAATCTAAGTGAAAGGGGTCTATTGGGCCAACTTTTCTTCGCGAACCTAGTTGGAAATATTCGTCGAAGCTATATTCGGGGTCCAAAAAGCTTTGCTCAGCATGTTCTGGGAACATTCGCCCTATTCGACGATCATTGCCTCTGATTAGCTGAGAGCAGATTCTCCTGTGGATGAAGAAAAAAGAAAAAGAAAAATGGATGACAGTGTCACTAGGTTCTTCACTCGCTTCGGAGGGAATTTGTTTATTTGTTGACTTGTGGGAGGCGCAGCCTTGTCTCGGAGACCCAGAATGAGATAGTAATTAGTTGAATTACCCTGTGAGGGATGATGAAAGTATATTGACTTGACTTTAGCCTACATTTTCGATCATGCTGTCTGCTGCGCGTCTGCCGCAAGTTCGGGCCGAAGCTTGCATCTCATTACGAACCAGTTGAGAAAGAAGTAAAGTTTGGACTGTCCGAACCATGTTCGGCGAACTAAACGTTCAATTAAGAAACGAATCATAGTTCGTCGAACTGTCCGAAGTATGTTCGGCGAACAAACATTCGCCCAGTTAAGAACGGGCTTTAGAGTGGGAAACTGGTAGCGGGCCGTTTGCGATCTGCCAGAACCGGGCCTGATGATTCTTGCACACCGGCTTGCTTCCGGACCAGATCCGTTCGGCCAAAATCTGACCAGGTCATCCAGATCGGATCGGGCAGGTTTTTCTCAGTATGGTCCGGGCCTTCTTTGACAGAACGGAACCGAATCGGATGCGGGAAGTCGGATGAGGCAGAGGCTTGTAAGCAAAAAGGCCTCTATTCGATTCCACTTCGGCTCTCCTTTCTGTTTAAAAGTTGTGGTTTATGGACACTGTCTTGTGACTGTGCCCTCACAATTATTGAAACATTAAAATGGCTTGCATCGCTGCCCATCTTAATGCGGGAGTCTTTCTGGTGGTGACAGTGTACTGCTATAGGTGTAGTCCCCCTCTTCCCCCAACCTCCTGGGACTTCGTTCCCCGCCAGTACCTCTACGGAGACAACTCGGCGTTAAACAAGTTCAACCAAGCAAGAATCTTCATCAAATGATGATGACATCGAGCAGGGTGGCCTAGCTATTTATTCCTCGGGAAGGCAGACATTGGGGCAAGGAAGAAAGTATCGGCAGTGGGCGAAGCATGCACGACTATCTCCTGACCTACTCCCGGTTTTAAATGGAGAACATTTCTCAGCTCTGGGTTGACAACAGACGGGACCACAGCACCTCACTGTTGGATCCCACTCCGTGCATGGAATCAACTGACACAGCAGTGTGTGCACAGATCTTGCTCCGTGGGCTGAACTGATCAAAGGAATCGCTTGCGTGTCAGGGCAGCTGTGATCCTAGTGGCTTTAATTACATCCGGGCCTTGGGCGATTCAAGAAAATCGTCTTCGGCGAATCCAGCTTTTGCAATCGATACAATATCAACGGGGATTTAGGACATTTATTCCCAAGTTTCTATTTTGATTTCTTCTACCGTTGGTCCAAAAAGCGCTTTGAGGCGGTAGTTTCTCAAAGCAAAGGTGGTGGTGGTGGTTGGTGATGGTGGTGGTGGTGGTGGTGGTGGTTAGAAAACACCTTGAAGGTTTACTGCCTCCAAGCTGCATCTCCCAAGAAAGAAGATAATCCGCACGCGGATGCTTTACTGGATGCGAGAGCAGTGGACACAAAACAGGAGGCCGGGAGACCTACGGTAACTGTGTAGGATGAGAGTAAACTTTCACCGCATTCTCAATGGCCTTCTTCTTTTTTTTTACGACCATCGGGGTTTACCATAAATCTTCCAAAGGGCAGAACGAACCAAAAGTGCGTAGAAAGAAAAGAGCAAGAAGAAGAAGATGGGTGAAAAGAGTAAAGAAAAAAAATTAAAAAAGAAAAAAGAAAGTGGGGTTGGGGGGGTGGGGGGGGGGGGGGGGGGGGGGGGGTGGGGGTGGGGGGGTGGGGGGGGCTTCCGGAAGACTTCCCTGTTAGGCAGAGGGAAAAGTAGAAGAAACATGCATGACTCGCTGATGGTGTTTCGGCCGTTCCTGCCGTTGGCGTTGACTCAACAGAGCCTGGATAAAGTGCACGAGTTGCGCAGGTACTAGTATTAGCCGGTTTGGCCCGGCGGTGAGGCGTTAGGCTGGTAGGTTAGGCGTTAGGCTGGTAGGTTAGGCGTTAGGCTGGTAGGTTAGGCGTTAGGCTGGTAGGTTAGGCGTTCGGCTGGTAGGTGAGGCGTTCGGCTGGTAGGTGAGGCGTTAGGCTGGTAGGTGTAGGCTGGTAGGTTAGGCGTTAGGCTGGTAGGTTAGGCGTTAGGCTGGTAGGTGAAGCGTTAGGCTGGTAGGTGAGGCGTTAGGCGTTAGGCTGGTAGGTGAGGCGTTAGGCTGGTAGGTGAGGCGTTAGGCTGGTAGGTGAGGCGTTAGGCGTTAGGCTGGTAGGTGAGGCGTTAGGCTGGTAGGTTAGGCGTTAGGCGTTAGGCTGGTAGGTGAGGCGTTAGGCTGGTAGGTTAGGCGTTAGGCGTTAGGCTGGTAAACGGAGGACGTCTGTTCCATTCCCCGCTTCGGCTGTCCTTTCTCTACCAAAGGTGTGGTTTGTGGACACTGCCTCGGGACTTTGGTCCTCACAATGACCAAAACATTCAAATGGCTGTCGTCGCTGCCCTTGTTGATGCAGCAATCATTCTGGCGGCGACAGTGTAGCGTAACCGTAGTTCCCCCTAAGGTGTAGTGTAAAGTATAGTTCCCCCTCAGGTGTAGTGTTAGGTAAAGTTCCCCCCAGGTGTAGTGTCAGGTATAGTTCCCCCTCAGGTGTAGTGTTAGGTAAAGTTCCCCCCCAGGTGTAGTGTCAGGTATAGTTCCCCCTCTAGGTGTAGTGTCAGGTATAGTTCCCCCTCAGGTGTAGTGTTAGGTATAGTTCCCCCTCTAGGTGTAGTGTCAGGTATAGTTCCCCCTCAGGTGTAGTGTTAGGTATAGTTCCCCCTCTAGGTGTAGTGTCAGGTATAGTTCCCCCTCAGGTGTAGTGTCAGGTATAGTTCCCCCTCAGGTGTAGTGTTAGGTATAGTTCCCCCTCCAGGTGTAGTGTTAGGTATAGTTCCCCCTCAGGTGTAGTGTTAGGTATAGTTCCCCCTCCAGGTGTAGTGTTAGGTATAGTTCCCCCTCAGGTGTAGTGTTATGTATAGTTCCCCCTCGGGTGTAGTGTCAGGTATAGTACCCCCTCAGGTGTAGTGTGAAGTATAGTTCCCCTCAGGTGTAGTGTGAAGTATAGTTCCCCCTCCAGGTGTAGTGTCAGGTATATTTCCCCCTCCAGGTGTAGTGTCGGGTATAGTTCCCCCTCCAGGTGTAGTGTCAGGTATAGTTCCCCCTCCAGGTGTAGTGTGAAGTATAGTTCCCCCTCCAAGTGTAGTGTCGGGTATAGTTCCCCTCAGGTGTAGTGTGAAGTATAGTTCCCCCTCCAGGTGTAGTGTCAGGTATAGTTCCCCCCTCCAGCTGCCTTCGGGATCTCGGTGTGCGCCTGTACCTCTCCGGAGACGACTCGTCTTCAACAAGTACTGTATTGTTTAGTTTATAAGCAACACGTAAGGCAAAATCAATATTGTGGGTAAGTTCAGGGCGAATCACAATACGAAAACATCGAAGAAAATACCAAGAGACAAAATCACAATGGACCAAAGTCACTGTTGAAGTGCCCTTAGAAAAACACTCAACACCGTTTAATAATAACATTTTTTAAATCAAGCAAGTCGGTTAATATATGATGGTATCCTCGACTTCCTGTCGAAGATATTACGGCTGGGTTGAAATGGGTTGGCACTGCTGTTCTAATAGACACCCCTTACTGATTTGTTTGTTTAATAGTTTTTACTTTTCCGATGCTGGTTAATGTTTTTGATTTCCCGAGTTTTTGTTCGCCTCCTCTTATAATAATAATAGATAACTTTTGTATAGCGCTATTCTCTGGTGTATCCAAACTCACTACGCTTTACATTCTCCAACATTTTCTAAGTTTCACAAACATAATACATATAATTATGTCAACTAACAATGTATAATATACAGTTACATGTGCCATATGAGAAACAGCAATATATAAAGAAAATGAATCATTATATTACTACCTACCCTTAATTCCATCTCATCCCAGCCACACACCAGCACACCACCACCACAGCACACACACACACACCACACACACACACACACACACACACACACACACACACACACACACACACACACACACACACACACACACACACACACACACACACACACACCTCAGAGGTCATTAACAGCTGGTAAGACTCTTCATGCAAATTATAGCACGAAAAAAGAAACATGAACCCTTTCCCTGTCCTTGTCTTGCTACTTTCTTTTTTCTTTTCTTTTTTCTTGTTTATTTCACCAGGCATTAATAAATCCGTTCTTGCTGCTCCCTCAGGGGAATATTTTGTATTGTTCCTTTTCAATCAAGCTGAGTTAATTAGCGATGGACGCACGTCGTTCGAACGCAACAAAGACCTGAATGGCCTGCGGTAATTCGCTTTTGACATGCGAACAAATACAAGATACATAAACTGAGGCAAAAACCTTATTGTTTGTTATTATCCTAAAAAAAACAAAACAAAAAAAACCCCAATCCTGATTGTTTCCTTTGGTTTAGTCCCCCCCCCCCCCCATTTTCCACCATCCCTCCGCCCACCCCCTCATTTTCTGCACAGTGCGGTAAGATCCAAACAAATAAAAGGTTCTAAAGAACGCTTATTAGGACAAAAACACAAACTGCAACAACAACAGCAACAAAAATTGACCGTGCGGTAAATTTGTTTTCTGTTCGTTGCCTTTTCGATCACTTTATCACATTTGTTTCTCTTTTTCATTGTTTCCAAAATTCAGTTTCTCTTTCATTCCCCCCACCCTCCCCCCAGCCAGTACCAAAGAAGCTGACTCCAGGGCCTTGTTGAAAAAAACCTTCGAGAGGTTATAGTAACTGGAGATTTTGTGTCAGTGTATACTTCCCCCCCCCCCCCCCAACATCAAACGCGTTTTGGAGCAGTTCTGTGTTGCCTTGTGTGATTTTGAGGCGACTCGTCGGAGTGTTCATCAATGATCCATTAGTTCTACATTCATCTAGTATTTCCAGACATGAAAATAATAGATTATGTCCAGAAGACGTGCGTATCGTGCTGTGATTGGTCAGGCAGGCGGTTTGCTAGTCGTGGTAGGTGTGAATAGCTGCCATAGAGATAAACACCTGTTATCATGCGCTGCTCTGTGTGTGTGTGTGTGTGTGTGTGTGTGTGTGTGTGTGTGTGTGTGTGTGTGTGTGTGTGTGTGTGTGTGTGTGTGTGTGTGTGTCTCTCTCTCTCTCTCTCTGTCTCTCTCTCCCTCTCTGTCTCTCTCTGTCTCTGTCTGTCTCTGTCTTTGTCTCTCTGTGTCTCTCTGTCTCTGTCTGTCTGTCTGTCCGTCTGTCTGTCTGTCTGTCTGTC
>JABMCL010001742.1:617500-622500 GCA_018857735.1 Alviniconcha marisindica
ATCTATTTCCGCTTACGGTCATTGACGCAAGTTGGATTCCAGATTGATTATCAGATCACCAGGGCATTGATCTCGATATGCTCGATTTTCGGTACTTATTTCTATATATTATTATATGTCTTCTCCCAGCTTCAGAAAGTTCGGCCTTATTTGACCAAACGAGTTACGAGAAGACTCGTAAACTTTAAGGAGAGAAAAAGAAACGGAGGAAGCATATTGCACAAGACAAGTGTGCAGGATACAATACAATACTGCATAACGGAGAAAACTGCCAGCTAAGCGGTATTTCTTTCTCTCTTCCAACCACTGAAATTCTGAAATTGTGCGTGCGTGCGTGCGTGCGTGCGTGCGTGCGTGCGTGCGTGCGTGCGTGCGTGCGTGCGTGCTGTGTGCGTGTGTGTGTGTGTGTGAGTGGAGTGAGTGGTGAGAGAGAGAGAGAGAGAGAGAGAGAGAGAGAGAGAGAGAGAGAGAGAGAGAGAGAGAGAGAGTTTCTCTTGTGTGTGTGTGCGTGCGTGCGTGCGTGCGTGCGTGCGTGCGTGCGTGCGTGCGTGCGTGCGTGCGTGCGTGTGTGTGTGTGTGTGGTGTGTGTGTGTGTGTGTGTGTGTGTGTGTGTGTGTGTGTGTGCGTGTGTGTGTTTCCCTTTTTTTCTTCTTCCTTGTTCGAAGGGCAGCTAAAAGTATAGTTCCAGTTAATCTGGTAATTGTATGAACGTGTTACATTTCATTAGTGTATATGTTGTGTACTGTTATTGTATCATGATATGTATGTGTATGTGTTTCTTTTTTTTCCTTTTTTCTTTCTTGTCCGAAGGGCAGTTTAAGGTATAGTTCCAGTCAGTCTCGTAATTGTATGAACGTGTGACCAAATAAAAATAAATTAAAAAAAAGCAATAGGAAGAAAGCGTTTAAAACACACACACACACACACACACACACACACACACACACACACACACACACACACACACACACACACACACACACACACACACACACGCACTACTGCATAACGGAGAAAACTGCCAGCTAAGCGGTATTTCCAAGGGTGATAAAAAGGACGTCAAGTGAAGCGAAGAGCTTGGTTCTCCAACATCTGTCAGTTCACTTAGGTCTTGGCCATTCATCTTCCCTACCTCGCCAACGGCTTCATTTCTCAGTAATTGCTTTTGATCAACACACGATGGAGTTAATTAGCGCTCGAAAGACGTCACACAAACACAGCAACGACGACCCACGCTAACTCTCACCTGCCATGCCAGTAAGCACAAGGTTCATAAACTGCACCAGAACTACATCCTCAAATTGCTTTTGATGGTGATCTTTTTATGTAGTCAATCTGAGCTGAGTATGCAGCTTTGGTGGAGTTTATGTACCTTGTATTTACTTGCATGCCAGGTCAGCGGCGATTCATGTTGTTGATGAGGTCGTGTGACGTCTTTCGAGCGCTAATTAACTCCCTTTGTTGATTTTTCACGGATTAAATTAATAACAATAAAAAATAAAACAAAATCATCAACATCATCAGCAATAACAACAACAACAAAAAAGCACGCAATTCCTGACGTGTGTCTCAGCTTCTTGGTTATCAGGTCTTCGGTTTAAGCGACTGTATAGGGAAAATTCCAAGCAAAAAACAAACAAACAAGCAAAAGCAAAAACAAAAAAGACCTGCTGCTGTGTAACTGTTGATAGAACAACCAAACAAAGCCTAGATGGAACGTAATAAATAGCATTCTTTTGAACCTTTTATATGTCTGGAGCAAAAAAAGCCTAGATGGAACGTAATAAACAGCATTCTTTTGAACCTGTTATGTGTTTGGAGCAACATTTTCTCCGTTTTCAGATGAACTTGCCTCTTTGATTGGGTTCTCCTTCAAAACCTGTTCGTTTTGTTTGGTCACAGATTAGGTCGGCCATAGCCGCGACCACCTTGTCCGACCGCTGATTGCGAGAGTTAAAATCTGTCCATTTGTTCGCTGACGGACTGCAAAAGTCCTACAAGACCTGTCGACTGGTTTCATTGCAGATTGCTCGAGTCGAACAAAAGATGTCAACTTGTTTGGATACAGACCATGACAGTCCGAGCAACGCTCGGCGATTGCTGTTCTAACCAGACTGCAAGCTTTGGGGAAGCTAGAATTAATTTCGGGGTGCAAATGACAGCGTTCCTTCGCCGTTACCTCCCCTTTTCACGTCCTTCCTCCCTGTTCACCTCCCCTGTTGGTGGCCGGTGCAGCAGCACCGAGGGTCCAGTGGCTTTGCTAAGCGCCCTGTGTTGGTGTCTACGTGTCATGAATGACTACCCTGATTGGATCGTCCTGGGGTCACTGGTGGGTCGAGTGGGATGACGAACTTTATTAGGTGATGGAATCGCTGCATGACAGGGACTGCCGATTTTCGCGCTTCGTTCGTCCTCTTCTTCCTTAAATTGAAGCAGTCTCAGTCATTACACAGTGGAGACACAGTCATTATACAGTGCAGCCACAGTCATTATACAGTGAAGTCACAGTCATTATACAGTGAAGTCACAGTCATTATACAGTGGAGCCACAGTCATTATACAGTGGCGCCACAGTCATTGTACAGTGGCGCCACATTCATTATACAGTGGCGCCACAGTCATTGTACAGTGGGATGACAGTCTGTACAGTAGAGCCACAGACATTGTACAGTGGGATGACAGTCTGTACAGTGGAGTCACAGTCTGTACAGTAGAGCCACAGTCATTGTACAGTGGGATGACAGTCTGTACAGTGGAGTCACAGTCTGTACAGTAGAGCCACAGTCATTGTACAGTGTAGCCACAGTCATTATACAGTGGAGCCAGTCATTGAAAGGTGGAGCCACAGTCATTGTACAGTGGCCCCACAGTCATTATACAGTGGCGCCACAGGTCATTGTACAGTGGCGCCACAGTCATTATACAGTGTGATCACAGTCTGTACAGTGGAGTCACAGTCTGTACAGTGGAGCCACAGTCATTGTACAGTGGGATGACAGTCTGTACAGTGGAGTCACAGTCTGTACAGTGGAGCCACAGTCATTGCACAATGGAGCCAGTCATTGAAAGGTGGAGCCACAGTCATTGTACAGTGGGATCACAGTCTGTACAGTGGAGTCACAGTCTGTACAGTGGAACCACAGTCATTGCACAATGGAGTCACAGTCTGTACAGTGGAGTCACAGTCATTGTAAGGTGGAGCCACAGTCATTTTACGGTGGAGCCACAGTCATTGTACGGTGAAGCCACAGCCATTGTACAGTGGAACCACAGTCATTGTACAGTGGAGTCACAGTCATTGTACAGTGGAATACCCCTTTCAACACCTTCGACATCCAGCAAAAGTGATGGTAAAAGCGGGGTGGTCCTCCATCAGGGGTTCATTGACATGGAAGTAGCAATGGAATGGTTTCAGAAAAAGACGTCTTAGAAATAAGTTTTACTGGTCAGGGGGTCATGTAATACAAGCTGATTATAGTCATTATACACGTTATAGGTAATATATTGTAGCTGAAAAATATAACGTGAACATTTTTCAAAAAAAAGTGGTCTTAAAATGGATGGATACTTGGTCAGGAGATCCGGTAGCTGAAAGGTATGACGGGGACGGTGGTATCAGGACAAAGTGGTCTCTCATCGGGGTGGTCTTTTCGGTGGGTGTTCTCATTGTAGTGATGACTATTCTGCTTTTGTGTGGTGTCTGTTTGTTGCTTTACCAACGGCCGTGAGGTCTTCCCTTGGAGATGGACATGGGCGTTTTGAACCTTCAGTCACGACGATCTTAGTGCGTTCTGTGGATACAAAGGCGAGACGGGCGTGCTTGCACCAGGGAATCCACCTACCTGCGTACGCCGATGTTGTTGTTGTTGTTGATCGCTTTTATACGGGTATAGCGCTATTCTCCGCTCTCGAGCAGACTCACTTCTCTCGCAAGTGATTCTACCTGAGTGACTAGTTTTTTGTAGCGCGTTTTTAAATACCCACGGAAGTGGTGTACTTACAGCGCTGTTTGATTGTTACATGGCTGATGCCACATGAAACTGCTGCCATCTCGGCGCGTTCTGTGTATACCATACAACCATGCACTATGTCACTTCATGCAAATCCACACACGTAGGGTGCATGCGTAACGACCACACAGTGTGTTTATTAAAATTAGGCACCTTTAAATTTGTTGGGGTTTGTCATCAACTTTGCCATAACCAGACAGGGACTTGAACACTTGCCTTAACCAGACAGGGACTTGAACACTTGCCATAACCAGCCCGGGACTTGAACACTTGCCATAACCAGCCCGGGACTTGAACACTTGCCATAACCAGACAGGGACTTGAACACTTGCCATAACCAGACAGGGGCTTGAACACTTGCCATAATCAGACAGGGACCTGAACACTTGCCATAACCAGACCGGGACTTGAACGCTTGCCTTAACCAGACAGGGACTTGAGCACGAGTGTCAGCAGGCTACCCGCTGCGAGCAAGCCGATATCTTGACTGGTTCTCGCAGGGACACGAGCTTTGCGAACGTGCAGTCCATCCCTTGCCGTGTGGTACGCTACCTACGTCAGCACAGGCAATCGAGGAACTTAACGAAGCAGCAGCAGCGGCGGCTGAGGAGCGTCGCGCCGCTGATGATGGCGGTACGGTCGGTACACAGGAGGCCGCGTAGTCTGTCGCACTAACTCGCCCTCCCTCCCTTCATCTCTCGCTCCCTCCCACGCTCCCCCAGAGCGACAAAACACAAGCAGCCACGTGCAGCAGTTGTCACTCGGCGGCACACAGATTTGATAGCTGAGCTGGCTGCTCGTGTGATCAACTGCTGAAGATTAGGAAGGTAAGCCAACGAATTTGGATACGTCTCTTGAACAACGATGTAGATCTCTCGCTCTGTCTCTCTCTGTCTCTATCTCTGTCACTCTTTCTCTGTCTCTGCCTCTGCCTCTGTCTGTGTCTCTGTGTCTCTCAGTCTCTGTCTCTCTGTGTCTCTCTGTCTCTCT
>JABMCL010001742.1:625000-630000 GCA_018857735.1 Alviniconcha marisindica
CCCCCCCTCCCCCCGCTCTGCTGTCCGTACACGTTTGACCCGTCCCTCACCACCACCCCTCCCCTCCCTCTGCTGTCCGTACACCTTTGACCCGTCCCTCACCACCACCCCTCCCCTCCCTCTGCTGTCCGTACACCTTTGACCCGTCCCTCACCACCCCCCTCCCCTCCCTCTGCTGTCCGTACACCTTTGACCCGTCCCTCACCCCACCCCTCCCCTCCCTCTGCTGTCCGTACACCTTTGACCCGTCCCTCACCACCCCCCCCCCCTCTGCTGTCCGTACACCTTTGACCCGTCCCTCACCCCCCCCCCCCTCTGCTGTCCGTACACCTTTACCCGTCCTCCCCCCTCCCTCTGCTGTCCGTACACCTTTGACCCTCCCTCCCCCCCCTCCCCTCCCTGCTACCCCTTTACCCGTCCCTCACCCCCTCCCCCCCTCTGCTGTCCGTACACTTTGACCCGTCCCTCCCCCCCCCCCCCCCTGCTGTCCGTCCCCTTCCCCCCCCTCCCCCCTCTGCTGTCCGTACACGTTTGACCGTCCTCCCGTCCCCCCTCCCCCCCTCTGCTGTCCGTACACTTTGACCCCCTCGTCCTCTCCCTCCCCCCCCCCCTCTCTGCTGTCCGTACACCTTTGACCCGTCCCTCCCCCCCCCCCTCTGCTGTCCGTACACCTTGACCCGTCCTCCCCCCCCTCCTTGCTGTCCGTACACTTGCCGCACCCCCCCTCTCTGTCCGTACACCTTACCCGTCCCTCCCCCCCCCCTCCACCCCTCCCCCCCCCCCCCCTCCCTCTCTGTCGACCGTTGCCCGTCCCCTCCTCCACCCTCCCTTGCTGTCCTACTTATGACCCGCCTCGCCCCTCCTCTCCCGACTACCCCTCCCTCCCCCCCCTCCCACCCCCCCTCTGTCCCACACCTCCTCCCCCCCATCCCCTCTGCCCCACGTTCCCCCATCCGATTCGACCACGTTACCCCCATAATGGCCTCCCGCTATCGCTGCCTGCCTGCCCTTTACCCAACTCATGAAGTCAACTCGGGCACCAAATCGGTTTAATCGACTTCCATTCGTTACTCAGACCTCGTCAAAAAATCGCCAGAAGCCGTTACTCATCGCGCGCGGCTGGCGAAGCAATCAGTTGTCGCCCTTAGGGTCTGCTTCTCAGGGCTCCGCTCTGGCGGAGAGAGAGAGTAAATGTCTATAGGTCTTGTGGGCGTTTGGCGGAGAGAGAGTAAATGTCTAGGTCTTGGGGGGGTTCTTGTGGGCGTTTGGCTGAGAGAGGGGTAAATGTCTGGGGGTTTCTTTTGTGGGCGTTTGGCTGAGAGAGAGGGTAAATGTCTATAGGTCTTGTGGGCGTTTGGCTGAGGGGAGAGATTTTTTAAAATTTTCTAGGTCTTGTGGGCGTTTGGGGTTTGGGGGGGGGAGAGAGAGTAAATTCTAGGTCTTGTGGGCTTTTGGGTCGGAGAGAGGGGTAAATGTCAAAGGTCTTGTGGGCGTTTGGCTGAGAGAGAGTAAATGTCTAGGTCTTGTGGGCGTTTGGCTGAGAGAGAGAGTAAATGTCTATAGGTCTTGTGGGCGTTTGGCTGAGAGAGAGAGAGAAAGTGTCTAGGTCTTGTGGGCGTTTGGCTGAGAGAGAGAGAGAGTAAATGTCTAGGTCTTGTGGGCGTTTGGTGAGAGAGAGATTTGGGGGGAGGAGAGAGAGAAGAGGGGGGGAGAGAGAGAGTAGAGAGAGAGAGAGAGAGAGAGTAAATGTCTGGGTCTTGTGGGCGTTTGGCTGAGAGAGAGAGTAAATGTCTAGGTCTTGTGGGCGTTTAGCGGAGAGCGAGTAAATGTCTAGGTCTTGTGGGCGTTTGGCTGAGAGAGAGAGAGAGTAAATGTCTATAGGTCTTGTGGGCGTTTGGCTGAGAGAGAAAGGGGGGGAGTAAAATTGTCAAAGGTCTTGTGGGCGTTTGGCTGAGAGAGAGAAAGAATTTTTTTAAAATTTTCTAGGTCTTGTGGGCGTTTGGCTGAGAGAGAAAAAGAGGGGGGGGGGGTAAATGTCTAGGTCTTGTGGGCGTTTGGCTGAGAGAGAGAGAGAGTAAATGTCTAGGTCTTGTGGGCGTTTGGCTGAGAGAGAGAGAGGGAGTAAATGTCTAGGTCTTGTGGGCGTTTGTCGGAGAGAGAGTAAATGTCGGGAACTTGTGGGCTGAGGGCATAGATCTTGTGATTTGAAAATGTTGGACTCTATTGGTCAAACGTAGATTTTTGACTGGTTGCACGACCAAAAAGAAGGGGCGTCTGAACCCCGAAAACTGCCCGATGGCGCCAACCACGGACCTATGAATTATGCCGTAGATATAGGTCCGTGGCACAAACCGTCCGCCCGCCGAGAGACCAGACGGCCGTATCGGGTGACTGCCAGGGGTGGTCACTCACACGGCTGGTCACTGACAGCTGCCTCGTGGCGATAACGAGAATTGAACGACTGGCGGTTCATCTTCTGCGCGCTGCACGCAAAGTGTCAATGGGGACCTACCGCGCCCCGGGCCCCGCACAGTAAGATGGCCGACACCGAGACTACAAATTAGATTAGCTTCAAAGCCGCTCAAACAGACCGCAGGCACCCAAAGCTGGCGCCAAATAAAACAGGACACTAGACCAGCGATAGAAAGTTGACGACCGTGCGTGAGTCGGTTTGACCTAGTGGTAATTAGGGCCGTTCTTAATGAGCGACTTTGCTGGCTTGAGCTTTGCACTGCCCAAATAGGCCCAGCGCCACCTGGCTAGTGTAGGGGAGATCATTTGCAGCTGACTTGGGCTTTGTCAAAGCCCCAGATATGCCCAGCGCCACCAAGCGGGGCGATCCGCAGCTAAGTCGCCCAATGGGCGAACATTTGTTCGCGAACATAGTTGGGAGTATTCGGCGAATATAGTTGGTTCTTAATTGGGCGAACTTTTGCTTCGCGAATGTAGTTCGGAATATTCGTCGAGCTGCGACGAAGCTATATTCGGGGTCTAAAAAGCTTCGCTCAACATCTTCTGGGAACATTCGCCCAGGTTGACGAACATTGTCTCTGATTGGCTGAGAGCAGAGAGCTCTCCTGTGGATGAGGAAGAAAGAAAATAAAAATGGATGACGGTGTCGCTAGATACTTCTCTCGCTTCGGAGGGAATCTTTTTATTTGTTGACTTGTGGGAGGCGCATCCTTGTCTCTGGGACCCAGAATGAGATAGTAGTTAGTTGATTTACCCTGTGAGGGATGATTAAAGTATATTGACTTGACTTTAACCTACATTTTGGATCATGCTGTCTGCTGCGCGTCTGCCGCAAGTTCGGGCCGAAGCTTGCATCTCATTATAAGCCAGTTAAGAACGAAGTATAGTTCGTCGAGCTGTCCGAACCATGTTCGGCGAACTAAAAGTTCAATTAAGAAACGAATCATAGTTCGTCGAACTGTCCGCAGTATGTTCGGTGAACAAACACTTCGCCCAGTTAAGAACGGGCTTTGGGTTGGTAAGCAGACCGTGGACCGCGGTTCGATTCCGCTTCTGCTTTCCTTTCACTGTGGTCTGTGGACACTGTCTTGTGGCTTTGTCCCCGAATTACTGAAACATTAAAAAGGCTCCTATCTCTGCCCATCATAATGCAGAGGTCATTCTGATGGTGATAGCCATCAGATCAGCCCTTTGCGCCTAACATGTATACTGTATCTAGGCTATTGTTTGAATGTGTGGTGGGTGTCTGATTAGGTTTGGGTAGTGTGTATGTGTCCAGTCGATGGCTGAGAGTATCTGGTTGAGTAGAATTAATATTGGCGTGTGTGTGTGTGTGTGTGTGTGTGTGTGTGTGTGTGTGTGTGTGTGTTGTGTGGTGCGTGCGTGCGTGCGTGTGCGTGCGTGCGTGCGTGCGTGCGTGCGTGCGTGCTGCTGCGTGTGTGTGTGTGTGTGTGTGTGTGGTGTGGTGTGTGTATTTTGTGTGTGTGTGTGTGTGTGTGGTGTGTGTGTGTGTGTGTGTGTGCGTGCTGCGTGTGCGTGCGTGTGTGTGTGTGTGTGTGTTCGTGCGTGCGTGGTGTCGTGCGTGCGTGTGTGTGTGGTGTGTGTGGTGTGGTTGTGTGTGGTGTGTGTGTGTGTGTGTGTGTGTGTGTGTGCTGATGTGACATGAGTACGCACCCGTTTATAATGTATGTGATTTTATATGTGTATTATAGATTTGTCGTTGTTGTTGTAAACGCATATGTTTTGGCGTTCCTTTACATGTTCTTAAATTAATGAGCGTTATATCAGTTAAGTTGAATTGCCCTGTGAGGGATGATTAAAGTTTTTTGACTTGACTTGACTTGATTTGACTTGATAGTGTAGCGTTAGGTATATCTCCGTCTTACCCCACCTCCTAGGATCTCGGTCCCCGCCGGTACTTCTTCGAGGACAACGTGGCGTTAAGCCAGTATAAAACAAACCAGAAGGCTGAACATCAGTACCTCTCCGGGGCCTCCTGGGCGTTATGGAAAAGAAATTGATGGAACTCTGTGACGCGAACAAGTAGAATACTAACTAGAGTAATGGAAATGTCTGCTACGCGTTAAGTGCAAAGAGCACCAGACATATCATTCACAATTTAGAGATGTACAGTTAGTTCTCGGATTTTCGAGCGCTTCCACTTGTTTGAGTAAATCATGATCAGGATATAGGCCTATATAGGGCTGTTCATCAAAGTAGTTGGTCAAAACCGTACGTCAGAGTGATGCATCAAAAGTTGCATAATATGCCTATAAAGGTCAAAGTAGTACGTCATGCTGGTACGTCAAAGTGGTACGTCAGGGTGATACGCCAAAGTTGTATGTCAAAGCGGTGCGACATTTCTACCTTTTCAGACAAGCTAATGACCAATACATCGTGGGCATTGGCTTTTTCGTGTGACACACTCTCCTACGCTCATTGTAGAAATGCTAAGACTTCTATTTTTACCACTTCCACGACCTCCTGTGGACGAAAAATCTTTAGTTTCTGATCAGTTTTATTCCAGT
>JABMCL010001742.1:637500-642500 GCA_018857735.1 Alviniconcha marisindica
CATGTTGTCACTTCGGCCTTGTTTTATCATGACGGGAGCCTGACCTAATTCTCTTTCAGTCGAGCCAAAGCTTTCAGGACGCAAATGGTATTTTTCCCTTGTCTTTCATCTTGCACTAACCACTCAGGCCGGTACATATGAATTTGTGTAATGCAGAACTGAAACCTGATTAGCACGAAGTCACAGGCATATGGAAACCAAGAGAATAAACTGACTCGTGTTTTTGAAAATTGGCGACAGACAGTAGGGCAAACAACAGGATCTAGGAACCAACAGTAGGGAAGGCTACAGGATCTAGGCACTAACAGTAGGGCAGGATACATGATCTAGGCACTAACAGTAGGACAGGCAACAGGATCTAGACACTTTCAGTACGGAAGGCTAGAGGATGTAGGCACTAACAGTAGGGAAGGCTACATGATCTAGGCACTAACAGTAGGAAAGCCTACTGGATGTAGGCACCAACAGTAGGGCAGGTAACAGGATGTAGGCACTAACAGTAGGGAAGGCTACAGGATGTAGGCACTAACAATAGGGAAGGCTACTGGATCTAGGCACTAACAGTAGGGCAGGTAACAGGATCTAGGCTCTAACGGTAGGGCAGGATACAGAATCTAGGCTCTAACAGTAGGGCAGTATACAGGATCTTGGCACTAGCAGTAGGGCAGGATACAGGATCTAGGTGCTAACAGTAGGGCAGGATACAGGATCTAGGCACTAGCAGTAGGGCAGGTAACAGGATCTAGGCGCTAACAGTAGGGAAAGCTACAAGATGCACGCACTAACAGTTGGGAGGGCAGCAGGATCTAGGAACTAACAGTAGGGCAGGTAACAGCAGCTAGGCATTAACAGTAGGGCAGGATACAGGATCTAGGCACTAACAGTAGGGCATAATACAGGATCTACGCACCGACAGTAGGGAAGGCTACAGGATCTAGGCACTAACACTAGGCAGGATACAGGATCTAACAGTAGGGCAGGATACAGGATCTAGGCAGGATACAGGATCTAGGAGCTAACAGTAGGGCAGAATTCAGGATCTAGGCGCTAACAGTAGGGAAGGCTACAGGATCTTGGCGCTAACATTAGGGCAGGCTGCAGGATCTAGGCGCTAACAGTAGGGCAGGTAACAGGATCTAGGCACTAACCGTAGGATCTAGGCACTAAAAGTAGTGCTGGATACAGGATCTAGGCGCTAACAGTAGTGCTGGGTACAGGATCTAGGCACTAACAGTAGGGCAGGTAACATGATCTAGGCACTAGCAGTAGGGCAGGATACAGGATCTAGGCGCTAGCAGTAGGGCAGGATACAGGATCTAGGCACTAGCAGGAGGGCCGGATACAGGATCTAGGCACTAGCAGTAGGGCAGGATACAGGATCTAGGCACTAACAGTAGGGAAGGTTACAAGATGTACGCACTAACAGTTGGGAAGGCAACAGGATCTAGGCACTAACAGTAGGGCAGGTAACAGGATCTAGGCATTAGCAGTAGGACAGGATACAGGATCTAGGCACTGACATTTGGGAAAGTAACTGGATCTAGGCGCTAACAGTAGGCAGGATACAGGATCTAGGCGCTAACAGTAGGGCAGAATACAGGATCTAGGCGCTAACAGTAGGCTGGATATAGGATCTAGACACTAACAGTAGGGCAGGATACAGGATCTAGGCACCGACAGTAGGGAAGGCTGCAGGATCTAGGCACTAACAGTAGGCAGGATACAGGATCTAGGCACTAACAGTAGGGCAGAATACAGGATCTAGGCACCAACAATAGGGCAGGCAACAGGATCTGGAGCTAACAGTAGGGCAGGATACAGGATCTAGGCACTAACAGTACGAAAGGCTACAGGATCTAGGCACTAACAGTAGGGAAGGCAACATGATCTAGGAACTAACAGTAAGGAATTTTACATGAAGTAATCAGGCACCTCAAGACATATTTTGTTCAAGGGCAGAATAGGGAGATGCCTTTGATTTAATGCTTTAATTTTTTTAAATGTAAATGGGCGGTGGGGTGGGGTGAAGGGAGGGGACGGGTGAGTAGCCATCAGTTTCTAGCTACCTCTCATTCCATGATATCCTTTGAGCTACGACTGAACGATGAATGAGTCGGTTTGGCCTAGCGGTAAGGCGTTAGGCTGGTAACAGAGGGACCTCGGTTCGTATCTGCTTCTGCTCTCCTTTCTCTTCAAAAGTTATGGTCTGTGGACACTGTCTTGTGACTTTGTCCCTCACAATTAATGAAGCATTAAAATGACTCGTCGCTGCCCACCTTAATGCAGAAGTCATTCTGGTGGTGACAGTGTAGCGATAAGTATAAATCTCCTTCGCCCCCTCCCCGCCCCCCCCCCACACACACACCACCATACCCCCTTCTCCCCGTCCCTAATAAGCCTTATGGTTTCTGTAGAAGTTAAGCACCATGTTTACTTACTGAACGATGCAATGGCTTTGCGTCAAAGGCTTAACTGAGCTTAGGTGGAAAGTAAAGGCTTTGGTTGCAGTGGCTGACCCGGCGTGCTTTTAGTGTGTGCGTGAACCATCCAGCTCAGAGCGCTTCTACCCGCTTCTGTTTGTTGCAGTTTCACTCATCTTGGCTTTGATAAACGGAAGCGACGCCCTATTATAATACACCGGCTGGCAAAGTCGGTATGTAACAAACAGGGAGTTAAACCCGAATCTTAATTTACAAGATGCTTTAATAATACCAGTCTTGTACCCGTTCGACCAAACCCGTTCTTGGGCGGTCGCTCCTCTTTCAGGATATTGTATAGAGCAGTATACAAGCTGTACCGCTGGCACCTTGAAGCTGCTGCACGCACGCACGCACGCACGCACGCACACACGCACGCAGGCACACACACACACACACACACACACACACACACACACACACACACACACACACACACACACACACACACACACACACACACACACACACACATCAGAGAAATGAACAAAAAACAATGGAATAAGGAGAAGAAGAAGAGAAAAGAAGAAGAAAAAAATGGCGGGTGGGGGAAGAAAGAAAAAGGTGGGGGTGGGGGAGGGAGGGGGGGGGGGGGGGGGGGGGGGGGGGAGGAAAGAAAAGCAGAAGCACAATGGCAATTACAGATATTTGACAGTTGCTGATCTGCGTTATCTGCTGTCGATTTTATTAGGTAATACTTTGATATTAGCATAAAGTACCCTACTCGTTAAACACACAACTTGTTTCAAATGATTTGTATCTATATCTGCTGAGTGCTTTAGTTTTTGTTCTCTCCCGTATTCACAATGCACATCATTTCAATTTTTATTGTCCAGCTTAGCATTTTGTTTATTTCAATTTCTTTTCCTTTTGTTTCCTTTGTAGGCAAGATACTCTTCCTCCCCATTCAGCGCGCCTCATCCCGGGGTACAAGCCGTGAGGATCAAGGACATCTGCAGCAGCCTCTGGGCAAGCGTAATGAAGACGTGGATGACGTCGTCCAAAACTCTGTCGCACGCTTCCAACGGCTGAGTGTTCGGTACATTTACAGCGGTTCTGCTTGACAAGAACTGAGCAGATGTAATCAGCGAGAAAATCTACTACAAAGTTGATTGTCATCGTGCAGCGTTTTTCTCTGTAATAGACACTGTAGGGTTCTAGTGAACACCAAGTTACTTACTTACTTACTTACTGTAGGGTTCTAGAAAGTTCTAGAAACCAGACAGGCTTCTTCGTGCACTGTAAGAACAATAGCAGGTGAGTCACCTAGCTTTTTCAAACAGCCTTGTTGTCAGCCTCAGCCAAATGGACAAAGGCTTTAGTGGAACAATAAAGTTTACAGACGCGGGTCTGTGCCACAGGCGGATTTGAACTGGAAGCCTGCGCAAGTGGCATAGTGGTAGATCTTACTGCGTTGTCAGTGCAGTGAATAGTCTTTGTTAACTGGTGTTGGTGTCTTTGTGTGAGTAATGTTCAACTAAACATTACGAGATCGCAAAAGTGTTTTTGCTGCTTGAGCCACACAACCAGTGCTGGTGTTTGTCAGAAACGTTTGCCTACAGAAGGTAACACCGAAGTCTTCATCCATTATAGGCTATCGATTCCGATTAATAGGCAACATTGACTGTTCGCGTCAGCTGATTCACGTACAACAGTGCAACCATTTAACGTATACACTGGAAAGTAGGACCTCCATCAAGGACTATCTTCTTGGGCCTCTTGGAGTTCCACCAGCGTCCTGACGAATATTCAGTGTCTGGAAGTATACAGAAGAGTTGTTTCTACCCTGCAATTTCAAGTTAAAGAAAGCCTTTCGTTCTGAATGCGTAGCTCTTTCATGGGACAATTTGTATCATCCCGAGCATTTGTTTTCGACTGACAGCATTTCCTTTGTACAAGGGCAGTTGTTTTCTGTTGGGTTTTGCTGTGTTTATTTGTGCGTGAGGTTTTGTTTGAAATCACACTAGTTTTCCTGTGGGAAACACACCGCCTCTACTAAGGTGGCAGAGACGAGTTACACGCTGCAATTTGATTATCATTGTAGAAAATTAGACGACATAGTGCGGGATTAGCAAGTTAAGAAAAAAGATAAGCTAGCAAAATATATTTTGTTTTTAATGCCCAGCTATTTATGGAACTACATCACAATGTTGAAAGAAGAGCGACTGAAGGAGTGACAATACTACGACTGTGTCCATACTTCACATACGATATTAATGTGAACCAAAACTATCATTTTGGTTCTGTCGCCCATTGTATGCGGGCTTCATGGGGCCTCGGGGACTACATTATTCTGTTTACTGGAAACTCGATTTGTCTTCGAAATGTGGACATGAGGCAGAAGGACAACTGTTTTTTTGTGCATTGCTCGTCAGTATCTCCCATTTTCGTGATTTATGATAAATCCACTCGTGAATTTTTAACCTGCTCGCAATTGGCGAAGATGGATCGTTGCAAGACATTAACGCAAATAACGACAGGAAATTGCGTCCAGGAGTGTTTACGTGGGAATGAGATTTGTTT
>JABMCL010001742.1:650000-652500 GCA_018857735.1 Alviniconcha marisindica
GCGCGTGCATGGTTCCGATAGGGTAACTGGAAATCAGCGTCATGCAGACCGTCTCTGGAAGGGTCGACAGAAGCGAAGGAAATGGAAAGCCCACCTTGAATGTTTTTTGTTTTTTTCAGCCGTCAATATAGCGCCAGTCTTCGCCAAAGAAGTCTCGTGCGTTTTTGTGTGTGTCCCACTTCTTCCACCGCCCACAACACACTTTTTTTTTTGTACAAACCACAGACACACACTTTTTGTACATATCACAGACAAGCACACAGACACGCTTTTTGTACAAATCACAGACACGCACACAGACACACTTTTTGTACAAATCACGAACAGACACGCACACAGACACACTTTTTGTACAAATCACACACAGACACACTTTGTACAAATCACAGACACGCACACAGACACACACTTTTTGTACAAATCACAGACACGCACACAGACACACACTTTTGGTACACATCACAGACACACACTTTTTGTACAAATCATACACAGACACACTTTGTACAAATCACAGACACGCACACAGACACACACATTTTGTACAAATCACGAACAGACATGCACACAGACACACACTTTTTGTACACATCACAGACACACACTTTTGTACAAATCACAGACACACACCTTTTGTACAAATCACAGACAGACACGCACACAGACACACTCGCATACATGTATGTAATTCCGTGCCCTATTTCCTCCCGGCACGCTAGTACAAGCAGGCAGGCAGAACAGTAGCAAAGAGTGGAACACAGACAGACAGACAGACAGACAGACAGACAGACAGACAGACAGACAGACAACACACACACACACACACACACACACACACAACACACACACACACACACACACACACACACACACACACACAAAGTGTAACACACACACACGTACACACAGAATGGAACACACACACACACACGCACACACACACACGCACACACACACGCACCACCACGCACGCACGCACGCACGCACGCACACCGCACGCACGCACGCACGCACGCACGCACACACCACACACACACACACACACACACACACACACACACACACGCGCGTGTATGAAGTAGTTGCAACGGCGGTATTGATGGAATGATTATGCCGTCACCATGAACCCGCTAAAACGGAACTGATAACCGACAATTGGACATGCATCCCATGTCAGCAGCCTATTGTCATCCCATCTCTGTTGCCTTTGTTCTTGTGTTTTATATACCCCCCTCCCTGCTGTCTCCGCCCCCACACTCTTTATACTAAGAAACCGCTGGCACTGACACTTTGATCTTCAGCCATTGTCTGCTGTTATTGCTTGCATAATTGTGTGTGTGTGTGTGTGTGTGTGTGTGTGTGTATGTGTGTGTGCGTGCGTGCGTGCGTGCGTGCGTGCGTGCGTGCGTGTGTGTGCGTGCTGTGTGTGTGTGTGTGTGTGTGTGTGTGTGTGTGTGCGTGCGTGCGTGCGTGCGTGCGTGTGTGTGTCCTTCGTATGTGGCTGTACATTGGAACATAGATTTTGTAAGCGCTTAGGGTCTGTACAGGCTTTTCCTTTTTATTTAAAGTCTTTTAACATAAGTGATAATTATTAAACTGATCTTACAGTTATCAAGATAACGCATATTATCAGCCAGTTACACCAAAAACAGTAACAAAACTAAAAACAAAAGAAAACAACAACAACAACAAACAAACAAAACAAAAAACAAACAAAAACAAAAAACAAAAACACCACCAACAACCAAAACAACAACAACAACAACAAACAACAACAGCAACTACAAAGAGATACACTTATTTGTAGTTGCAAAATAAAACATACAGTTCCGCCGAGGCTTCCTCTCTAATCCTTGCTTGTAAGCAAAAAGCAGCCATTAGTTTCTCGGCGGCACGAGGGACCTTTGACAAATTTGTTCCCTTCTTCTTCTTTTTCTTCTCTTCCATTGTCTCTTTCTGCAGCTTGTATTAATGACTGAAAGACCGCCAGGTGATCTTTTGTGAGTGAATTTTGAAAATCCCGTCTCTTTGTACCTTTTAGATTAAGTTTTCCCAGCCATTACGACAGCAAATGGCATCCATGGCAACGTGCCACCTATTTGCCTATATTCACGAAGCCCTGGTTCAGATCAAACTGGTCAGGCATGCTGATCAGGAACAAGGTTCCTAGAGTGCAAGTTTGTGATTAATTTTGCCTCGTTTCGACTCGGCTCTTGAAAATAAATTGCACTGGATGAAGGCATTCTTTGTCAGGAAGGATCAGTGGATGCAGCAACTCAGGTCTTTGTTGTTATGCTTGTGTGACGTCTTTCAAGCTCCAGTTAACTCCCTTGTGTGTTGATTCTTCAATGGTATATAAACAAACAAGACATACAAAAATTAATAAACAGTTTCATGCAAAGCATGATCGCGCGCACGCATGACCTGAAGCTATAACTCTCACTGTATGTGTAAGTTCGTTAATCGGTCTCACTGTATGTGTAATGTCAGTTCGTTAATC
>JABMCL010001742.1:655000-657500 GCA_018857735.1 Alviniconcha marisindica
GAACCCAAACTAAGCACAGGAAGACGGATAACGACTGTCCCTCTTTACCACTTAAGGAAGATCGGGATACTACCTGTGGGCACAAAGGCACAGACACCACGCCATCGATCAGTTTCGCTCTCCATCACAGCCCTTCTGTCCCTGCCTTCAAAACTAGTCTTTGGAACTTACCTTTTTAAGCCTGTATGGTCCCTTTTTCGATATTCTTCGCCGTGTGTACCGTTTGTGTGCGTGTGCGTGTGTGTGTGTGTGTGTGTGTGTGTGTGTGTGTGTGTGTGTGTGTGTGTGTGTGTGTGTGTGTGTGTGTGTGTGTGTGTGTGTGTGTGTGTGTGTGTGTGTGTGTGTGTGTGTGTGTGTGTGTGTGTGTGTGTGTTTCAATATGTTTTGTATGTATGAATAAGTATGTTTATTAATGTATTTTTATGCTATTGATTCCTGTGCCAAATGTTTACGCTTGGCGTGTTTATCGTTAATTAAGTTGTAAAGCGCTTTGAGTCTCTGAAAGCGATCAATAAATTCTCTGTTGCCATCGTCTGGATGAAAAAAAGTGCAGAGAAACAAAACAAAAAGAAAGAAAAAAGAAACACACATTGGATAGCTTGCTTCACTGGATAATTGTGAACCAGCCAAACATTGATCAAAGACTTGAATTCAGTGGTGAATCGAAACGCATGAGAATGGGATGGAGCCCATATGGGTTATACCAGGGGCCAGACTGAACTGCACTGAACTAAGGAGTAGATATTATCGCCGAGCCTCCGAATGGGTAAGTAGACAGACTCAAGAGATTGTGGGTTCGATTCTTTCTCCACGTTTCATCCTCCCGATTCCCCGTCTGTCGGTAGTTTGATCATTGTCCTTCAGTCGATCCACGGCCCCTGAATTTGACTATGCAAATCAGGCGGTCAGATTCAGGACTAGGCTTCTGCGTCAAAGTCTGCTTAAAACCTGAGACATTACAAATTCAAGAGTAAGTGAAATCTTTCTGGTAAAATGGAGAGAGAGAGAGAGAGAGAGAGAGAGAGGAGAGAGAGAGAGAGAGAGAGAGAGAGAGAGAGAGAGAGAGAGAGATTGAGTGATTGAACATTTTTTACACAAGGATAAAGGTTTAGGCACGAATGCCTGTCGTTCAACCTGTCCTTGAACTATACCAGAGAGAGAGAGAGAGAGAGAGAGAGAGAGAGAGAGAGAGAGAGAGAGAGAGAGAGAGAGAGAGAACTCGAACTCGAAAACGTTATTTTACAAGGATTGTAGTTGAGGTTTAGTCAGAGAGAGAGAGAGAGAGAGAGAGAGAGAGAGAGAGAGAGAGAGAGAGAGAGAGAGAGAGAGAGAGAGAGAACTCGAAGTCCAAAAATGTAATACTCGAGGATAGTAGCGTTAGGTCCATTTGGACCTATCTAATAGCCAGTCCTTGCTATGCTACGATCACAAATAAACACGACAATACCACAAACAGATATTGAGAGAGAGAGAGAGAGAGGAGAGAGAGAGAGAGAGAGAGAGAGAGAGAGAGAGAGAGAATGTGTGTGTAATTGGTTTTCAGCGTGTAGTCACCAGGTTCGTCGGAGAGAAAGCGGCTATGCTGCGATATGAAAACACCCGTGATACGGCTGTTTTCAGCGCGCTGATCCAGAAGTTATTGCCATTTTAGTAGCTGGAGGCGGTTTCTGGAGATAATCGATAGTCTTTGGGTTGACCTCGACCGATTCTCGTCCACACTGTGGCTTGGTTCTCCTTGATTAAGACAACGTTCGTTTCCAGCCACATTCACTCTGAATTTGAAACTATAACAAAGTCGTCCCATAGATAACTAGGTATCAGTCATTGTTTCCTTTCAAAGTTTTGGCTTGGCTTCCGCATCGAGCTGGTGCTACTTCGTGTAATTAGATAATCTTTTCAGTTTTGTAATTTTTGACGTAAGTGTTCAGCGTGAAAGAAATTTGTTTCGCCTTGACAGCACAATCAGTCGAGAATCAAAAACAAGGGAGAAAATTAGCGCTCGAGAGCCGTCACACAAACACAGCAACAAGGAGCCAGTCACTTACGGTCACTTTCACCTGGCATGCAAGTAAATACAAGGTACGTGAACTCCACCAGAAGTATAACCTCAGTCATTTTAATCAGCGAAGGCCACGAGTGGCAGCGCAAACGCATCGACACACAGCACGTTAAAAAGTTATGAACAGCGAGGAGTTATAGTTACTCATAAAAATAGAAGAAGAAAAATACAACAACAACAACAACAACAAGACAAGGCTGAGAACACGGTTAGCTCGAGTGCCTTTGCGATTAGAATCGTGTGCCGATGGCCGCCAAAGTTCGTATGGAGCCACCGATTGAGCACACCTTGGCTTTGGTTATGCTACAAATACACCAGCAAGAACACGGAGGCTTGACCTGTGTCACAACACATTGACACCAGCAAGAACTGGTCACACCAAGGCTTGGGCTGTGTCACAACACATTGACACCGGCAAGAACCCCAAGGCCTGGGCTGTGC
>JABMCL010001742.1:662500-682500 GCA_018857735.1 Alviniconcha marisindica
CACACACACACACACACACACACACACACACACACACACACCACACACACACACCACTCACCACACACCACAACACCACACACACACACACACACACACACACACACACACACACACACACACACACACACACACACACACACACACACACACACACACACACACGTGCAGCGCAAGGAGTTTCCTTTATTTTTACCCCCTGAACACATATGTACGGTTTGCAGCAATGCTGTAATCGTGTGCTGTTTTACTTTGGTGTGTGTGATATCGCACTATGTCAGATCTGGGCGGGTCTGATATCGCACTATGTCAGATCTTGGTGTGTGTGATATCGCACTATGTCAGATCTGGGTGTGTGTGATATCACACTATGTCAGATCTGGGTGTGTGTGATAACACACTATGTCAGATCTGGGTGTGTGTGATATCGCACAATGTCAGATCTGAAGGACTGAAATAGCAAAGTAAAACAAACTTCCACAAAATGATACCGGCCTCTATAATGTAACATTTCTTGTATTATTTCTTTAAAAGAATGGCTGCCATCATGAAAACTAAAATATCCTATTGTAGCCACATCCTTATTGGCATAAAAAAGTTTAGGGATTTTTTAAATTCTGTTTCTTCGTCTGGTACTGGTCGTGTGCGTAGTTAGTTAGTAATTGGATTTTTTCGTCCTGTCAACTGCATAGGGTCATATCAAGACGATCAAACTGCCAAAACAAATGCACATTTCAGACGTTTTCTCACAAGTAAACCTTTTCTCCATTGTGACCTGCAAAATCAACCCATACACAGAAATAAAAGAAAACATACCTACACAAACGTCATCAAACACAAAATAATTTTCGAAGAGTAATACATTGTCAAAAAATCGAACAAACGACAAGTGACCAAACATATCAGGTGAGGACATTCTGGTGTCGTAGCTAGACCATTCCGTCTGAGCTATCACATAGCAGATTAAAGAAAAAAGATTTAAAAAAGAAGAAGAAAGGAACTGGGAACTGACAGTAACCTCTTAGAAGAGGAATATTCCACAGCGTGGGCATGCGTGGGACGGACAAGATAAGAGTCGACGCGTGTCAGGAATAAAAGAGAAACAGCTGGTTAAAAACGCGAGACGAAGAGACGTCGAGGGCGGAGGCTGACCTCATCCGGCCCGCTTATAATTATAAGATGCTCAGAATGACATGTTATAGGCTATAATAGGGTGGGTAGGTTAACATTTGATTTTTAAACGAGGAGAGAGAGAGAGAGAGAGAGAGAGAGAGAGAGAAGAGAGAGAGAGAGAGAGAGAGAGAGAGAGAGAGAGAGAGAGAGTCTGAATAGTTTATTGAAAAAGGCCGTGGGCCCATGTCAATTGTGGTGACGAACACAGTCAAGCAACTTTAGGTCAACGTAAGGCTCACAGGTACAACATCTGTCCAGACAAAACGGTATTGCGTACATCAAAAGCCTTGTGTAGAAAAGTAGCGAGTCGGAGTTGGAGATATTTGTTTTCAGAAGCAAACAACATTGACAGTTTAAAGAGTGATGGACATCTGACATATTTGCGTGGTATATATTTATCTCTTAGGTCATTGTACATAGGACATGATAATATGAAGTGAATTTCGGATTCAATCTCGTGGTTGCAAAAAGGACATGCAAGGTCTGCCTCAGCATTCCTAGCAAAGCGAAGCCTGTGGGATCTCAGTTGTGAAACACCTAATCTTATTCTCAGCAAACAAGTTCTTGCTTTTATGTGCTTTAAATCGTGCAAAAATGGTGACATAGTCAAGCTTGATTTAAACGTATTATACATATGGTATCTTTCATTAGTAGCTATGGAATCAGACCACTCTTGTTTGTATTCGGTAATAAGTCTGTTTTTAAATTCTTTAAGGAATGTTTTCTCATCTCATAAAACCGTATTTATATAACAGAGAGAGAGAGAGAGAGAGAGAGAGAGAGAGAGAGAGAGAGAGAGAGAGAGAGAGAGAGAGAGAGAGAGAAACACAGACAGTGCGAAACAGAGGGAGAGAGAGAGAGAGAGAGAGAGAGAGAGAGAGAGAGAGAGAGAGAGAGAGAGAGAGAGAGAGAGAGAGAGAGAGAGAGAGAGAGAGTACTTTATTGCACAAGAATCAAGATTTAAGCGCAAGTTGGCTTTTTTGCAAATCTGTCCTGATAACAAACACAGCAGCACTCAATACATCAAACAAGATTACAAATAATTACGGCAAAATGAAATACGGCTTAAAAACAAAACAACAGCAAAATAATTACTTTCTAAAGCTTCACAACATACAACAGAGCAATAACAAGGCAAAGTAAGATAAATTCAAAGCTGAAATTTTAGGAGAGAGAGAGAGAGAGAGAGAGAGAGAGAGAGAGAGAGAGAGAGAGAGAGAGAGAGAGAGAGAGGCTGGTGCTGATGATTGAGTGATGGTTTAATGATGATTGATTGACAACCCATTGAGCATATAAAATTGAAATAGGGTCACTGCAATGACAATGCCAATCACTCGAAAACCTCTCCTTTCTCTCTCTTTTTGTTTATCTGTATATTTCCCTCCATAGCACAGAGAGAGAGAGAGAGAGAGAGAGAGAGAGAGAGAGAGAGAGAGAGAGAGAGAGAGAGAGAGAGAGAGAGAGAGAGAGAGAGAGAGAGAGACAGAGACAAAGACAGAGACAAAGACATAGAGATAAGCGGGTGGAGAGAGAGAGAGAGAGAGAGAGAGAGAGAGAGAGAGAGAGAGAGAGAGAGAGAGAGAGAGAGAGAGAGAGAGAGAGAGAGGTTCCTGTAGACAAACGATAATGCGTACTTCCTATTGAACGTGGCTGATGTGGCCTGAATAAATTATGCTTTGCGGTATCGTCTTCAGACCACCTCCGCTAGTAGTGCTTGCGCATAATTATAGTTAAATTATGGCGGTCTCTGTGGATCCCAGTGGCGGTCTCTGTGGATCCCAGTGGCGGTCTCCGATCGGTTCTACAGTAAAACCTGAAGCATTTACCTACCGCTTGCCGTAAGTAGGATGGCGTAGCATCCCTGAGTTATTGAGAAAATTATGATTTGATATATTTGTACCAAACAATGGTCCAGTGATGAGAAGTTTTACACCATTGCAGTGACATTGGGAACTGGTTTTACATGCGCTGCATACTGAGTAGGGGAAACTATAATTTTCCTTGGTGTGGTGACACCATCATAGTTCAGGAGCTGTGTGAGAGTCGAGGTGGCCGTCCTGGGCTGTCCGTCCTAACGAGCCTTCTGGTTTCCGTGGACGTAAAGCTATATTGAACCATGCTTCGGCATTGGTCTCAGCTTGTCCCTAATATGTCAGCCGACATCCGAGGACATTAAGCAACACTACCTACCTGACACCATCAGATAGGTCTCTGTAATACGTTTGTAGACTGACTGATGAAGGAACTTCATGTTTGAGATCGTTTGAGAACTTCATGTTTGAGATCGTACCCTTGCAATGATAATGGGACGTAAATCTTGACCTTGTAAGAATTCCAGAATGGATTAGCCTGTTGAAGACCCTCATTGGTCGGACCAATGACATATATGTGTGTGTGTGTGTGTGTGTGTGTGTGTGTGTGTGTGTGTGTGTGTGTGTGTGTGTGTGTGTGTGTGTGTGTGTGTGTGTGTGTGTGTGTGTGTTTCTCTCTCTCTCTCTGTGTTTCTCACTGTGTGTGTGTGTGTGTGTGTGTGTGTGTGTGTGTGTGTGTGTGTGTGTGTGTGTGTGTGTGTGTTGTTGTGTGTGTGGTGTGTGTGTGTGTGTTGTTTGTGTGTGTGTGTGTGTGTGTGTGTGTGTGTGTGTGGTTTGTGTGTGTGTGTGTGTGTGTGTGTGTGTGTGTGTGTGTGCGCGCGCGCTCGTAACATCAGGAAACCGATTACTGAATCCCCAATTATAATGCAATCAGCACTTTACCTTCGGCAGAAAACACTGACCACAAAAAACCCTAACTAACTCACAAACAAAGAAAAAACCCACTTACTTCCTGCAATTGAAAACTAAAAAATCTTTCAACGCTTATCATCGGCAGCACACAACCGTAATCGAATCATCTCCTCTGCTGATGGCGTCGCTTAGAAACGACATTAACAAGGCTTTTAACCTGTTCCTTTTTTTCCCTCTTCTTTAATTTAGGCTTCAGAACTGAAACAGTCCCCTTGCTTGCAGTTTGGGTTTAAAAAAGAAAAGAAAAAAAGCCAGTCTTGACAATTTTCCGTCACTAACGGAGGTAAATTGAAGGCAGTCGCCAAGCTAAATCAATTTTTTCAAAGAAGCGAACGGAGCTGATTCGATACAGTGATTATGTGGTAGAGAGTAGACGGAAGCCGACCCTCCCTCCCTACCCACCCCCTCCACACCTTCCCTCCACTTCCACTTCCTCCCTTCCCCTACACACCCCAAAAACGTATATAAGGCGATAAAAATGGCGCCCAGTCTTCGACGATTTTTTCACCTCTGCTGGTGGTTACAAGGCCGGGCTATACTGGTGATAATAAATTGCAGACGCAATCTATTAAGGCGGGTCTGGGAGCTAAGGAGAGCTTCCCGGCAACAGCCTGCTATACACAGGCGCTCTTCCAGTGAAGGTCCAATCGCAGGCCCAGTCCGCGGCCGACACCAGCTTTTTCTTTTGAAGCGCCTCGCCGCGACGTCACTGTGATGATGCAGGACTTCCATTTTTCTCTGGCAGATAATAATGGATTGGATAGCGGACCGTCCTCGCCTGCAATATTATGAATTTTCTGCTGCCTTCACGAGTAATAGGACGGTGGCCCGCCTTTCTGCGTTATTATGATTGCATCCCGTATATAAAGCTCTTCTCATATTTTTGTCTGGCTTTAACGGGGTTTCTGTGGCGAAGTGTTTTATGTGACGGGTATCGGAATGCAAGGAGAATCTCGCCTTTTCTTCGCTCGCGTGTCCGCGCCGTCTCTGAAGTGAAGTGTTCGGGTTTGGGGAGTTTCTAGAACCCTACTCTGTCACACTCGGTCCTCCGTAACACTTTCGTGACCCGCTGGCCTTAATCACGTCTGCCGTGTCTTGAAAATCTCATCTCCCTTCCCGGCCTCCTCCTCCACCTCCCCACCTCCTCCTCTCCCCTCCGGTCCCAGCAGGCATCCTGTCTCTACTGAGCCTCCTCCCCGCCTCCCCCCCCACCCCCACCCCCGTCTCGTGAGCACCCCCCACTCCCTCCGTATTCCTTGCCTGCTGCTTGCTTGTCCCCATTCACAGGCTGCACTTTTCCACAGCCCTCTCCGCTTCGTCAAAGTCTCATCCCCGTTCCCCCCCCCCTCCCACCCACCCCGACCCCCCGCTCTCTACCTTGCCTCCTTTCCCTCCTGTACCCCCAACCCTTTGTCAGTAACCCCTCCCTTCCAGTCCCCCTCCCATCCGCGCCCCCCCCCCACTCCTCTGCTGTCATACACTGCTCCCTCCTTCCCTCCTCGATTTCACTCCCACTTTTTGTTAGGCTCTTCCTACCCCCCCTTCCTCAACCGTTACTCATCCCCCCCCCACCACAACACACTCACCACTTACCCCCTCTCCTTCTCCCCCCTCTCTCCTTGTCCGTCGCCTGTCCCCCAGTCCATCACAGGCTGTACCCCTCGGAGTGGTAATCATTTTCCGCGGAGCGCTGGCTCTGTGACAATATTACCGTGGTAGCGGCGGAGGTCTGTCAGAGGAAATCACGGTGTTTGAAGAGAGATTTACAAGATGTTTAAGAGGAGGACTAGCCGTGAGACCGCGAACCTCGCCAGCCCGCGGGCACAGCCAGAGTGTCGCTTGCGCGTGCAGAGGACGAAGCTGGGGTGGCTGCGGCGGATGGGGGCAACGGTGGGACCGTGAGGACGTCGCGACTGGACCCGGGATCCGAGGGTCCCAAGTGTGTCAGGGCAGCGGACTCTGCTCTTCGTGTTTCAGCACGTGGGCAACGCGGCGTATACGCCGAGTGGGCGTGTCTGGTGGTCTTTATCTGGTTACTGGACTTCGTGTTTGAGAACGGTGGCAATGTTGCGTCTACGCTAGTTTTTTGGTGATGGTGGTCGTAGTCTGTTATTGGACTTCGTATAATTATCAGAACAGTGCTAACATTGCGTCTACGCTATATTTTAGTGATGGTCGTTTGATTATTGGACTTCGTGTTTGAGAACGGTGGCAACATTGCATCTGCGCTAAATTTTAGTGATGGTCGTCGTAGTTTGATTATTGGACTTCGTGTTTGAGAACAGTGGCAACATTGCGTCTACGCTAGTTTTTTGGTGATGGTGGTCTTAGTCTGGTTATTGGACTTCGTATAATTATCAGAACGGTGGCAACATTGCATCTGCACTAAATTTTTGTGATGGTGGTCGTAGTCTGATTATTGGACTTCGTGTTTGAGAACAGTGGCAACATTGCGTCTACGCTAGTTTTTTGGTGATGGTGGTCGTAGTCTGGTTATTGGATTTCGTATAATATCAGAACAGTGCTAACATTGCGTCTACGCTAGATTTTAGTGATGGTGGTCGTAGTCTGATTATTGGACTTCGTATACTTATGAGAACGCTGGCAACATTGCGTCTACCCAAGATTTTCGTGATGGTGGTCATAGTCTGATTACTTCGTATAATTATGAGAACAGTACTAACATTGCGTCTACGCTATATCTTGGTGATGGTCGTCATAGTCTGATTATTGGACTTCGTGTTTGAGAACGGTGGCAACATTGCATCTATGCTATAATTATTTTAGTGATGGTGGTCATAGTCTGATTGTTGAACTTCGTATATGAGAACGGTGGCAACATTGCATCTACGCTAAATTTTAGGTGATGGTGGTCATAGTCTGGTTATTGGACTTCGTATAATTATCAGAACAGTGGCGACATTGCATCTACGCTAAATTTTAGTGATGGTGGTCATAGTCTGATTATTGAACTTCGTATATGAGAACGGTGGCAACATTGCATCTATGCTATAATTATTTTAGTGATGGTGGTCATAGTCTGATTATTGGACTTCGTGTTTGAGAACTGTGGCAACATTGTATCTACGCTGGATTGGCGTGTCTGGTGGTCTGATTATCGAGTCCGCAGAGTGTACAAAGAAGAAGAAAGACAAAGAAACAAAAGAACTTTAGGAACAAATTGATTGAAGTTCCTAGAAGAAGAAGAACAGCAAGAAGAACAAAAAAGCAAACCTTTCGGGATTTATTACCGTATCCGTTATCGACTCCATCCCCACCCACCCACCCATCACCTTGAGAGATAAACTTTATTTACGGTTGTAAAACTGACGCTGGATTGTATTTAAACAATTGATCAGTTAGATGCGGGTTTTCCCCCCTCTCAGTTCAGCTGCATTCGACAGACCTGGATGTGTGGTGTAAATGGCTTCTTTGCTGGTAACCGTGGCGACATCCCCTACAGGAGTGAAAGGCACTCCGACACTCCATCACGACGGGCAATGATTCAGGACCGTCCGTAAGTGTGTCGGTGTCCGACGGTAGACTGCCGGAGGCTGCTCGGGATAACAGTGCCGGTGACAATTGAACCACACGTCAAAATGAACAGCCTTGAGAGGCTGGCGCGGCAGCGTGAACGCGTCTGAGTTTTACCGACCTCGATAAATCAGGTCCGTCCGACTTTCAGCTGTCTTATGCCTTGACGTTTGCAGCCAATGTCCGCCAGCCGTTGCCACGTGTGAATCGAATCTCCACGCGAACAAGGTTATTTTCTCTCTCGGCCAGGCGACTGAAGCTAATACATTTCTGTCTTCAACGAGACGGCTCTCATGCTTGCAAGCCATCAGAGTGCATCTACGGAGTGACCTTTCAAACGACCAACAAGGAGGATTACGTTCCGTGCCGCTTTGGGAATCGTCTGCACAGCAATCAGTGTCGACTGGCTGGACGCACGGCAACAATTCAATTTGTGGGCAGGGACAGTGGCAGCGTACGTGTGTATGGGGGGCTTACTACTCTGGCGCACGTAAACTGCTGCTCTTTGTTCTCGTTTCGGCTGGTTCCGCTGTGAGTTGAAACTTCCAGGCAGTTCGCGGAATGTCAGTTTATCTAGATGTCTGCAGCCGGAACAGGTTACGCTGTGCCAAAACTGTCCCTTCCTCTTTCGGTCGGTGGGTTCAGTGAGCCTTTTTTTCTGAATCTACGCATGCGATGAGTCGTTGCGGCTATTTCCAGAAATGTGCTTTAAAAAAAGAATTATTTATTGATGTCTCCGTCCCGTAAATGTGATGAGAGGGATTTGAACGATTGCAAATGATGACGGTGCTTTTTTGTTTTGTTTTTAAACTGCTTACCTTCCGCTGGCATCGGTGGATACGTCAATGGATTGCAGATGGCGAAAGGTCAACCCCAGACTGATCAGATCAAGCCACAAATTAATTGAGAATTTACCACAGAAACAAAAACAGCTCACGGGGACGGCTGTAACCGTTATTGCTGGTTGGCGTGCAAGGACCTCGGGTCGGTCATCTGCTGAGCCTTCCGAACGCGAAGGAGGAGCTGAGTCCTCTTGTCAAGAGTGAATGAAGCAGCAGCGTCGTAGTGTGCTCGGAGGTTTCCGCCGGTCGCTTTTGTCTCTTTGTCGTGTGGTAGTCGCTGTATCTGGCCACCATTCGTTCTGGGATGTTTTTAATCTATCGTGACTTTCAAAGCTATGTTTGCTATTGATTGTGTTGCGTGTAGAACTGTGAGTCAGCTTTTTACTTGTGTTTTGGAGACTTGCGTTTCGACCTGGTACGGCGTACGGAGTAACTTTAAATATCTGATTCGCCCTGAGGTGACCCTGCGCGGATGACGGGACGTAAAAATCCAAGAACTACCTACCTAACTGACTGTGGCAGAGTCTGTGCATAAAACACAATTAAAGGAGTTAAACTGGTGTAGTTCGATCTGGAACTACCTAATTGACTGTGGCAGAGTCTATGCTTAAAACACAATTAAAGGAGTTAAACTGATGTAGTTCGATCTGGCTTCAGTGTTGCTGGACCGAATCCAGATTGTGTATTATGGACTGTGTCGACATTGAATTTAGTTGAGTTTTGGTTTAAACTAATTTTTATTCATTCATCGTAATCATAAGCTCAACAAATAAGTACAGGAAACATAAAAGCAGTATGCTTATTTGAGTGTTACCTGTTTGAGTGTTACTTCAACGGTTAGTTGGGTTTTGAGGCAGACCAGTTCACTCTCCGCTTTGGGGAAATACCAAACATACATGTATACGCCTTCTCCCTAGGAGCAGGTAACTGTAGCGATGGCAAGTGGTGATGAAAGCAGTCAGGCAGGAGATTAGCCGTCCATTCTTTCAGTATGAGTTCTTCAGCAAACGTCCAACGCTACGAGCCGATTCTACGAGTTCAGCAGTTTTCTTCCGTGTGGGTGATTGCGGGTCAAAAGCTCCCGGATCCAGCCTTCGCCTGGCAGTAGAAAGCAGACCGCGCTTTTTCACAGGGACACGAGAAAACCGTACACCCCAGCCAGCGGAATTTCAGTCATTACGGGGGGAGGGAGGGAGCTGGAACTGGCTTTCTCATCTCCAGTAATCACACGATACCGAAGGACTTGTGCGCGGCCTCAAAATGCTGACACGGAAGGGAACCTTGTCACGGAAGTCTCGGGCCAGCATGCGACGGCGCCAGGCCGCTCAGTTCTCCGGAGCACGTGCAGCGGCTTGCAGCAACAAGCGGAGGTGTTCCGTGCCCAACCTGAACCCTGTGGACCCCGCTGTGGTGTGCGGTCTGCCGTGCAAGTCGGACACGGACCTCAGCGGCAGACCCACGCTGGGCGTCCGGCAGGAGGAGCAGAGGCTGAGGCTGAGCTCCGGGCAGGGCTGCTCCGGAAGTCTGCGGCCCGTGTCCTTCTACGGAGCGACCGCAGCGGGAATTCCCGGAACCCACAGCCCGCAATTCGCCTCCTACAACGGCAGATTAACGGGATTTCCCGGAACTTCCAGCCCCTCGTTGAGACTCTACTGCGGGGGCCTGCCCAACAGCAGCAGCATGTCTGGAGGTCTGTCTTCCATGGCCTCCAGCGTGGCTTCCGGGTCAAAGTGCACGGCAGCGCAGAAGCCTGGGGCGCACACCCAGACGCATCTGTCTTCGTTGCGCGGCACTGTCCGGGTGACCGGAGCTGTCGTCAGCGTTGGTGCTGGGGATGCTGCTGCTGTTAACGGCGTGGGCGCTGAGGGAAACAGAAAGGTGCGTACGTCATTAAGGCTTTAGTGAAGCGATGGTGCTTACGGGGAGCGAGGAAAGAGGCTCGTTTGTCACCATTTTTCAGTCAGTGCTGTCTGGGTCCATGGCTGGCCTCGGCCAGGAAGGCGTGATTTAGGTATTAGAACCAACCCGTCTTTGGCTCCCACCTGATACTGGCTTCTTCTTCTTCTTTTTCTTCTTCTTCTTCTTCTTGGTTAATTGGGCGTTAAAACTCAATTATCTATCTTCTTCTTCTTCTTCTTCTTCTTCTTCTTCTTCTTCTTCTTCTTCTTCTTCTTCATCTTGGTTAATTGGGCGCTAAAACTCAATTACCTGTCTTCTTCTTGTTCTTCTTTTTTCCTCATCTCGCTCTCCCCCTCCTTCTCTTCCTCCTCCGCCTCCTTAATGCATGTATTTGTAGTGTGTGTGTGTGTGTGTGTGTGTGTGTGTGTGTGTGTGTGTGTGTGTTGTGTGTGTGTGTGTGTGTGTGTGTGTGTGTGCATGTGTGTGTGTGTGTGTGTGTGTGTGTGTGTGTGTGTGTGTGTGTGTGTGTGTGTGTGTGTGTGTGTGTGTGTGTGTGTATGTGTGTATTCAGTAATCAATTATTTTTCTTCTTCTTTTTCTTCTGCTCCGTTTTCACCTCTCTCCCTTCTCTCCATTCTTCCTCCTTGCTGCTGTTGTTTGAAAACCTTAATATATCTTGAAGAGAAAAACTCTGAAGTTGGATGCAGTTTGTCCAAACTTGGCAGATATCGTTACATCTGTTAGACTGGACAGTGGCTGTCTTCATTATGGACATTCTTGGTATGTCTAGTGGAGCTGTCCGCACGTGCACACACAACCAACAGAAGAGGAAACTCGTTTGTTCCCACCGCAGTTCGACTCCTAAACAGGGCTTGATCAGCCCTCTGAACTCTCTTAGCCATTCTGTGTGGTTTTACTAGGGTATCTGCAGGATTAGGATTGAGTGATGTGTATAGATCCAGCGATGTGCGAGTGTGTCTGGTTGATGACAGTAGTGGTGTGTGTGTGTAGGTTGGGTGAGAGTATGTGGTATGTGTGCGGGTGTGTATGTGTGTGGGTGTGGGTGTGTATGTGTGTGGGTGTCCGGGGAAGTGGGCTAGATGGATATGTTTTCTGCTGTTATAATTTGTAGTATGGATTTCTTTTTTGACTTAATTTTTTGTCTCCAATATGTCTGTTTATTATTATCAGTTTAAATGCTTTTGACGTTGCTCTGATGTGCTTTTTACAATAATTTTTATTTTATTAATGAACCTTAGTAGTTAGCTGAAGTGACCTGTAAAGTTTAAGGTATACTGGCTTGACTTGACTTGATGTGAGTCATTCACGCCAGTAATACACTAAACTGACGGTCACGGTGTGGATTTTGCTACGCCATATTCAGTCACTCTTTGGTAAAAGACTTAATCGATGCTTCGGGGTTGGGTGGGGGTTGGGTGGGGGGTGCATACGCTTCATTCATTCATTCATTCATTCATTCACTCTTTTGGCGATGAATGGTGCATTGCAAGATGTGACCATTGTGGATGGTTACGTGTTATTCATTCACTCCTTAAAGTGATCAACAGTACAGCCGATGACAGATGGCGCCTGTTCCGTAGAAATCCGTGTTGTCTGTCTACGTCAGATCTACGTCAAGATGGCGCCTGCTCCGTAGAAATCCGTGTTGTCCACGTCAAATCTACGTCAAGGTGACGCCTGCTCCGTAGATGGCGCCTTCTCCATAGAAATCCGTGTTGTCTGTCTACGTCTATGTCTACGTCTATGTCATGTCAAGTGTTTCCATTGATGCTAACGGCAGAGGGTCGATAACGATCTAACCGTTTTTGTACATAATTCTTTCGCTAGAAGTTACCTTTGTTGCACGTGGCGTGTCTATGGAGTTAGCTCTCTTTGATGTTATTTGTGTTAGAAACAATGCTTTGTTAGAATCGACAAAGCGAATTATAGCGCGCGAGGGACGCCATACATACAACGCGGGACACAACAATAGAGACGTAAATCGCCAATAGCAACTGTCAACAGACATGAGAGCAATACAAGGAAGATAAAGTCCACCAAGAGTGCATCCTCAGACGTAGTTCCATTCTGACTGGGAAATTACACTTGTACGGCAGTTGTCAGCCTGTCTCTGTGTGTCAGCTTATATCCTTTTTCTGTCACAGTACGGCTGCCTGTCTGTGTGGGTCTCTTTCCTTCCTCAGCTTTCTACCTGTCTGTCTACCTGTGTAGATGGATCTATCGACTGACATCTGTTGTCGTTCTTACTGACGGTTTACGTGCCTGTCTGCCGGTGTCCGTCTCCGACTTCAATTGCTCTCACCAAAAACCACCACCACCACCACCAACAACAACAAATCCCAACAATAACAGCAAACAAACAAACAAAATCTCTGTCTCTGTCTGGCTCTCTCTCTCTCTCTCTGTCTCTTTATATATCTCTTTATCCTTCTCTCTCTCTTCTTGTTAGACAAGTTTTGACTGAACCTAAACTACAATCCATGTAAAAGAAAGTGTTCGAGTTCGAGTTCTCTCCCTCTCTCTCTCTCTCTCTCTCCATTCTACTGTCGCTTTCCTTCATTCTTTTAATACGAATAAAGAATTATCTCTCCAATTTGTATTACTTTGCTAACCCTATTTGTATGTTTGTGAAGTTCAAGACTTTTTTTTTTTTTTTTTTAATTTGCAGTTTATTTTGCCGCAGTTATTTGTATTCTAGTTTGCTGTGTTGAGTGTTGTTGCATTTGTCATCAGGGACAAATCTGTAAAAAAGAAAAAAAAAAAAAAAAGCCCACTGGTTCTTAAATCTTTATCATTGTGCAATAAAGCATTATCTTATCTTATCTCTCTGTATCTCTCCCTGGGTCTCTGTCTCTCTGTCCGTCCGTCAGTCTGTCTGTTTGTCAATGTGTCTGTCTCTGTGTCTTTCTCTGTCTTTGTCTCTGTCTGTCTGTCTGTCTGTCTGTCTGTCTGTCTGTCTCTGTCTGCCTGCCTGCCTGCCTGCCTGTTCTGTCTGTCTCTCTGTCCGTCCGTCCGTGTGTGTGTGTCTCTGTGTGTGTGTCTGTGTGTGTGTCTCTGTGTGTGTCTCTCTGTCTGTCTGTCTGTCTGTGTGTCTCTGTCTCTCTCTGTGTCTCTCTGTCTCTGTCTCTCTGTCTCTGTCTTTCTCTCTCTGTGTCTCTCTCTTTCTCCCCCTCTCTCTCTGTCTCTGTCTCTCTGTGTCTCTGTCTCTCTGTGTGTCTCTGTCTCTGTCTGTCTGTCTGTCTGTCTGTCTGTCTGTCTGTCTGTCTGTCTGTCTGTCTGTCTCTCTGTCTCTCTCTCTCTCTCTCTCTCTCTCTCTCTCTCTCTCTCTCTCTCTCTCTCTCTCTCTCTCAGCACGCCAGCCCAAGTGCTTCGTGGCTATTACTGGCACCTCCTACGGACAGGAGACTAATAGGAGACTGGCGTACATTACAGGAGATTTATCTCCGCCATCTCCTCTCTCTCCAGCCACTCGGCTCCGGCTTCCGTTGCTTGGCCCCGGATCCTGTGAAAAACGGCTCCGGTGCTTAGGGAATGCGAAAAAGAATCAATCCGATGCGGCCTTTTTTAGACGGCGCAGGAAGAATAGAGTGTCCCAGGTAGTTTGCTAGGATCAGAAAGATTGGCTGGGTGATAAGAACCGGCTGATCTTTTCGTTTTGTTTGTTTTCCTGGAAAGGATCCTTTGAGGATCCTGCGACTTCTTGCGTGTGACTTGTTGATACATTTGCGTTTAAATTATTGAATCGTTCAGTTCGGTTTGTCTTTCTCTTTTGCGTTCCGTGTGTTGGTCATGTTGAATCTTCGTCCTGATGATAAATTATATCCCCCTCCCCGTCCCCGCCAGTGCCCGTTCTGCTCTCCAGGGTCTACATTTTGGAGCTGTCAAATGTGTGGATCAGTCCTGGTGACGATGCGATAGTTCTTTACCCTTCTCAAAGGCCCGGCGATCCGCCAGGCCACATGCTGATCTTATCGCGTCTTCAGCCCTGTCCTCAAGATCGCTCCTCTTCTCTTACGTTCTTCTTGTTCTTCTTGTTCTTGTTCTTCTTGTTCTTCTTCTTGTTCTTCCTCTTCTTCTTCTTGTTCTTCTTGTTCTTGTTCTTCTTCTTCTTCTTCTTGTATGCATTTTAATGCGTTATATATATTATATATGAGTGTATCCGTTTAACTTGCAATCTTTCTAGATTATTTTTTTATTATATATATATATATAATATATATATATATATATATATATATATATATATATATATAGAGAGAGAGAGAGAGAGAGAGAGAGAGAGAGACAGAGACAGAGACAGAGACAGAGATTCACTCTTTTGTCGCCTTTCCTTATTCGTTTAAAATGATTTTGTAATTCTCTCTCTCTCTCTCTCTCCTCTCTCTCTCTCTCTCTCTCTCTCTCTCTCTCTCTCTCTCTCTCCCTCCCCCCCTCTCTCTCTCTCTCCCCTGAAAATTCAGATTTGTATTTGTCTTACTTTGTTGATTTCGTATGTTGCGAAGATTTAGACAGAAATAGTTTTTTGTTTTATTCTTAAGATGCATTTTAGTTTGCCGCAATTATTTGTATTGCTTGACGTATTGAGTGTTGCTGTGTTTCTCATCAGGGACGGATTTTAAAAAAGCCGACTTGTGCTTAAATCTTTGTCCTTGTATAATAAAATATTATCTCTTCTTCTTCTTCCTCTTCATCTCCTCCTCCTCATCAGCATCCTTCTTCTTCCTCCTCCTCTCCTTTTTTTATATATTTTTTATTTTTAAATTTAACGTCTTTTCACATAAGTAATATTACACTGCTCTCACAATTATCCTGCTAACAACATGTATCAGCAAGTTGCACCAATAGATATTTTTTGTTAAAACACAAACAAAACAAAAACAGAAGCAATAAACAACAACAACATCAACAACAACAACAACAACAACAACAACAAACAAAGAAACAAAAAAGAAGAACTGCCCTCTGTAACCCCGCTGAATCACGCGTTCCGTAATTGCTGGTTATGTCACATCCTCAGGCCTTTTTCTTTATTGAGGATGTACCTCTGTTGGAGTTTATGTATCTTGTGTTTACACGCATGCCAGGTGAGGGTGTAGCTCTGGTGGAGTTCATGTACCTTGTATTTACACGTATGCCATGTGAGGAGGTACTTCCGTTGGAGTTTATGTACCTTGTATTATTTACAGGTATGCCAGGTGAGGGTGTAGCTCTGGTGGAGTTCATGTACCTTGTATTTACACGTATGCCATGTGAAGAGGTACTTCTGTTGGAGTTTATGTACCTTGTATTATTTACAGGTATGCCAGGTGAGGATGTACCTCTGGTGGAGTTTATGTACCTTGTATATTAAACGCATGCCAGGTGAGGGTGTAGCTCTGGTGGAGTTCATGTACCTTGTATTTAAACGCATGCCAGGTGAGGGTGTACCTCTGGTGGAGTTTATGTACCTCGTATTTACATGTATGCCAGGTGAGGACGTTCCTCTGGTGGAGTTTATGTACCTTGTATTTAAACGCATGCCAGGTGAGAGTTACCGTAGGCGACTCAGGTCTTTGCTGTTGTGTTTTTGTGACGTCTTTCGAGAGCTAATTAACTCCCTTGTGTGTTGATTCTTTTTCTGAAAATCAAATTTTATATTTGTCATTAATACAATAACAATACATACATTTTCTATAGCGCTATTCCATGCTGAGCGAGCTCAACGCGCTTATTCACCTACACAAACCATTTACATTTACTGACATATTATACACACGCAGTCACATAAAACATATTACATACTTAGTATGAAACAGGTACTTGTAGAACAGCGAACAAAATAACTATTCTAAAACATAAACACATTGCAGTAATTTAAAACAGGTACATATAAAACAGTGTACAAAGTTTACACGCATTAATTGTGAAGGGCACTGTCAGACAGTGTCCAGAAATCAAAGCTTTTGAAGAAAGAGGAGAGCCGGAGCGGATTCGAACCGAGGTCATGCATGGTTACCAGCCGCGCGCCTTACCGCTAGGCCAAAGTGGCTCACAGAACTGCTCGATGGAGCGACTGGGTCGGCGTTAAAAACCGATTGCTTATTTACCCCCCATTGACTCAGTCGGTCGTCGCGTTTCGCGTGCTGGTCGAGTCGAGTCTTCAGGTCGGCCCTGACGAGGTCTAGTCAGCTGTCAGATGCCTCCTGTGTCTTCATCGATCTCCTCTGTGCCTTGCTGAGACCGTCCGCTTTGTCGCCGGAGGCTGTTTTTGAACAGTGATCTCAGTGGTACTGCATGTTTTTTTCGACTTTGCGTTCTGGTTGGGTAGGGTGTTTGGTTCGGTTGCTTTTTTTCCCTGTAAATTTTAAAAAATGTATTATTATGGTTTTCAGTTTCTTTCCACACACTCACACAAGAAAGAAAGAATATTTCCAATCTCTCATGTTCAGTTTTTATTTATTTATTATCAGTTTCTAAAAGATACAGTCTACTTTGCCGTGCGTTAGGCTATACTGTTCTTTGAGTGTGTGTGTGTGTGTGTGTGTGTGTGTGTGTGTGCGTGAGTGCGTGCGTGCGTGCGTGCGTGCATGCGTGCGTGCGTGTGGTGCGTGCGTGTGTGTGTGTGTGTGTGTGTGTGTGTGTGTGTGTGTGTGTGTGTTGTGTGTGTGTGTGTTGTGTGTGTGTGTGGTGTGTGTGTGTGTGTGTGTGTGTGTGTGTGTGTGTTGTGTGTGTGTGTGTGGTGTGTGTGGTGTGTTGTGTGTGTGTGTGTGTGTGTGTGTGTGTGTGTGTGTGTGTGTGTGTGGTGTGTTGTGTGGTGTGTGTGTGTGTGTGTGTGTGTGTGTGGTGTGTTTGTGTGTGTGTGTGTGTGTTGTGTGTGCTGTGTTGTGTGTGTGTGTGTGTGTTTGGTTGTTGTGTGTTGGGTTGCAGCAGGACTGAGACAGATCACAGACCCCCCCCCACACACACACACACACCACACCCCCCACCCCCACAACTTCCCCTCCGCTCAGGGGCGAAAACCCATTGCTGCCAACTGTCCATGGAAAGTTTATTGATTTCATTCCCGTTTTTGTGGGTGTCTGCCACTGTGACATGCGGATGGCGACAGGATGCAGGTCGGACAAGGTTATCAAGCAGGACAATCTCTTGGCGTAATTATCTTTTTATCCGCTCTGCATCTGAACAGCAAACAAGAAGGTATTGCAGATAAAGCTGCTCAGTCTGACCTGCCTATGATTTAATCAGATGGTGTTTGTGTGTGTGTGTGTGTGTGTGTGTGTGTGTGTGTGTGTGTGTGTGTGTGTTGTGTGGTGTGTGTGTTGTGTGTGTGTGTGTGTGTGTGTGGTGTGTTGTGTGTGTGTGTGTGTGGTGTGTGTGTGTGTTGGTGGTGTGTGTGTGTGTGTGTGTGTGTGTGTGTGTGTGTGTGTGTGTGGGTGTGTGGTGTGTGTGTGTGTGTGTGGTGTGTGTGTGTGTGTGTGTGTGTGTGTGTGTGTGTGTGTGTGTGTGTTGTGTGTGTGTTGTGTGTTGTGTGTGTGTGTGTTGTGTGTGTGTGTGTGTGTGTGTGTGTGTGTGTGTGTGTTGTGTGTGTGTGTGTGTGTGTGTGTGTGTGTGTGTGTGTGTGTGTGTGTGTGTGTGTGTTTTGTGTGTGTGTGTGTGTGTGTGTGTGTGGTGTGTGTGTGTGTGTGGTGTGGTGGGTTTGCTGTGTGTGTGTGTGTGTGTGTGTGTGTGTGTGTGTGTGTGTGGTGTGTGTGTGTGTGTGTGTGTGTGTGTGTGGTGTGTGTGAGTGTGTGATGTGCGCGTTGCGTGGTGTTTGTGTGCGCTTGCGTGTGTGTGTGTGTGTGTGTGTGTGTGTGTGTGTGTGTGTGTGTGTGTGTGTGTGAGTGTGTGATCATATCTAACGCCTTTCTTGTCTTCAGACAAAGCACAATGCATCAGCCACACGTTTAGAGAACATGATTATTTAGTTTGTATGTGTGAACGGGATGACTGGTTGCTTTGGGATCCTCTGAATATCATCCACTAAAACGCAACCATGAAAACACATTGGACTTGCCGTTGTAATTTTTTATATTTTTTGTTTTGTTTTTTGGTCGTAGCTTAATTAATGGCTTACCGCATGGACACTGCCTGTGCCAAGAGGAAACTTCAGACATGGGAAATGCAGTTACATGTTGAGAATCATTAGCCTTGTATGTTCCTGTATTGAGTGTTTCCTCTGTCAGTGTTTTTCGAAATAATGACTTGGCGGCCTGAATATGCTGTCGGTAATAACTGTGATATTGTCAATAACAGTTTTGATGATTGGGCTCGCGGGCACAGACACACAGACAGATAGACAGACACATACTCACTCACACACACACACAGACACGCAAGCACGCAGGGAGGCAGGCATGCACGCACGGACGCACGCACGCAAGCACGCACGCATGCAGACAGACAAACAGACACACACACACACACACACACACACACACACACACACACACACACACACACACACACACACACACACACACACACACACACACACACACACACACACACAAACGCCCACATACACACACGCATTACTTCATGTCTTGGGGGGTCTCTCCCTCCCTTTCGCCCTGATAATTATAACCGTCACGGTTGACTGGGCGGTAAAAACACTTTCCTTCCTCTCTCTCTCTCTCTCCCACCACTTCTGTCTCTACATAGAAAGCGAATGTTCAGAGCGCATTCCCTTTTCTGACTTCTGCCTGGAGCGGCAAAGTGCCACAAGTTGCCTACAGGGTTGCCGTCCCTGAAACTCTTGTCCCAAGTTACCTTCACGGTTGCCGCCCCCGAACGTCTTGCACGTGCAGCCTAATGAGTGTTAGAGGTCGCGCCGTACAAAGTGACAACATCACCAGCAAGACCGCCGGCCCATCGGGACTGGCACCATGTCAGATTCAGACGAAAGGCCGCGGATGTAGGAATTAAGGTCACCCCCACTCCCACTCACTTATCTCCCCCCCCCCCTCCCCACCCTCCCACCACACCTGCCACTGAGGGACCTTCAGTGAAGAACAAAGTAATCGTACTCACCAAAAGAAGACAGGACACGTATGCATAAAGCACTACGACGTTTCGACAGAGGTACCGTAGTCAGGAATTAAAACAACAACAACAAAAACCGAACTGATGCTAACGCAGATCCAAACATATAAAAGATTCAAAAGAACGCTTTTTAAAATTATTATTACACAGACACACAAACTGCAAATTGTCGGGATAATCTCCTTTGTTAAGCTACAAAACGACACTTAACAGTTAAACGGTTAAGAACGATGAAAAATGAACTGATAATTTTTGATATGTTTGGATCTTGTTTTAGAACGCTGGCAATCATTCTTGTTTCAGATTTTTTTGATTTTTTTGGATGCTAACGCAGATATATAGCTAGTTCGTCATGTTAGAACAGATTCCCGATGAAGACATCTCTGTCAAAACTTCGTAGTATTTTTTGTATCCGTATCCGTTCTTTCTTTGATGGGTACGTTTTGCTTCTTCTTTACGGTTTTTTAATTTCTCACCAGCAGCCATTCGCTATTTTTTCGCTGATCTATCCCAGGTTCCGTCTTTTATGCCTATAGAATTGTAAACGGTAGCTCCGTGATGAAATGAGCAGGTTGAAAGCAGGATTACAGCAACAAAACGAGTCACAGCTAGAAGAAGAAAAAGAAGATGAAGAACTGAGATGACAGTTAATAATTATTTCTGTCTCTACGTAGATCTCGCTGTCTCG
>JABMCL010001742.1:690000-697500 GCA_018857735.1 Alviniconcha marisindica
CACACACACACACACACACACACACACACACACACACACACACACACACACACACACACGCGCGCGCATATAAGCCATACAGCGCTCTGTTCAGTGTTCAAAGGGGAAAGATGGGCCTGGAGGGCAGATTTAAATGATGCTACGGAAGAAGAGAGTTGGAGAGAGTAGGGAAGATTGTTCCGGAGTAATGGTGCTTGATGGAAGAAACTCGTTGACCAGAAGGCTTGACATGAGCAAATGGAGCCGAGCATTGGCAGACGAGCGGAGTTGGCGAGACGAAACATACGGCTGGATGAGATCAAAGAGCTAGGAAGGAACTTGGCTGTTGAATATTTAACGGTAAGAAGAACGTTGTTGTACTGAACACGGGATTCAACAGAGTAGAGAGACGGCGGAGAGCGCGAAGGATAGGAAATAAGGATGCGGTCAGACCTGGCACAACGACAAACGATGCGAAAAGCATTGTCTGAAGTTTTTGATGTTTACAGGTCAGATTTTCTGGGGCACCCAGGAAGGAGTGAAAAGTGACGGATAGAACTGGTTCGACGGAGTTTGAGATATCAAGCCTGACATGTTACGTGTCGCTGGATAGAGAGAGAGTTTGATCAAGAGTGACACGAAAGTTCTGGATAGAAGTATGCCACAAGCATTCGGCTGGACAGAAGCAAAGGGGCGGGCATAGCTCAGTGGGTAAAAGAGTCCGATAGAAACGTCAGGTGCAGTAAAGACGCGGGTTCGAGTCTCCGTTGCCGCAAGGGATTTTTTTTCTCTCCCTGAGTCAACTTCCAGTGCATACTGTTTTACGGTGTCCGTACAGGCCCGCGTCTACAATCGTATGCATCAACATAAATTATGTGCGCACGTTAAAAATTCGGAACACTGGCTGCCATACCATTGTTTGCACAGACAGAAATACTGCACATATTGTTAGAAATGGGTAGCGCTGCTCATGCGGCTGTTATGCCTCATGGTAAGGTGACCCGAATTTCCCTCGAGGAACAATGAAGTAAAAAATAATAATAATTTAAAAAAATTAAAAAAATAAAATAAAAAAAGAAGAAGAAGAAGGTTTTGTTGTACAAAATACGTTTTGAGGCGGTGATAACCATTTTTGTCTTTTCTGCGTTTAATTGCAATTTCTTGTGCCGCACCGCATCCAAGCCTGGACATGAGAAATACAAGCCTGGGAGTAAGAAATTATCTCATGAAGCTCACAACACTGACATGTCACCAGAGAAGCTGATTGTCACCAGAGAAGCTGCGATGAGAGAGAGAACGGTGATGGCAACTACAGAGAAAGGCTGGACGTAAAGAATGAAAATAACTGATCCGAGGACTGATCCTTGAGGGACACCAAACTAGAGGACAATTGATAATTGGAAGGGACTTAATTTCCACGAAGAAGAATGAAGTAACCCCACCTCAAACCCCCAACAAAAAGGATTTTTTTTTTAAGAGAGAGAGAGAGAGGAGAGAAAGAAGAAGAAATGTTTTCGTGTACAAAATATTACGGAAGAGCCATTGCCGAAAACTTTTGTTGCAGTCGGAGAGGTAAGAGTAGAACCCAGAGAGAACAGATTCGGAAAGACCAAAAGAAGCTTTGAAACGTGACAAAAGAATTAAATGATCAATGGTGTCAAAAGCGGCAGACAGATCGAGAAGAAACAGAAGCGAAATTCTGTTATGAACCTGAGCAGAGAGGTCAGTTTTGAAACGTGACAAAAGAATTAAATGATCAATGGTGTCAAAAGCGGCAGACAGATCGAGAAGAGACAGAAGCGAAATTCTATTATGAACCTGAGCAGAGAAAAGGTCCTTAATGATTATGAGAAGTGCTGTTTCAGTGTTGTGACCATAACCGGAATTATTAAGGTAGCGCAGACTGTTTGTAGAAATTAAGTCACCGAGTACGTATAGCGAGATTGCGAGGTTTATGATTAGTATTACCTCACGTACATATTTTTATATATTTATTGTGTAATGATAAAATGTGTATCGCCCTGATATAACCGTAATGATTGACTGGCCGTAAAACACCAAGTTACTTACTTACTTACCTCACGTGTACTGAAGTCAACGTGCCGTAGTGAGATTTCTGCGTTAATAATAATATTGTCTCGGGTCTGCTTTAGTCAATGTACATTGTCGAGATTGTGCCCCCCACTCTCCCACGCCGTCGCCCCCACACACACACACACACACACACCACACGCACGCACGCACGCACCCACGCACGCACACACACACACACGCACGCCTCCGTCACTGCCGCTCGTCCGTCCTGCTACGTCTTACTGTCGTCCGTCACACCCATGCACACTGTCTCTGTCTCTCTGTCTCTCTCTGTGTCTCTGTCTCTCTGTCTCTGTCTCTCTGTCTGTCTGTCTGCCTGTCTGTCTCTCTCTCTCTCTCTGTCTCTCTTTGTCTCTCTCTCTCTCTCTTCAGTCACCTCCTGGAGCCCGCCAGTGATACCGCTGGGCAAAATTGAGGTGAAATCCAACCGGTCATATACGGTACAGTAACTACTATACCTTACAGAACTGATAAAGACGTTGGATGCTCGCTTTCAATGACATGGTAACTGGCCGCGTAGGATCCTCGGATACAGGAACTCGGATACAGGAGCAGTCAAATGTGCTGACTTTCCCGGGTTGATTAACTCTTTGTGTGATTGTGTGTGTGTGTGTGTGTGTGTGTGTGTGTGTGTGTGTGTGTGTGTGTTTTGTGTGTGTGTGTGTGTTGTTGTGTTGTGTGTGTTTTTGGGTGTGTGGTGTGTGTGTGTGTTGTGTTTTTTGTGTGTGTGTGCGTGGTTGTGTGTTGTGTGTGTGTGTGTGTGTGTGTGATGTGTGTGTGTTGTGTGTGTGTGTGAAATGTGTGTGTGTGTGTTTTGTGTGTGTGTGTGTGTGTGTGTGTGTGTGTGTGTGTGTGTGTGTGGTGTGTGTGTGTGTGTGTGTGTGTTGTGTGTGTGTGTGTGTTGTGGTGTGTGTGTGTGTGTGTGTGTGTGTGTGTGGTGTAAATGTGTGTGTGTGGGTGTGTTGTGTGTGTGTGTGTGTGTTTGTGTGTGTGTGTGTGTTGTAATTGTGTGTGTATATGTGTGTGTGTGTGTGTGTGTGTGTGTGTGGTGTGTGTGTGTGTGTGTGGTGTGTGTGTGTGTGTGTGTGTGTGTTTGTAAATGTGTGCATTTGTGTGATTGGGTGTGTGTAAATATGTGTGTGTGTGTGTGTGTGTGTGTGTGTGTGTGTGTGTGTGTGTGTGTGTGTGTGTGTGTGTGTGTGTGTGTGTGTGTGTGTGTGTGTGTGTGTGTGTGTGCATCATGTATGCTCGCGCGTGTTTTATTATTCTTTGTATAAATATGATTCTTCATTAATGTCTTGTAGTGCCATTGATTTTATGGGAGTATTTATGCGTTCCATGCTTTTCTTTAATTAAATTTAAAAGCGCTTTGAATATCTGAAAACGCTCTTATTATTTATTCAAAGGTTCTTTTCGTCCGTCGAAATGTTGCCGTGCTGGCCAGAAATTCTGCAAGAGTAAATTTTGCCTTCACGCTTGACTTATTTCCCATCGTCCTGTAATCCTCTTTAAGTGTGAAGCGACATGCGTAATGGAGAGTGAATCAGGCTTTGCTTGTGATTTGCTGGACTGTGTTTAACATCAAGTAAGTAAATAACTTCGAGAAACGGAAAAGCAAGACTACTGAGAACAGTGAAGAAGGGTGAACAGGAGTGTGGGAATGATGAATTAATGGACGTCAATTCTTGTAACCATTCATGCTCCTAATAGACGGGCGGAGGGCGGGTTGGTGGTGATGTAGGTAACTGGAAGGACCTACATGCATACATGCATACAGAGAGAGAGAGAGAGACAGAGACAGAGAGAGAGACTGAGAGAGAGAGAGAGAGAGAGAGAGAGAGGGAGAAGAGAGGGGAGAGAGAGAGAGAAGAGAGAGAGACAGACAGATCAGACATGACAGACAGACAGACAGATCAGACAGACAGGCAGAGAGAGAGAGAGAGAGAGAGAGAGAGAGATGAGAGAGAGAGAAGACAGACAGACAGACAGACAGACAGACAGACAGAAGACAGACAGACAGACAGCAGAGGAGAGCAGAGAGAGAGAGAGAGAGAGAGAGAGAGAGAGAGAGAGAGAGAGAGAGAGAGAGAGAGAGAGAGAGAGAGAGAGAATGAACTCGAACTCGAACTCGAAAACTTTATTTTCCAAGGATTGTAGTTTAGGTTCATTTAGAACTGTCTAACAACAGTCCTTGCTAAACTACTGAATAAGTGAAACATGGAGAAACAATTATATGAAAACAAAAAACTAAAAAACAACAAAACTTTACAAACTCGATTAATATTTAAACATGATAAACAATATACAAACAAATAAAATATAAGAGAGAGAGAGAGAGAGAGAGAGAGAGAGAGAGAGAGAGAGAGAGAGAGAGAGGAGGAGAGAGAGAGAGAGAGTTGACAATTTTATGGTTTATTGTTGAGACGATAGTCCATAACAATGGGGTTGAGCCGATTGTTTCATAGCCGGTTTGTGCACTGGCCAATAGACACAAATTAAGAGAGAGAGAGAGAGAGAGACAGGGGTGGGGGTAGGTAAGCAGACAGCAGACAAATAGGTAGGCAGAGAGAGAGAGAGAGAGAGGAGTGGGGTGGGGGTAGGTAAGCAGACAGCAGACAAATAGGTAGAGAGAGAGAGAGAGAGAGAGAGAGAGAGAGAGAGAGAGAGAGAGAGAGAGAGAGAGAGAGAGAGAGAGAGAGAGAGAGAGAGAGAGAGAGAAGGGGACAGGCAGACAGACAGACAGACAGACAGAGACACAGAGAGACACAGAGAGACAGAGTACAGAGTACAGAGTGACACAGGCACAGACACAGAGACTGATAGGAGTGGTGGTGGGGAGGTGGGGCGGTGGGGGGGGGGGGGGGGGGGGGGGGGGGAGGGTAGGCGAGCAGACCGCAGACAAACAAGTAGACACTGACGGGGAAAATGGTTCTCCACAAAGTGGCAAAGTACATAAGTTGCTTTGCACTGGCTGGCTCCCCACCGCCTTAATATCTATTATTCTGGTGGCGGCGGTCTTGCTTGCTTTTGCTGCTCGGAGCGCTTGGGGCGAACATTACACATATGTACTACCCTTACCAACCGCCCACCCCCCCCCCCCCCCCCCGGCCGCCCCGAACCTCCGTCCCCCCTACCTCTTCCTCATCCGTAATACACCGCATGAGGTCCCTGGGGACGCTGAGCCCCGAACGAAATAACGGGAAAAACTGAGAAATAATTAATTAGACACACGGATCGTCTTCGTTGTCTCCTTCTCCTAATTTTGTAACAGCGCGAAACTTCCTGCAGTGGAATAAGGGGCGGCGATGTCCACACGAGGGAGTCGGGGCCGAGTGATGAAAGACGGAGGTGGGGTAATTTAAGTCTAATCTGCTTAAAAGCATCGGAAGAATGGAACTGCAGAAAGAACCTTTACCCAGCGTTCCGCTGCAGAAATTACCTTTACCCTGCGGTCCACAGAGGCTTCGAAGGCTGTGGAAGTGTCGGCTGAGACAGACTGCCTCTTGACACAAAAAAGGAAAGGACCTTAGAGGGCGTGAACATTTTGTTTTTAGACGTGATGGTTCGCTTCACACATTTCCCCTGGCCTGGCAATACAGTCCCCGCACACTCAGGCATCTGAAAGCTACCAGTCCCGAGCTTGCCTCGTTACTTTGTCCATCGGAATTAAAAAACCATTAAAACGGCTCTCATCGCTGCCCATCTTAACGCAGGAGTCATTCTGGCGGTGACAGTGTAGCTATAGTCATAAATCTCCGTCTTCCCCCGCCTACATACCCCCTTCGCCCACTTCTCCCCATCCCTAATAAGCCTTTTGGTTTCTGTGGACGTTAAGCACCATGTTTACTTACTTACCTTGCCATTTGATTTCCGTGTGTCAAATTTAGAAACGCTCAGTTGACAGTTTATAAACCTGTCACACCATTTCCCATTTCACGCTCAATGGAGCTAGGTAGGAGTTCCAAATGCATAGCTGGGACTGCAGCATTTCGATGAAGGTAATAAATATGTCTTCGTAGGACAAAGAGAATACTATTTTGTAAATAATGGTAAAGATGAAACATCTTAAAAGCCATTGTGGAAGTGCCTTCATCGCTTCTAATTGGCTGGTATTCAGCGAGAACCGGTAATAATATTACTGGCGGGAGCGGCCACAAATATAATTTTTTTCGCGACAAGTTTTGTCGCGACAAGCACAAGTTTTATTCCCGCAAAAAAGCTCCCGCCAATGATATAATACTGCGGGTCAGCAAGAAAGAAAATTGTGGATTCGGCAAGAAAGACAACCACGCGGATATATTCACAAAACGCGCCCCACGATGCTTGCCGCGAAATGTTTTCAATTCCGTAGACTGTTTTGCCTTAAATGTGTGAACACGTCCTTGGTTCTAAACCCGTTAGTCTGTTTTACGCTAGAAGTGTGAACACGTATGGAGTTCCATGTTTCCAAACCCGATAGCCTGTTTTACTCTAGAAGTGTGAACACGTGTGGAACTCCTTGTTTCCAAACCCGTTAGCCTGTTTTACTCTAGAAGTGTGAACACGTATGGAGCTCCATGTTTCCAAACCCGTTAGCCTGTTTTACTCTAGAAGTGTGAACACGTATGGAATTCCTTTCTCGATCCTGCGCAGTGTGTTGACGGCAATGGGTGTGTGTGTGTGCAGAGCTATAAAGACAGCCTCTGGTGCAAATGTGCCACAGAAAGACCCGTTCTTAATCTCCCACAGCGGCTGTGAAAGCTGCATGGAGGTGTCGGCATCGCCAGAATGCCCTGTGGTGCAGCGATCGTGCAGCTACAGATGATACGTACTTTCACAGCGGTGACATTGCCGGCTGGTTGTGGGTCTGGGGTGGGGGTGGGGGTGGTGGGAGTATCAACAGTCTTAGACGTTTCCATGGCATGATAGTGCTACACAAAGGACCTTGCCCAGTCTTGAACACGCGGATTTGAAACCTTTGTATGAGTGTCAGCAGAGTTAGTTCAGTTCAGTTCAGTTCAGTTCAAGATGGTATCTATGCGCTCGGAAGACCCCGTATGCGCTTTACCCCGTCTCTCAGAACTTTCTCCAACGTCGCCTTTGAAACGGTTACAATGTTCGTCTGACTGACGATAGCCCTCTCTCGTTCTTCTCTTTCCGCGCCTCTCTCTTCCAGGCGATCGATGGTGTGGTGTCCTTGGCTTTGTGCCCGCCTTTTGTCTCTCAAGCTCCTCAACACTTCAGATCATTCGAGAAACAAGCCACTTGTGAGGGTTGCTTTGCCCGCCAGTCTATCTGTTCGGTCATTTCCCTTCAGTCCGGCATGTCCAGGGCAGTACACCCACAGAGCTAGGTTGGCCTCTGGTATATAGTGCTACAGAAAGGACCGTACCCAGTCTTTGAACGGCGGATTGAAAGGGTTTGTGTGAGTGCCAGCAGAGTTAGACT
>JABMCL010001742.1:702500-715000 GCA_018857735.1 Alviniconcha marisindica
ATCGATTTTGTAAAATATTCTGTCCGTCGGTTACTTTTTTATGGATGTTGTTTTAGCTTAGTCGAAGATCACGACTGTGTTTATATGTATGCCACTGTGTGCATGTGGTGAGTTAATTAATTCTTGACATTTAAAGGAACTAGCCCTAACAAAGCATGTGTTGTTCAAGAGGCCTGCCTTTCTGCGAGTTAAAAAAGAAGAGAAATAAGCTTAATAACAAAAGATATAAAAAGAAGAACAAAACGCTCCGTTGATTTTCTTCTTCTTTGTGGAATCCTGCTTGGAACTCGCTGCCGGCCGACCTGAGAGGTTCTCCCTCCCTCCCAACTTTCAAAGTTAACCTTAAAACGCATTTCTTCCGCCAAGCCTTCTGATTGATTTGTATATGCCAACCGCTACCTGTTTCATATTCGTGTGTGTGTGTGCGTGTGCGTGTGCGTGTGTGTGTGTGTGTGTGTGTGTGTGTGTGTGTGTGTGTGTGTGTGTGTGTGTGTGTGTGTGTGTGTGTGCGTGCGTGCGTGTGTGTCAGTTGGGGGCGGGGGTGGGGACTGGGAGAGATGGAATTAAGGGTAGGTAGTAATATAATGATTCATTTTCTTTATATATTGCTGCTTTCATCGGCACATGTACTTGTATATTATACATTGTTAGTTGTCATAATTATATGTATTATGTTTGTGCAACTTAGAAAATGTTGGAGAATGTTGTAAAGTGCAGTGAGTTTGGGTACACCAGAGAATAGCGCTATACAAAAGTTATCTATTATTATTATTTATAATGGGACTCGACTGTCTAGAACACGTCAGCTGAGACAGGTAGCCTAACGGTACCCGCCGCCTGTTTGGTCTTCATAATAATAGATTATTTATGGTGCCCCGTCTCTACGTTCATCAGCCCCTCCCCCCTCTCTCTCTCTCTCTGTCACACAAACACACACGCACGCACGCACGCACGCACGCACGAACGAACGCACGCACGCATGCACACACACATACACTCTCTCTCTCTCTCTCTCACACACACACACACACACACACACACAACACACAACACACACACACACACACACACACACACACACACACACCACACACACACTGAAAATACATGCATTACTGGTGACAGTAGGCAGAAGAGAAGAGGCGGGTTTTCAGTTTTGACCTAATTGCGAAGGTATCAGTTATAAAGGCAGCGTTCCTGCCAGTGGGCCAGGTTCATGCAGCTCTGTACTCTGACCAACTAACGTGTGGTACGTCTGGTCCAACTAACGTGTCGCCGAACTCTGAGTGACAGACGCGATCAGCCAATCAGCACGCGCAAACGGGCCACACCCCTCTCTTGGCCGCCATTTCCCCCCCACAGTTCAGAATCATTTCCTTTCGGTGAAGTCTCACTGATCGGAGGGCCCAGGCTGAGCGTACACTGAGTGAGAGAGAAAAGCGTTCCGGTAGTAACTGTAACGGACAAAGTCACAAGACCACATTTTTATTTGAGAGTGGAGAGCTGAAGCGGAATTGAACTGAGGTCTTTCTGCTTACCAGCCTTACGCCTTACCGCTAGGCCAAGCCGTTTGTTTGTTTGTTGTGGCCGTCCTGGGTTCCCCGTCCCTAAAAGTCATTATGGTCTCTGTGGACGTAAAGCAACAGTGAACTTGAACGTATTTGATACCAGGAACGGGCTTGACCTAGCGGTGAGGCGCTAGGCTGATAAGCAGAAGGACCTCGGTTCGATTCCGCCTCGGTTCTCCTCTCGTCAAAAGTTGTGGTTCGTGGACACTGTCTTGTGACTTTGTCCCTCACAATTAATGAAACATTAAGATGGCTCTCATGGCTGCCCATCTTGACGCAGGAGTCATTCTGGTGGTGACAGAGTAGCGTTAGGTATAGTCTCCCTCTTCCCCCACCTCCTGGAAGCGTTAGGTATAGTCCCCCTCTTCCCCACCTCCTGGAAGGGTTAGGTATAGTTTCCCTCTTCACCTACCTACTGGAAGCGTTAGGTATAGTCTCCCTCTTCCCCCACACTCCTTGGAAGCGTTAGGTATAGTCCCCCCTCTTCCCCCACCTCCTGGAAGGGTTGGGTATAGTCCCCCTCTTCCTTTGACCTCCTGGAAGTGTTAGGTATAGTCCCCCTCTTCAACCCACCTCCTGGAAGCGTTAGGTACAGTCTCCCTCTTCACCTACCTCCTGGAAGCGTTAGGTATAGTCACCCTCTTCACCTACCTACTGGAAGCGTTAGGTATAGTCCCCCTCTTCACCTACCTCCTGGAAGCGTTAGGTATAGTCTCCCTCTTCACCTACCTCCTGGAAGCGTTAGGTATAGTCCCCCTCTTCCTTTACCTCCTGGAAGTGTTAGGTATAGTCCCCCTCTTCACCCACCTGCTGGAAGCGTTAGGTATAGTCCCCCCCCCCCCCTTCACTCACCTCTTGGAATCTCTGTATCCGCCAGTAACTCTTCGGAGACAACTCGGCGTTAAACAAGCTTAACCAACCAGCCGTATTTGATAGATTTGCATTTCTCGCTCTCACTTACTCACGATCAATCGGTCCCTTTTGGTGAGCGAGAGTTCACCGAAGGGAAATAAATGATTCTGACTTGTCGGATAAAACTTGCGCTATAACTATTTCGCAGTTTTATCGATGAGACTGCCCCCCCACCCCCTCCCCCTCCCTCCCCCCGTCCTCCCCAGACTTCTTCCCTCTTCCCCCTCTCTAGTTACTACTTGTTTACTACCAGATTTAGAATTGAATTTGAGGAACCCCAATGAGGCATCACAATAGCATCAAAGAAGAAACATTTTACAAAGGCTAAACAGGGCTGTAACCCAAGGTAGAAACAATACATGACTGGCACAGGAAAAAGCAAATGCATACAACAAAAACACCAAAATTACACACCAGAATCATTTCCAATAGCTGGAGAGAAAAGGAACGAACAAAAAGTAGCAAGGAAGGGAAGACAAAAAGGAAATGATACAAAACAGAAAGAAAAACGGCAGCAGTAACAAACATGGAAAATCACAGCTGAAATAATGGCTACAGTGCAAAATAGAGATTCGACTGACCTACGTTCTTTAACAGTGAAACGTGCATTGGCTCTAGGTACCGGCTACATGTAACAGGGGTCGGTGCGCGGACTTACATTGTAACTGTCTTGTCGATCTTAATCCTGTCAACTGTGACTGTTCTGTCGATCTAAATTCTGTCAGCTGTAACTAACCTGTCTATCATAATTCCGTCAGCTGTAACTGTCCTGTCGATCTTAATTCCGCCAACTGTAAATGTCCTGTCGATCTTAATTCCGTCAGCTGTAACTGCTCTGTCGATCTTAGTTCCGTTAGCCGTAACTGTCCTGTCGATCTAAATTCTGCCAGCTGTAACTGTCCTGTCTATCTAAATTGTCAGCTGTAACTGTCCTGTCGATCTTAATTCCGTCAGCTGTGACTGACCTGTCGATCTTAATTCCGTCAACTGTAACTGTCCTGTCGATCTTAATTCCGTCAGCTGTAACTAACCTGTCGATCTTAATTCCGTCAACTGTAACTGTCTTGTCGATCTAAATTCTGTCAGCTGTAACTTACCTGTCGATCTTAATTCTGTCAACTATAACTGTCGTGTCGATCATACTCTCTTAATTCTATCAACTGTAATTGTCCTGTCGATATTAATTCTGTCAACTGTAGCTGCCATGTTGATCTTAATTATGTTAACTGTAACTGTCCTGTCGATCTTAATCATGTCAACTGTAACTGTCCTGTCGATCTTAATCATGTCAACTGTAACTGTCCTGTCGATCTTAATCATGTCAACTATAACTGTCCTGTCGATCTTAATCATGTCAACTATAACTGTCTTGTCGATCTTAATCATGTCAACTCTAACTGTCCTGTCGATCTTAGTCATGTCAACTGTAACTGTCCTGTCGATCTTAATCATGTCAACTGTAACTGTCCTGTCGATCTTAATCATGTCAATTGTAACTGTCCTGTCGATCTTAGTCATGTCAACTGTAACTGTCCTGTCGATCTTAGTCATGTCAACGGTAACTATATTGTCGAGCTTGATCCGATCAACTGTAACTGTCCTGTCGACCTTAATTCTGTGAACTCTAAGTGTCCTGTCGATGTAAATCCAACCAACTGTTACTGTCCTGTCGATCTTAATCCGGTCAACTGTAACTGTATTGTCGATCTTTAATCTGGTCAGGCCATTCGACGGTTGTGTGTGTTCTTGGAAGTATTCCAAAGGCGCTGGTTCAGACGACGGAAGCCTCGAATCTTTCCTTACAGGTTCGGCCGTATATCTTTCGTCGGTTGGTAAGGAATCGAACTATTCTGAGATCGCTTATTTCTGTTGCTGTACTGAGGAGAGTGGAACCATGGCATTGTTGTGCGTATGTTGTATCCTGCAACAGTTGTAGGTTACTGCAAGAGCTCAAAACTAACTATAGACAGTCAGGTGTGTCGGCTCTGTGGTTTCTTCAGTGCTCTCTCTCTCTCTCTGTCTGCCTGCCTCCTTGTCTGCCCGCCTGCCTGTGGTTTCTTCAGTGCTCTCTCTCTCTCTCTGTCTGTCTGTCTGCCTGTCTCTCTGTCTGCCCGCCTGCCTGCCTGCCTCTCTGTCTCTGTCTGCCTGTTTGTCTCTGTCTCTGTCTGTCTGTCTGATGAGAGAGAGAGAGAGAGAGAGAGAGAGAGAGAGAGAGAGAGAGAGAGAGAGAGAGAGAGAGAGAGAGAGAGAGAGAGAGAAAGGGGGGGGACTGGGAGAGAGACAGAGAAAGGAGAAGAAGGAAGTGCTGGAGAGAGAGAGAGAGAGAGAGAGAGAGAGAGAGAGAGAGAGAGAGAGAGAGAGAGAGAGAGAGAGAGAGAATTTCCTTTTCGTACTGGCCGTGTTTCGGAGATAATGGAACAGCCATGCTCACCTCTATGAATGTAAGCCTCTAGCAACCATTAGAGTGGTTGCTTGCCAAAGAAGACCGATAGGCGGCTGTGTATAAACGACACTGATGACAGGAGCCTTTGACAAATAAGGCACCGAATACTACAGGATCTGACAAGGTGCTGTTGTCTTGGCTGTTACCGAGAGAGAACGTTCTCAGACTGATCTGCGTCTTTATGCCAGGACAACATGTGCGATGCCAGCGAGTCTGCGACAAGCTCTTTTTAAATTTATTTTTTATAAGTTTCTACAATCAACTCTCGAAATAACTTTTATTTTTGTCGAGGCGGTTTTGGGAGAAACAATTTAAGCTTCCATAAACAGCATTAGAAATTCGAAGCAACAAGCCAGCTTAAATGTCGCTAAACGGAAACTCGTCAAATTTGAAATATGCTGTGAAAGACAATTTGTATGACACACAGTTACACTATTTCATGAACGTGCACCAGACTTTGCACTGAAAAGGTGATGGTTCGAGTCAGAACATTAAAGCAACTTCAGTTTTAGATTGATTTACAGAAACTGTACCGTAACTGGAATTCGTAATTAAAGTCTTGACTATTTGATTTTTCTTAGACTTGTTTGTTGTTGTTTTCGGGGGATGGAGAGGGGAATATTAACCCCTTCACTGCCCCAGCCGATAAAATTTCCGGGCTGAAAGATGCACGGCCCTGCCTACAAACAGTATAATTTCTGGTCCTATGCCCCTTTTTTTTTTTTTTTTTTTTTTTTTAAATTCAATATAACAGATATAACACAATTATAGAACATATCAGTACACCCGTTCCAACAGTGGATAACATACGTATACAAATATACATGCACATGTTATACATACATAATAGACAAAAAGATACATCCATACAGACAAAGAGTTGGACAAAGTACTTCATAGACAGATATTTGCCTGCACAATGAGTGATTTCCTATGACACTTCTACTTTAATGCTATGCCTTTTTAATGAAAATCCTTTCACATTCCAGTGCAGAAAAAGAAGACAAAAAGGCTTAAAGGTTTCCAATTTCGCGCTTTTAACTGTCGCTTTCAAGTGGCATCGTGGCAGTGAAGGGGTTAATGGGCCGGAGCCATAAAACCTCCCACTTCTTGCAAAGGGTGGCATCTTTCAAGAAAGAACAACAGGGGAATGTACTGAGCTGCCACTTTGCACAAACGAAATCCAGGTGGTAAGACCGAGTCATGAAGCAACAACATTTTTAGAGAGAAAGAGAGAGAGAGAGAGAGAGAGAGAGAGAGAGAGAGAGAGAGAGAGAGAGAGAGAGAGAGAGAGAGAGAGAGGGTGTATTTGTGTTCGCCCAGTCAACCAGAGAGAGAGAGAGAGAGAGAGAAGAGAGAGCGAGAGAGAGAGAGAGAGAGAGAGAGAGAGAGAGAGAGAGAGAGAGAGAGAGAGAGAGAGGTAATCTGTTTTGCCCCAGTCAACCAAGAGAGAGAGAGAGAGAGAGAGGTGGGGGGTGGGGGTTGGGAGAACTTGATGCTTTGCGTCCAGTCAACCGAGAGAGAGGGGGGGTGAGAGAGAGAGAGAGGGGGTATTTTACGTGCCCCGGAGTCAACCAAAGAGAGAGAGAGAGAGAGAGAGAGAGAGAGAGAGAGGGTAACTTGGTGTTTTGCGTCCAATCAAGAGAGAGAGAGAGAGAGAGAGAGAGAGAGAGAGAGAGAGAGAGAGAGAGAGAGAGAGAGAAGAAGAGGAAGAAGAAGAAGAAGAAGAAAAAGACGTTTAAGAAAGACTAAGTAGACCACAAAACACAATACGTTCTAAATAAATTACAGGTCAGGGCAGTAATGGGCTTGCGGACACAGACTGACTGCCCCAGCCTCAGCTTAAATGCGGACATTTAAAACATCATTATATAGCGTTCCAGCCGCGTCATCTAGCTGTCTGCTGTTCATCAAGACCACAACTCTGTGTTCAAGACACCGAGCTGCCTAGCTGCTCTTTCGCCAATTACAGGACGAGTTGCCATTACTGTTACTAAAATTAGAACATAATTATGTACGCGGTTTCCGGTTCGAAAAAAAGAAGAAAAGGCATCAGTTACGCAGAATAGTTATATATATATATATATATATATATATATATATTACAAGGAGTAGTGTAGCAAGCTGTGCAGTCTATAGCTGTTGTTACAATCTAAAATAGAACGAGGCCCAGAGCGCCAATGCAGAATCAACAGCCAAGGGAGTTAATTAGCGCTCGAAAAACGTCACGCAGACACAACAACTAAGACCTGAGTCGCCTACGGTAACTTTCACCTGGCATGCGAGTAAATACAAGGTACATAAACTCCACCAGAGATGCATTCTCAAAAGTGAATACAAGGTAGGCTACAAAAACTCCACCAGACGTACATCCTCAAAAATATATGGATGTATAAATACAGGGTACATAAACTCTACCAGAGGTACGTCCTGTGTGTGTGTGTGTGGGGGGGGTTGGGGGGGGGTGTATGTGTGTATGTGTGTGTTTTTATGTGTGTATGTGTGTGCGTGCGTGCGTGCGTGTGTGTGCGTGTGCGTGCGTGCGTGTATGTGCGTGTGTGTGCGTACGTGCGTGCGTGCGTGTATGTATGTGCGTGCGTGCGTGCGTGCGTGCGTGTATGTACGTGCGTGCGTGCGTGCGTGCGTGCGTGCGTGCGTGCGTGCGTGCGTGCGTGTGTGTGTGTGTGTGTGTGTGTGTGTGTGTGTGTGTGTGTGTGTTTGTTAAAAGGCGAAGGGAGCAAGGTATGACTGCTAGTAGAGCTCTTGTAGTATTAGTAGTAGCATAGACGGCCATGTATCTGACCAATGACAGTGATTATCTGACCGGTTTCTGTGAACCACACTCGCCACCTTATAGATGTCAGACCAGTTTAAAAATGTCTAGCTGGATCACCGCCTTTTGTACGTACTCTCTGAAACACATCACCATCTTTCTATTTGCGGACAACTATCGCTGGTACCCTTCTTAGTTCGCGTGCCTGAAAGGCTCGATCACCACATCGGTCTATTATTTGACACTCAGCAAGCATATATATAGAGAGAGATTTGTTAACCAAAGACTAAAATAAAAATCTGAAGCGTTTCGCAAGAGCAGAGCACCCACAACACTGAGACTGACGCGTTGCAGCAGAAGCAAGTACGGCTCACAGTGTGCTCTACAAAAACTGTTCATTATTAGTAGCCACTAATAATGAACAGTTTTTGTAGAGCACACTGTGAACCGGTTTGGCCTAGCGGTAAGACGTTAGGCTGGTAAGCAGAGGGACCTCGGTTCGAATCTGCTTCGGATCTCCTTTCTCTTCAAAAGTTGTGGTCTGTGGACACTGTCTTGTGACTTTGTCCCTCACTCACAATTATGAAACATTAAAATGGCTCTCATCGCTGCCCACCTTAATGCAGAAGTCATTCTGGTGGTGACAGTGTAGCGATAGATATATAATCTCCCTCCCCCCCCCCACCTCAATACCCACTTCACCCCTTCTCCCCATCCCTCGTAAGCCTGATGGTTTCTTTGGACGTTAAGCACCATGTTTACTTACTTACTTGCTTACCTACTTTAGAGCATACTTACAGTGGCTACGACTGCACTGCTCTACGCGCTTTACACAAAGGGAGGTGTATGTGTGTGTGTGTGGGGGAGGGGGGGGGGGGGGGGGGGGGGGGGGGTTGAGCGGGGGATAGTTTACAGGGAGGGTCTATACCAGTCTAGCACAGAAATAGACATAACTACGTAAAACCATAATAATAATTTTACGGTTAGTGACCAGTAATAATTGTAATAGCACATACTGTGCACTTACTCTAAAACACACGCACCACTTTCAAACGTATGAACAAGTACTGTTCTAATCCATTTACAAAGCAGGAAAACGTGTTTGGGATTGTTACACGGAGAAGGCTTTTTTTGAACAGGCGGGCTTTTGAGAGTTCTTTTGAAGGAAGAGAAAGTGCCAGAGTTGTGAATGTTACTTAGTGGCAGTAGCAAAACGCTGTTTACCAAATGACAATAGAGAAAAAAGGAAGAAGCAGTCATTTTAATTTGGCCAATAGAAAACGTCTGCTTACCAAATGACAATAAATAAAATAAAATAAAAATAAAAAGAAGGAAGAAGAAGACGAAGGAAGAAGCAAAATTGGCATTAAATAGGCTAATAGAAAATGTCTACTTACCAAATGAAAATATAGCAAAATAGTAACGAGGCCTATATAGCAAGACCGCTGCTTTGCTCGACAAGTCTATATGCACGGAAATATTGATCATACTAGACCAAGCCCAGATCAAAGAACTGAGAATATTCTACTGAGTGGTTCACTACTGTCTGTGCATCGATTCGTTTGTGACCATATATGCCATACATCACAAAGAGACGGCGAGATTTTAATTCCGCTGCTGAAGCAACGCCTTTTGTTTGCGAGGATTCTGTCGTAACAGAAACTACGCAGTGGGTCTGGCTCTGCGACCCAAGAACTTGCTCAGAGTGCTGGCGTATAAAGTTTCAAACCGGCGGAGACAGACTAACACTGACACACTCGCACGCTTGATGTCAGCAAGGGGAAAAGTGTGGCTTGCCTTGTCATAACCGTGGCATTATTGTGCTCACCGCAGACAAGCTAAAAGACAACGAGGACATCGTGGGGGAGCAAAGACATAACGCGAAAGGATAGCAGGTAGGCAAGAGCTATTGTCGTTTCGCGTAGTCGCGTGGCTTTTCTGTTGTTAACGCTCGTTTCCTCCGATGCCCGGAATCTGTGCGTGTGTTAACGAAAGCGGACGTCGCTACAAATGTCTTCACGTGGTTTTTACCTTCCGGGTACGGGTAATTGCGTGTCTTTCCTGAACTGCAGCCTTTCTGTTCGCGTGCGCAACGTTGCTGCTAAATTACATTATAAAAGGGTTTCAAATACCAGAGCGACATAGATACTGTTTGCCCCCCCCCCCCCCCCCCCCCCCACCTCCCTCCTCTCCTCTCTCTGTATTTTCGACGACGGGTCAAAGGAGGAAGTTGTAAAACAACTCTTTCTAAAACCGGGTTGCTGCGTATTTCTTTGGCCTGCCTCCCGCGCAGTCTACAAACCTTAGGCGGACAATTCCGTGTTGGAGTCCGGGAGTCCGTCTTCGCCCGTCAGCCAGGAACCCAAGACCGCGAGGGCAACAAAGTCTGAAGGAGAACACTACTAAAAACTCGAGAAACCTCATTGCGCGCTCTGGTAATATTACAGCACGAAGCTGAAGACAGGAGGAGACTCGTCTGCAGACATAGCAAGCTTCTGTCTCACGTTCTTCAAGGGAGTTCTGTGACAGATCGTGACTGACGATTCCGGGGACAACGGATCTGGTTTGTCTGCCAAAGCGGGAGAACGGGACGAATTTGGTTTCAACGCCTGGTCAATCATGACGGTTGTACCAGGGCGACAGTTAAAGAACAGAAGGAGAGATTATACGCCAGGCAGTAAAGAGAAAGAAAGAAAGGTGTAGGTGTCGAGAAGAAAGGCGTAGGTGTCATCATTTGATGTTTCACTGCTCCAGGTGTTCAACTTGATTGGAACGGAAATGAGGAGAGTGTGGGTGGTCACTGACACCTGAAGAAATGAGACTGCAGCAACGTGATACAGCAGTATCATAGTCGTCCAGCTTTTTAACCGTCGGCTTCAAACTTTCACACACACACACACACACACAAAAAGGTTTTGTTCCGTTACTTTTGAAACCACCTTCAGGAGCGGATATGAGAGCCAGGTGACATAATCTGAACATGGTCGAGAAAAAAGAAAAAAGAAAAAAGAACACCTTTGTAACCTTAACATCCACACCTGCTAACGAAAACCGAACGCAGTGTGGCATCTCACTCTAAGTCACATCTGTGGATTGTGATTCTTCACTGGTATTATATAGCCACGGCATCACTTTAAAGCGCACCAAAAGGACCTCAATACGAAGTCGTCAGAACGTGTTGCTGACAACGATGTTACCTCGGTAAAGTGTAGCTTACACCTCCGAAATCGGTTTAGTTCGCGATGCTGACACCTATGTCGCGTCTTTAGGCCATGATACTGACACCATGCCACCACTTTAGCTCGTGATTACATACTGACATTTTGTCATATCATTGGTTTGTGATACCGAGATGATACTGACGTCATTGTCATCACTTTGGGCTTGTTATGCTGAATGATTCTGGCACTAACGTCTTCGCTTTTGCTTGTGATCCTCCTTTAGCTGCTAATACTGCTACTTCCGTCTCTTTAGCTTGTGACTATATACTGACATCGTGTCATCTATTTCCCTGTGACACCGAAATGATATCCACACCATTATCATCTCTTTAACTCGTGACGCTGAGATGATGCTGACACAATTGTCATCTCTTTAACTCGTGACGCTGAGATGATGCTGACACAATTGTCCGCGCTTTAACTCGTGACGCTGAGATGATGCTGACACCATTGTCACCGCTTTAACTCGTGACGCTGAAATGATGCTGACACCATTGTCACCGTTATACTCGTGACGCTGAGATGATGCTGACACCATTGTCGCCGTTATACTCGTGATGCTGGGATGATGCTGACACCATTGTCGCCGTTATACTCGTGATGCTGAGATGATGCTGACACCATTGTCATATCTTTAATTCGTGACGCTGAGATGATGCTGACACCATTGTCATCTCTTTAATTCGTGACGCTGAGATGATGCTGACACCATTGTCACCGTTATACTCGTGATGCTGAGATGATGCTGACACCATTGTCATCTTTAGCTCGTGACGCTGAGATGATGCTGACACCATTGTCATCTCTTTAGCTCGTGACGCTGAGATGATGCTGACACCATTGTCATCACTTTAGCTCGTGACGCTGAGATGATGCTGACACCATTGTCATCTCTTTAGCTCGTGACGCTGAGATGATGCTGACACCATTGTCATCTCTTTGGTTCTTGGCGTTGGCCTATGTGTCGTTTTTAAAGGCTATTGCTGGCGCCTCTAGCACCACGCTGAAGCGTCAAGAACAGACTGGTGCTGACTCCTCGTTTGGCTGTACATAGGCTGGAGGAGGAGGAGGAGGAGGAAGAGGAGGGCGAGGAGGAGGAAGAGAGCAGGACAGTGATTCAGCATAATTATGTGACGCCCAGTCAACCTCACGTCGGGTCCTGTCAGGGGGATCAGCAGAAAAGAAAGAAAAAAAGTTGTTGTTTTTTTAAAAAGGGAAAAAAGGGATAGGACTGGAGTACCTTAATCGGCCGAGGTCAGTCTCTCGGCCCATACTTCACAATCCGCATTTCGTAGAAAGCCAGCAGACGTTGGTCTGCTCCAGCCAACCGCCACCATTTTCGCCAGCAGCTCCCGCACCACGGCGCTCTCGCGCACCACCACGTTGGCCAAGAAGACCCGGAAGCGGTCTGCCGGGGCCAGTCGCTATGGCTACCGCTATTCCAGAGAGCACCGGAAACGGAGAGCCTCGGCGCCGATTCTCTCCCCTCCTCAGCCCAACTTCATCCGGGTCCCCAGCCCCGTCAGCCGCAGCGCCGAGACGGTGGCGCGCCTGGGGCTGTCCCAGAGTCCGTCGCCACAGCC
>JABMCL010001742.1:722500-732500 GCA_018857735.1 Alviniconcha marisindica
GAGAGAGAGAGAGAGAGAGAGAGAGAGAGAGGTGTGTGTGTGTATGTGTGTGTGTGAGAGGAGAGAGAGAGAGAGAGAGAGAGAGAGAGAGAGAGAGAGAGGAGAGAGAGAGAGAGAGAGAGAGAGAGAGAGAGAGAGAGAGAGAGAGAGAGAGAGAGGAGAGAGAGGTGTGTGTGTGTGTGTTTGTAGTTTTTGTGGTGCGTGCATGCGTGCGTTGTGCGTGCCTTTTATGCGCGTGGTGTGTTGGTGCGTGCGTGCGTGCGTGCTGTGTGTGTGCGTGGTGCGTGTGTGGTGTGTGTGTGTGTGGTGGTGTGTGTGTGTGTGTGTGGTGTGTGTGTGTGTGTGTGTGTGTGTGTGTGTGTGTGTGTGTGTGTGTGCATGACTGGTGCAGTGTGCGTCAGAGATGCTGGTGACGGAGTGACTGGTGCAGTGTGGTGAGACTGGTGCAGTGTGGTGAGACTGGTGCAGTGTGGTGAGACTGGTGCCAGTGTGGTGAGACTGGTGCAGTGTGGTGAGACTGGTGCAGTGTGGTGAGACTGGTGCAGTGTGGTGAGACTGGTGCCGTGTGGTGAGACTGGAGTGGCCCTCTTCACGTCGTCCCCACGAGATGTGCAGTGGCCCTGTGCAGCTGTTGCCACTTCCTCAGCACTTTTTCTAAAAGTGTAATTAATTATCCATTGAGCAACAGCCTTCTCCGACCCCAGCCGTCCCACCTTTACTGATTCCCCGCCTCCAGTGAATGCGTTTTAGAGGCCGTTTGACTCTGTGTGTGTGTGTGTGTGTGTGTGTGTGTGTGTGTGTGGGTGTGTGTGTGTGTGTGTGTGTGTGTGGTGTGTGTGTGTTGTGGGTGTGTGTGTTGTGTGGGGTGAAGAGAGAGGACCCCACTGAACGTCAAGAAAGCATTTTAAAAATCGCCGGAAACACCGTATTGAACGTTTTGTGTGTGTAATTGCATGAGGCATTTCAATTATGTGTTGTTGTTTTTTCGGCTACGTTTCAGGTTTCTCACTGACCTAGAAAACAAACTGAATCTAGGTTACCTCAGTGACGTATCTCTAACCCACTCGTAGACTTGTTTTGTCGTAAACATCGCCCCGAAAATCGTTTCATATTCGTCTTCCTTTTTGTTTTTGTTCCTTTTACTCTTTCTTTCTTTTTCTTTTCTTTGCAATGACCGCTTCTGTTCTTGTTGGAATGATAGTCGTGGTGCGTATAATATACGCATATTATGTGTGTGTGTATGTGTCTCCTTGTGTTTCTTGGTCTCTCTGCCTCTGTCTCTCTCTGTTTCTGTCTGTGTCTGTCTGTGTCTGTCTCTGTCTGTCTGTCTGTCTGTCTGTCTGTCTGTCTGTCTGTCTCTCTTCGCCCTGATATAACCGTAATGGTAAACTGCCAAGTTACTTACTTACTTATACTCTGTCTCTGCCTCCCTCCCTCCTTCTCTCGCTCCCTCTTTCTATCCCATCTTTCTTTCTCGATGTGTGTGTGTGTGTGTGTGTGTGTGTGTGTGTGTGTGTGTGTGTGTGTGTGTGTGTGTGTGTGTGTGTGTGTGTGTGTGTGTGAGCTAATTTCAGACCGTTAACCCCTTCATTGCCATGATGTCGCTTGAAAATGACCAATAATAGTGCGAAATGTCAAACCCTTAAGCCTTTTTGTTTTTATCATTTTTCTTACGCTAGCACGTGAAAGGATAATCATGAAAATGCAAAATATTGAAAGTAGATGTTATAGGACCGGAAAATATACTGTTTGCAGGCGCGTCCGTGCGTCTTTCAGCCCGCAAATTTTACAGGCTGTGGCAGTGAAGGGGTTAAACGGACTGTGTGAGGGACGACTGAGCGAGAGGAAGCTAGATGATGATAGCGGACGCTGACGGACGACGTTGGCCAGGCCCCGCTCTGGCCAGTGTTACAGAGCCTGCGATGACAGCTGAATCGTGCGAGTGGATTCGACCCACGACGCGAGAGAGCGATGTCTGAAAGCACGGGGTGGACAGGCTGGGCCGTGATGAAAATGAATGACCACTGCATCATCGTAGCGTCCTTTGGACTTTTGACAAAAATCAGCAAACACTGCACCCTTCCCGTACCCCTCCCACACACACCCTTCTCCCAACCTCACCTGCTCCGAGACTCGAAATCGCTGACCAGATTCAATGCGGGCTGAGTTGACAGACGCGGCCTGCTCAGTCCATGCTAGGCGGTGTGTTGGCATAATATACGAGAGCTGTACGAGACCACGGAGGTGTCTGTCTGTGCTGGGCAGTGTGTTGGTCAGTCTGTCCGTGCTGGGCAGTGTGTTGATCAGTCTGTCTGTGCCGAGCAATGTTGGTCAGTCTGTCCTGGTTGGGCAGCATGTTGGTCAGTCTGTCCGTTCTGGGCAGTGTAATAGTCAGTCTGTCCATGCTGCGCTTTGTGTTGGTCAGTCTGTCTGTGCTGGGCAGTGTGTTGATCAGTCTGTCTGTGCCGAGCAATGTTGGTCAGTCTGTCCTGGTTGGGCAGCATGTTGGTCAGTCTGTCCGTTCTGGGCAGTGTAATAGTCAGTCTGTCCATGCTGTGCTTTGTGTTGGTCAGTCTGTCCGTTCTGGGCAGTGTGTTGGTCAGTCTGTCCGTGCTGGGCTGTATATTGGTCAGTCTGTCCGTGCCGAGCAATGTTGGTCAGTCTGTCCTTGCTGGGCAGTGTATTGGTCAGTCAGTCCTTGCTGGGCAGTGTGCTGGTCAGTCTGTTCTTGTTGGGCAGTGTGTTCGTCAGTTTGTCCATGCTGGGCTGTGTAATAGTCATTCTGTCCGTGCTGCGCAGTGTGTTGGTCAGTCTTTCCGTGCTGCGCAGTTTGTTGGTCAGTCTGTCTTTGCTGGGATGTGTGTTGGTCAGTCTGTCCGTGCTGGGCAGTGTGTTGGTCAGTCTGTCTTTGCTGGGATGTGTGTTGGTCAGTCTGTCCGTGCTGGGCAGTGTATTGGTCAGGCTGTCTTTGCTGGGATGTGTGTTGGTCAGTCTGTCCGTGCTGGGCTGTGTGTTGGTCAGTCTGTCCGTGCTGGGCAGTGTATTGGTCAGGCTGCCCTTGTTAGGCATTGTGTTGGTCAGGTCAGCCTGTTGACAGGTTAAAATGAGTGTATGCTTTCAGCCGACACTGCTGCCTTCTGTGTTGGTAAGTCTGTCCGTGCCGAGCAGTGTTGGTAAGTCTGTCCGTGCTGGGCTGTGTGTTGGTTAGTCTGTCCGCGCTGGGCAGTGTGTTGGTCAGTCTGTCATTGCTAGACAGTGTGTTAGTTAGTCTGTCCGTGCTGGGCAGTGCGTTGGTTAGTCTGTCCGCGCTGGGCAGTGTGTTGGTCAGTCTGTCCGTGCTGAGCAGTGTGTTAGTCAATCTGTCCGTGTTGGGCAATGTGTTAGTCTGTCCGTGCTGGGTAGTGTGGTGGTCAATCTGTCCGTGCTGGGCAGCGTGTTTGTTAGTCTGTCCGTGATGGGCAGTGTGTTAGTCAGTCTGTCCGTGTTGGGCAATGTGTTAGTCTGTCCGTGCTGGGTAGTGTGGTGGTCAATCTGTCCGTGCTGGGCAGCGTGTTTGTCAGTCTGTCCGTGCTGGGCAGTGTGTTATTCAATCTGTCCGTGTTGGGCAATGTGTTAGTCTGTCCGTGCTGAGCAGCGTGTTGGTCAGTCTGTCCGTGTTGGGCAATGTGTTAGTCTGTCCGTGCTGAGCAGCGTGTTGGTCAGTCTGTCCGTGCTGGGTAGTGTGTTGGTCAGACTGTCCTTGCTTGGCAAGGTGTTGGTCAGTCTGTCCTTGCTTGGCAAGGTGTTGGTCAGTCTGTCCGAACCGGGCAGTGTGTTGGTCAGTCTGTTGACAAGGTGTCGATGTGTGTGTGTGCTTTCAGCCGACGCCGCCGCCCTCGGAGAAAGCGCTGTACGAAAGCACGGTGGTGTGGGCCGACACAGACGACCCTGACCAAGCCTACTCCGTTCTGGGCAGTCTATGCGAGGCGGGCGTGGAGAACAACAACCCGTGCGACTTCATAGCCAGAGCCTTCTCCATCCTCAGCGGCACATGTGAGTACTGCTGTCGTCATCGTCGTCTCTGTCGTCAGCTACGTTATCCTCATTGTCGTCGTTGTCCCCAACGTCATCCTCATCGCAATGGGATCATGTTCGTCGTCGTTGCCCCCAACGTCATCATCCTCATCGTAATGGGATCATGGTCGTCGTCATTGTCCCCAACGTCATCAACACCGTAATGGGATCATGTTCGTCGTCGTTGTCCCCAAGGTCAACATCACAGTAATGGAATCATGTTCGTCGTCGTTGTCCCCAACGTCATCATCACCGTAATGGGATCATGTTTGGCGTCGTTGTTCCCAACATCATCATCATCATCGTAATGGGATCATGGTCGTCGTCGTTGTTCCCAACGTCATCATCACCGTAATGGGATCATGTTTGGCGTCGTTGTTCCCAACGTCATCATCATCATCGTAATGGGATCATGGTCGTCGTCGTTGTTCCCAACGTCATCATCATCGTAATGGGATCATGTTCGTCGACGTTGCTTTCGGCGTAGCCGTGGTCGTCGTTGTAATCAATGTCATGGTTAAATCTTCCGTCTGTGTTTTACTGCTTCTCCTTACCACCTTCGCCGTGAGGTAATCGTCATGATTGAGTGGGCAGTAAAAAACAGTTTTCTTCCTTCCTTCCTTCCTTCCCACCTTCGCCGTGAGGTAATCGTCATGGTTGAGTGGGCACTAAAAAAGTTTTCTTCCTTCCTTCCTTCCTTCCTTCCCACCTTCGCCGTGAGGTAATCGTCATGATTGAGTGGGCGCTAAAAAACGGGTTTCTTCCTTCCTTCCTTCCTTCCTTCCTTCCTTCCCACAGTCGCCCGTCATGTAGTTGACTGGGCTTTATGACCATTTTCCTTCTTTCTTTCCTAAGGTAAAGTAAGTAAACATGGAGTTTAACGTCCACAGAAACCATAAGGCTCATTAGGGATGGAGAGGAGGGGGCAGGTGGTACGGAGGTGGTGGGGGGGGGGGGGGGGGAGATTAAAATACCTGTCGCTACACTGCCACCGCCAGAATGACTTCTGCATTAAGGTGGGCAGCGATGAGAGCCATTTTAATGTTTCATAATTGTGAGCGACAAAGTCACAAGACAGTGCCCACAGACCACAACATATGGAGAGAAAGGACGGCCGAAGCGGATTCGAACCGAGGTCCTTCTGCTTACCAGCCTAACGCCTTACCGTTAAAGACAATGTCAAGAAAAAGATCCAACAGTATTAAAGCGGCACTGAGAATGTTTCACCAGCCGAAAATCTTATTAATTTTTCGTTTCGTTTCATTTCCGCAACAAATACCGACAGACTGAAATAATGCGCCTGAACGCTGACTCCGAGAATTTCATGTGCCCATCGTCTCTTCGTTGTTGTTTTGTTGTTGTTGTTGTTGATCGCTTTTATATAGCGCTATTCTCCGCTTTCGAACAGACTCACTGCGCTCGCATGTGATTCTATATTAATGACTAGCTTTTCATAGCGCGTTTTTTGAATATTCACCGAAGTGGTGTACTTACAGCGCTGACATGGCTGGTGCCACATGAAACTGCTGCCGTCTCGGCACGTTCTGTGTGCACCATACAACCATGCACCATGTCACTTCATGCAAAGCTACATATATGTAAGGTGCATACGTGTTTAGCTGTAACCTGCCACCTGCACTTCTGGCAGAATGACCGTTGTAAACTACATCTGGAATACTAAACACCAAGGAAAGATTTGACATATACAAATTAGGCACAACAGCAAAACCGGATGCAAGGCACACATTGTGGCATAATAAACTGTAGGCTGTTTCGGACCCAAACTGTTCAAGGACAGTTAATGAAAAATTTAATTGGTCTCATCGCTGCCCATCTTAATGCGAAAATCATTTTGGTGGTGATCATTGTAGGCGTTAGTTGTAGCGCCTCCCCGCCCCCCCTCCGCCCCCCCCCCCCCCCAACACACACTCACCACACACACACACACACACACACACACACACACACACACACACACACACACACACACACACACACACTAGAGACAACTCTCAGCTGCATCAACACACAAGGGAGTTAATTAACGCCGGAAAGACGTCACACAAAAACACAACAACAAACACTTTAGTCGCCTACGGTAACTCTCACCTGGCATACGAGTGCATACATGGTACGTGAACTCCACCAGAGATGCGTCCTCAAGGATTGTGTTTACTCGTATTTACTCGCATGTTTATGTGACGTCTTTCGAGCGCTAATTAGCTCCCTTGCGGGCTGATTCAGCTCGAGTGCTCTGGGCCTCGTTCTGGACCTAGATAGACTCGCGAGTCTCAGCAAAAACAAGAGCCGAGTGAAAAGCTATAGCGGGAGAAGCCTTTTTTCTCTCTTTATTCCCCCCCCCCCCCCTTATTTTTTGTTTTTATTTTTCACAGCAACATCACCGACGATGGGCAATTAGAATACGCGAACGAAGAAGTAACGACTTTGAAAGGATTCACGAGGTTTCTTTTATCATGTCGTTTGCAGTTATGCCGACTCGGAAAAAATGCATTACAAAGGAAACGACTAGGCCACCATTCATTGAACGCAGCTTTGAAGACGGAATAATAGAGATATACAGTAGCACAAAGATGACATTGATCACTAAACGAGAACGTCTTTCACTTAGATTGAAACAGAACTTGAGCCAAGGCTGTCAGCTGTAACTGCAGTCTTGTAACAAATAAGGTCATCTGCGGTGTTCACGTGCTGTCGACTTCGTGCTTATGACGTGCTATCGCGTTTCTCTCTTTGCCCAGTTTTTTGGTCGTTAACTAGTATCCGTTTTCTTACCTTGGACTTAAAACATTATTTAGTATAGTAATAAGAACAAGAATAAATCTTCACTGACATCCGCTTTCTTACCTGGGACTTAAAAAAACATTTTGATATAGTGATAATAATAAGAATGAATTTTTGTCTCCGATTCTCGTCAATGAGCGCAAGGCACGTTACATTTAAATACGTGACTAATACAGTAGATCAAAACTACCCCCGTTTTGTCTTCCCCCCCTCCCCCCCCTCTATCACACACACGCACGCTCTCTCTCTCTCTCTCTCTCCTCTCTCTCTCTCTCTCTCTCTCTCTCTCTCTCTCTCTCTCTCTCGCTCGCTCGCTCTCACAGACACACACACATAAACACACACACACACACACACACACACACACACACACACACACACACACACACACACACACACACACACACACACACACACACACACACACACACACACACAGGCACACACACAGGCACACACAACACACACGAAAATAAGTACCGATTAAGCAGAACAGTTATTTAGAAAGATGTCAATGCTTAGAAAAGTGCGATTTGAGAAGAAATCACTAACCATCACTCACTCAGATGGAGTCCCACTAACCGTCAGTGACTCACGTGGAGTCCCACTAACCGTCACTGACTGAAGTGGAGTCCCACTAACCGTCACTGGCTCAAGTGGAATCCCACTAACCGTTACTGACTCAAAAAGGATCCCATTAACGGTCACTGACTCAAGAGGAATCCTGCTAACCGTAACTGACTCAAGTGGAGTCCCTCTAAACGTCACTGACTCAAGAGGAATACGAATCCCACTAACCGTCACTGACTCAAGAGGAATCCCGCTAACCGTCACTGACTCAAGAGGAATCCCGCTAAACGTCACTGACTCGAGGAGTCCCACTAACCGTCACTGACTCAAGTGGAGTCCCACTACCAGTCATTGACTCAAGTGGAGTCTCACTAACCGTCACTGACTTAAAAGGAGTCCCACTAACCCTCACTGACTCAAGAGGAATCCTGCTAACCGTCACTGACTCAAAAGGAGTCCCATTAACCGTCACTGACTCAAAAGGAGTCCCATTAACCGTCACTGACTTAAAAGGAGTCCCACTAACCCGTCACTGACTAAAAGAGGAATCCTTAACCGTCACTGACTCAAAAGGAGTCCCATTAACCGTCACTGACTCAAAAGGAGTCCCATTAACCGTCACTGACTCAAAAGGAGTGCCATTAACCGTCACTGACTCAAAAGGAGTGCCATTAACCGTCACTGACTCAAAAGGAGTCCCATTAACCGTCACTGACTCAAAAGGAGTCCCATTAACCGTCACTGACTCAAAAGAAATGAGTCCCATTAACCGTCACTGACTCAAGAGAAATAAGAGTCCCATTAACCGTCACTGACTCAAGAGAAATAAGAGTCCCATTAACCGTCACTGACTCAAGAGAAATAAGAGTCCCATTAACCGTCACTGACTCAAAAGGGGTCCCATTAACCGTCACTGACTCAAAAGGGGTCCCATTAACCGTCACTGACTCAAGTACAGTCTCGTTAACCGTCAATGACTCAAGAGGATTCTAAACTGAAAATGAAAAATCAACGGATCATTTTAAAACAAATTCCTCAGATTTTAGCTTCATTTCATTTTCAATCAGTGCTTTTCGCCTGTTGGAGAAGACCGGCCCTCCTTGACAAAACGTGTGTAAGGAAGCTAGCTCCTATATAAGGGATTATCGTTGAACAAGGACAAGTCATAGTTCAGGAGCTGTGTGAGAGTCGAGGTGGCCGTCTTGGGCTGTCCGTCCTAACGAGCCTTCTGGTTTCTGTGGACGTAAAGCTATATTGAACCATGCTTCGGCGTTGGTCTCAGCTTGTCCCTAATATGTCAACTGACATCTGAGAACATTAAGCAACACTTCATCAACAAGGACACGGATATATAATCAGGGCGTTTTTGATGGAACGTGCTGATGAACAGCTTAGGGACACCAGCCAGTCAAGACCCATATGTATGAAAACATATAAAGTTAAAGACGGATATCCCCTGACCCCGATTTACTAAAACAGTCCATAAGTCCGACTTCCACATACGCGAGTCGTCAATAGTCTGAGAAATACTATTGGCTTGTGTTTATTTTTATATCGGGAAACTCCCTTGCTTCCAACAACGCAAAGCGCGTGACGTCGGAAACTGGAAACTGATTGGACATCGGGTGGCAACAGCCTTGTCAGTTTCAAGTTCAAAGTTCAGTCAAAGGTTACTGCGATTGTAAGAGATGTTAGTGACCCAATGACCCCTTAATTCACAGTCGAGATTTTCCTGTCTCCTCCTCTCTGCCTGTGGTGATTACGATGTGTCTTGGTGCGTAAATCCAAATTTTCTTGAATGTGTGGTCTTTAATGCAGCATGAACGGCGTCTGTCCGTACAAGTGTTGGTTTTCTCCTCTCTGTCAGTAACAGAAGCATCAAAGTCTGAATTTTTAGACGGCTGCTTAAACAGAAACAGGAGAAGAAAAAAGAAGAAGTCTATAACCGCCAATAATGCTTAGGCCGGTCGGGTTTGTGTTATTGACACACCTATTACACGTCCTTGTCATACCAACATTCTCCCCAGCACTGGACGGGAAAACAACACTTTTTTTTCATCGTTTAACTGTTGTTTAAGTATCGTTTTTTAGCTTGATAAAGAGGATTAGCCCGAAAATTTGCAGGTTGTGTTTTGTCCTAATAAATAGCGTTCTTTTAAACCGTTTATGTGTTTGGATCTTGTTTCGTGAGCGATTAGAAAATAAAAGCGACTGAAGAGTGCTGCTTGGTCCTCATACATAATTATGGTCCCAGGAGTATACTGAGGATCATCCAAAGCTTTGTATTTTCAGCTCATGAAGGGAGTCACCCGAGGACGCCGAATCTTCAATCTCTATAGCGCAGGGATATTGTTAACCCCTTCACTGCCGTGAGGTCACTTGAAAACGACCAATAAAGTCCGAAATTTGAAACCCTTCAGCCTTTTTGTCTTCTTTTTCGCACTGGTGTGTGAACTATCAGGCGCCTCCGTGCATCTTTCAGCCCAGAAATTGTACAGGCTGGGGCAGTGAAGGGGTTACGCTTCGGCCGTCGATCGGTAGTCTCAGAACCGTAGATCGGTAGTCTCAGAACCGT
>JABMCL010001742.1:737500-747500 GCA_018857735.1 Alviniconcha marisindica
CACTGCGTCTGGTTTGCCTTCGGCCACTACTGGGTCTTTAACATCTGGAAGCCGCACTTCAGGGCCCCGCTGCACGAGCCTCGAAACTGGTGCGACGAGACGGTCTTCATGTTCTCCTTCTACCAGCTCATCATCTGCCACACCGTCATCGCCATCCTCCTGGCTGCCTCCACCGTCATGTGCTGCTGCTTCGTCTGCGTCAAGTGCTTGATCGCCGACGCCAAGAGATGACAACGGGCTGGCAGAGTGTGAGGAGTTGGAGGAGGAGTAGGAGTAGGAAGAGAAGGAGCAGGAAGAGGAGGAGGAGAAGGAGGAGGAGGAGGAGGCTGTGTAATTTTGCATGTGGAGGCCTTTGACTGTCAAGTGCTTGATCGCTGACGCCAAGAGATGACAGAGTCTGAGGAGGAGCAGAAAGAGGAGCAGGAATACGAGGAGGCAGAGAAGGAGCAGGAAGAGGAGGAGGTAGAGAAGAAGGAGGAGGAAGAGGCTGTGTACTTTTGCATGTGGAGGACTTTGACTTACTGGTACGTCAGGTGCTTGGTCGCTGACGCCAAGAGATGACAGAGTTTGAGGAGGAGCAGAAAGATGAGCAGGAAGAGGAGGAGGAATAGAAGGAGCAGGAAGAGGAGGAGGAGGAGGAAGAGAAGGAGCAGGTAGAGGAGGAGGAAGAGAAGAAGAAGGAGGAGGAGGGAGGGTACCCTTTTGGTTGTGAAGTATTCCGACTGTACTGCTACCTCAAGTGCTTGATCGCCGACGCCAAGAGATGACAACGAGCCTGAAGTCTGAGAGTTGGAGGAGGTGGACGAGGAGCAGGAGGAAGAGGAGTAAGAGGAGATGGAGGTGGAAGGATGGTACCTTTTTGTTGTGAGAGGTTTTTGACTGTACTGTTACGTCAAGCGCCTGATTGCCCCCGAGACGAAGAGATGACAAGGAGCTGGAGGAATCTGACAAGAAGAAGAAGAAGAAGAAGAAGAAGAAGAAGGAGGAGGAGGAGGAAAAGGAGGAATGAGACTATATTTTCATTGCGGAAGAGGTTGACTGTAACTGCTGCATCAACTGATCGATCGCCGACGACAAACGGTGACGACGGGACGGGAGAGTCTGACGAGCACAAGGAGGTAGAGCGGTCCTTTTTGTTGTCGCGGAGGCTGACTACTCTTGCTTTAAGCAGTTAACCGCCCACGCCAAGGGATGACAAGGGAGTGTCGTTTTCGTTGTTGAGTATTTTGACTGTATTGTTGCGCCAAGTGCTTGGTCACCACCGACGCCAAGAGATGACAATGGGTGAGGACAGACTGGAGACGAAGAAGGCGGGGAAGGGAGGGCGGGGGTGGGGGGAGGAGGGGGGTGGGGGTATTTTTTGTTGTTGGCCTTGCATCAAGGATCTGATGGTGATAGCCGATGCCCAAACGGTGACAACCGACTCGGAAGAAGGAGGAGGAAGTGGACATTTCTTCGTTGTACAGGGCAGCCAAGTAAAGTGCATGATCACGGTATCCATGGACAGACACCGGACCAGGAGAGTCTGAGGACGAGGAGGAGGAAGAGGAGGAGAAGGAGGAGGAGGAAGACGTGTCATTGTTAGAGATGATGCTCACTGCCTGCTGTTGCGCCGACAAAGGTAATGCCCGGAGGCTAGGTCTACCAAATTAGGGATGACGGTGAAAACCAACAACAAGAAGCACGACAAGAGATTGTCTCGTGACGCCTAGAGATGAACGACAAGAGGTCAGAGATTGTGTATAGATCGAAGAGGATTCTTGGTGTTGTTGTTGAGATTGTTAAAGCTGTGGTATTTCGTCAACTAAGAGACGACAACGATGGCACCCATCGGAAGAGAGACGGTGACGAGAGATACTGTCTTTTTTGCTAATTGTTATGAATTGGTGGAATCCATTACCGTCATCCTCGCCCACTTCCGTCTGTGGGAGACTGAGAATCCTCTCTCAGCAGAACGATCCGTGTCTGCCACGGCAGAAACGGAGAGGCTATAGCTATGTGCGCCATGGCAGAGTTTCCTTTCTGCCGTGTGTTCAGCGTCTGTAGCGAAGACCGCTGTAAATACAGCATGGCGTCGATCATTATTGTGCCATGCGCTCACCAGTGTCCTATTGTGTTCTATTGCTGCATGGCAGTCTTCACAGTGCGATGCGCTCACCAGTGTCGTATTGTGTTCTATTGCTGCATGTCAGTCTTCACAGTGCGATGCGCTCACCAGTGTCGTATTGTGTTCTATTGCTGCATGGCAGTCTTCACAGTGCCATGCGCTCAGCATGATACCAGCGTCGTAGTGCGGCGTAGCAGTTATCGCCGTACGATCTGTGCGATGTACACAACATGAGCCAGTGTTATATTGCGGCGTGGCAGTCATCATCGTACGATCTGATCTGCATGAGACCAGCGTCGTAGTGCGGCGTGGCAGTTATCGCCGTACGATCTGATCAGCATGAGACCAGCGTCGTAGTGCACCATGGCAGTTATCACCGTACGATCTGATCAGCATGAGACCAGCGTCGTAGTGCGGCGTGGCAGTTATCGCCGTACGATCTGATCAGCATGAGACCAGCGTCGTAGTGCACCATGGCAGTTATCACCGTACGATCTGATCTGCATGAGACCAGCGTCGTAGTGTACCATGGCAGTTATCGCCGTACGATCTGATCTGCATGAGACCGGCGTCGTAGTGCGCCATGGCAGTTATCGCCGTACGATCTGATCTGCATGAGACCGGCGTCGTAGTGCGCCATGGCAGTTATCACCGTACGATCTGATCTGCATGAGACCAGCGTCGTAGTACGCCATGGCAGTTATCACCGTACGATCTGATCTGCATGAGACCAGTGTTGTATTGCGGCGTAGCAGTCATTACTGTGCGATGTGTTCAACATGAGACAGTGTTATAATATTGCGGCGTGGCAGTCATCATAGTACGATCTGGTCTGCATGAGACCAGTGTCCTATTGCGGCGTAGCAGTCATTACTGTGCGATGTACACAACATGAGACAGTGTTATATTGCGGCGTGACAGTCATCACCGTACGATCTGATCTGCATGACACCAATGCTGCATTGCGCCATGGCAGTCATTACTGTGCGATGTGTTCAACATGAGACAGTGTTATACTGCGGCGTGGCAGAGATCAGCGTGCGATGTTCCAGCGTCACGGGAGACAGTGGTGCATTGTGGCGTTGTAGTCATCACTGTTTCGTGTGCACAACATGAGAAAAATATAACGGTAAATGCAGCATGGTAGTTGCACCACTGCGCAGTGAACTCATCATGAGACAGTGGCAAATGCGGCATGGCAGTCATCACTGTGCGTTGTGCTCAACGTGAGACAATGATAAATCTGGCATGGTAGATACACTATGGGAAATGCGGCATGGCAAATACAACAGTGGCAAATGCGGCATGGCAAATACAACAGTGGAAAATGCGGCATTACAGATACACCATTGTGCGGTGAGCTCAGCATGTGACTCTGACAAATGCGGCATGGCAGATACAACAGTGGTAAATGCGGCATGAGAGATACCCCAGTGTGCGATGAGCTCAACATGAGACAATGGCAAATGCCGCATGACAGATACATCATTGCGCGGTGAGCACAACATGACACAGTGGCAAATGCGGCATGGCAGATACAACAGTGGCAAATACGGCATGGCAGGTACAGCATTGCGCGATGAGCACAACATGACACAGTGGCAAATGCGGCATGACAGATACATCATTGCGCGGTGAGCACAACATGACACAGTGGCAAATGCGGCATGGAAGATACAACAGTGGCAAATGCGGCATGACAGATACAGCATTGCACGGTGAGCTCAACATGGCACAGTGGCAAATGCTGCATGGCAGAAACAACAGTGGCAAATGCGGCATGGCAGATACAACAGTGGCAAATGCGGCATGGCAGATACAACAGTGGCAAATGCGGCATGGCAGATACAGCATTACGCGGTGAGCTCAACATGACACAGTGGCAAATGCGGCATGGCAGATACAACAGTGGCAAATGCGGCATGGCAGATACACCATTGGGCGGTGAGCTGATCATAAAACAGCGGTTACCCGCGGACCTGGTGGTGAGCTCCAAGTCTCAAACGAGAGACACTGACATATACATATATACGCCATGGTAATAACATCACCGTGCAGAGCATCGTTTGCTGTGGCTGAGAATGTACATACCTCACTCCTACTGACTGCCCAGGGTACTGTCTGAAGTCTTCAGAGCTATTTTCTGGACTGCCTGGCTGGCTCGTAAGGGGAATATTAATTCATAACAGGTGCTCAAAAGTTGATGTCGTATACCAAAATGATCATTATTTATACATTGTTGTGATTTTTGTTGTTGATTTTTTTTGTCGGCTTCCCTCCTTCCCTTACCGATAATTCTGGTGTCTTAACTGTCTTGTTCCCACCGACGTACAAAACCAACACTTTTAGATGTTTCTGTGTCGTTATTGTTACACAAGGAGAAAGCAGTTACGCTTGTCGCGAGGGATTTACGCTTAAAGTGGCAGTCGCAAACCGCTCTGTCTTTAAGTTTCGTTTGAACGTGAATCTTGGGCTACAAGGCATTGTTCTTCCCAAGAGAACCACCGAACCGTTTACAATCACCAGCAGTGGAAACCGTCAACCGTCCCATCGAAATCAACAACAACAAAGATTCGCTCTCTTCGCCATTTGCATTAGCTGCCTTAACTTGTGAAGGTTTGTTAAAATTAATGTTGTATTTTTCATGGAAAGAAAGGCATTGATTTTTGTGTATGGACTGGGAGAAATATATGGTTTACTCTGTTTGGTCGCGTAACCAAATGTTGTTCCTGTGTTTGTAATTTACATACAGCAGATTATTTCTATCCATTATGTTGTGAAACAAAGGAAAACAGCCGGTGTGGTAAAACTGTGTTTTTGCTCGCTTTCAAACCTGATCGTGCATTTTACTTTCGGTCGTTCGTTATCGAGTCGCAAACACATGCGTGGTTTTGCTTGTTTGATGGCTTTTGGGAGGGAATTGGTTCTTCATTTTAGATTTGTGTTTTGCTATACTTCGGTGTGTTGTTCTGGGACTATCTGAATTTACCAACGAGCATTCTATACCAAAGAACTGCATGATGCCCCAACGTGTACATTTAATGTAATTGCAATAATTCGCTCTTGGTTGTTGTTGCTTCAGTTGTTGTTGTTGTTGTTATTGTTCTAGACATTCCTTCCACCTTCTCGAGTCTTTGTTATTTGCTTAGGTATGTTGATTTTGATCATGCATTCAATGAACATTCGAAGCCATACCATCTGCTATTGTTGAAAGTCGGTCAGCAGGGAACTCGCATCATAATAATGCCTATGCTGGCATAAGAGATTTTCCTTTACCAGCTTGTATTTCAGGTTACGCCATAGGTAGGGCACCTTCATCGGGAAAAAAAGCTACGCTGAAGGCTGTGCTTAGCGTTTGTCTTGAATTGACTTGGCGTAGAAAACCAAGTTGCTTACCTTTGTGTTCAGTCTGGTTAGGTTGAAAGCAGTATCAGATTTGGCGATACGGTTCCACAAAAAGATGGCTGGGTGGTCTCAAAGGCTCAGTGCCGGCTACAGTTCTTCAACCAGCACGTGCACACCTTCAGGACATAAGTCATTCGAATTTGATTTTTGCTAGGTGATAAGAGCAAACTCAAGACATTTCTCTTCTCAGAAAATTTCAGTTAAGCAACATTGTCCTGCACCCCTATCAGTCTGTACTGGGTGTGTGTTGTGTTGTGTTGTGTGTGTGTGTGTGTGTGTGTGTGTGTGTGTGTGTGTGTGTGTGTGTGTGTGTGTGTGTGTGTGTGTGTGTGTGTGTGTGTGTGTGTTGTGTGTGTGTGTGTTGTGTGTGTGTGTGTGTGTGTGTGTGTGTGTGTGTGTGTGTGTGTGTGTGTGTGTGTGTGTGTGTGTTTGTAAACAAAATCCAACGAGGATTTACGTTTGTTGGAGCTTATGTACCTTGCATGTATTATTTAGCAAGCCAGGTGAGAATTAACCTAGGCTATTCAAGTCTTTATTGTTGAGTTCATTTGACGTATTTCGAACGCAAATTAACTCCCTTTGTTTGCTGAAACACAATGCATTTAGACAAGCTGAAAGTGTCAGTTTTCGATCCACCGCCGTATTGGTCGTTTTTACGTCATTGTTACTACTTTTGTCTTCGACGTAGTCACATGTGTCCTGATATTTTGGTGCTAGTTTCCTGGCCTAATTAGAAAACATCTGATAGGTTTTCGATTCTCAAAAGAGGGGACCTTAATTTCTAATAGAGTTTTGATTCTCAGAAGAGGGGACCTTAATTTCTAATAGAGTTTTGATTCTCAGAAGATGGGACCTTAATTTCTAATAGTTTTTTGATTCTCAGAAGAGGGGACCTTAATTTCTGCGTACTTCATCCCCACGGCTGGTAAAAACACCAGAAATGCTTATCTTTGGACATGCTTGACCTTCAACCATAACAGTGACTGTGTCTCTGGCAGTACTGTGACGTAATTCCATAACGAAACAACAACAAAAATCACTTGACAATTGGGACAGTGGAAAGGTCACTATCTAACAACTGAAACTGGATTGTATTTTACGGATTTATTAGTGTCCCTACACGCGCCGCAGTTTCTTTGCGTACAGCACACTATGCCCGTACCCCCCCCCCTCCCTCTCATCCCCCATAGGGCACATTCATAATCCGCACCGTGCCCATGTATACACCTCACTGCGCCCATGCATTCCCTTCCCCACTGTGCCCATACACACCCCACAGTGCCCATACACACTCCCACATTGTGCCCATACATACTCCTACATTGTGCCCATACATACTCCCACGTTGTGCCCATACATACTCCCATATTATGCCCATACATACTCCCACATTGTCCACAGACATACTCCCACATTGTGCCCATACTCCCACCTCACTGTGCCCATGCAAACACCTCACTGTGCCCATACATACACCTCATTGTGATCATACACACACCTCATTGTGTCCATACATAACCTCCTTGTACCCATGCATACACTTTACTGTTCCCATACGTACACCTCACTGTGCCCATACACACACCTTACTGTGCCCATGCAAACACCTCACTGTGTCCATACACACACCTCATTGTGCCGTACATACACCTCTCTGTGCCCATGCATACACCTTACTGTTCCTATACGCACACCTCACTGTGCCCATACATACACCTCACTGTGCCCATACATAAACCTCACTGTGCTCATACATACACCTCACTGTGTACCCATACGCACACCTTACTGTGCCCATACATACATTACTGTTCCCATGCATACATCTCATTGTACCCATACATACACCTCACTGTGCCCATACACACACCTTACTGTGCCCATACATACACCTCACTGTGCCCATACACACACCTTACTGTGCCCATACATACACCTCACTGTGCCCATACATACACCTCACTGTGCCCATACACACGCCTCGCTGTGCCCATGCATGCACGTCACTGTGCCCATACACACAGATCACTGTGCCCCTACACACACCTCACTGTGCCCATACATACACCTCACTGTGCCCATACATGCACCTCTCTGTGCCCATGCATGCACCTCACTGTGCCCATGCACACAGCTCACTGTGCCCATACACACACCTCACCGTGCCCATACATACACCTCACTGTGCCCATACATACATACACCTTCGATCTCGTGTCTCACCGTAACCTTTCTCCTTAAAGGAGACCTAAACAAAGACGTAAGTTAAAGGATACCCAAACAAAGAAGTAAACTGGCCGGAATACTTAGAAACTGTGCAGATGTTTTCTTGTCAGTGCTTCATTTGGTTGTTCTGTCGATATTTGTACGAAACAATACTTACAATGCAATACAACAATAGAACTTTATTGCCAAGTGTCAGTACATTGATTGCACGAGGAATGTTTTGTGTGTGTGTGTGGTGGTGGGGGGGGGGGGGGGGACCCATATTGCCTCTGTCTGCATTGGCCGCATTTTCTGCCACACCGTGCTCTCGGAGGACGAAGAAATTGCTGGAAACCATTGTTGCTGTTGCTGTCCACTTGTGGTGTCTCGGCGTGGGTGTTTAAACTTGATTTCTGCACGTACAGCGCGTCGAGCTCAGTTTTTATTTTAGAGGTTCGCGCTTCAGGCATATTTCGTTATTTATTTACTCGGAAATCTTTCTTTCTTTCTTTCTTTCTTTCTTTCTTTCTTCTTCTTCTTCTTCCGGCCTATTGTTATTCGCTGAAAAAGGACCGCAGTACTACTCGTGTCGATGGAAATCATAGCGACACGTTTAAATGACTGATTCTACTACCACGTTGACCAGGTAAGTACTGTGCTGGACAACGACAATGACCACCAGGAGACGGATATAAATATAAACATTTATATATACCTCTGTACAAGGGTTCGTGGCGTAGTCATCTATTTTCGGACTGAAAGTGTATTCGCTACACAGCATGATGCATGCATAGCTTGTAATCCCAGAAAACGAATGACTGTTTTTAAAGAAGATGATGATGATGTAGGGTCTCATGTCCTCGGATGTCGGGTTGACATATTCGGGACAAACTGTAATGTTTTTAAAGTTTCATTGATGAGTTTTAATATTTTTTTTATTTTTTTTATTGTACGTGTTTACGCTTAAGGATGGATGTCTCTCTTTTGGTGGAATGATTATAACGGGTTTGAGAAACCGAACAGACTAATTCCTGTACATTATTTGATATGATAAAAGCTGTCGGTCTCAAAACACTTTGTGATAATCAAATGTGTCTATCGACCTGTGATTTTGATTTGTATTTGAACTACAAAGATGTACTTTAATGTTCTTATTTCCGTTTTGAATTATCTTTACCTGAATCTGCCTGACAGGTTCGCTGTTCTTATCTTTTCCCTGCGATTTTCCTCTCCAAAGCTTTTCTACCCTGCACTTTGATGCCATAGTGGCATTTAATTTATGTCCATGAAACTGTTGTCAGATAATTTATAATTAAGCGTGTACTAAGCGTGAAATACTCGATGGTTGTGAAATGTCTATGTAACATTCCGCCCATGGTCTTACATCAGGAGATATTGTACTTTTCCCTTTTCAAATATATCACATTATGTGATGTAATGTGTTCATCTTCCCCTGTGAATGTGTGTTTTATCAATATTTATTCGCCTACCGTTACATACCTTGACCTTTGGTTTTGAGGTTAGGAAAGTTACTCATAGCTCAATTTGCTCACTGGCAAAGATCATATTTAAATGATCATAATCGTTATGTTTGATTTTGGCCACAGGCAGATTTGACTCAATCTCTTGATTGTTTTCTATCCCAAAATCTTGCCAAATTGCAGAGCGAGAGGGTCTGCATTCATTTTTTACACATTCCTTTGTATTTAAGAAAACTTGAAATCGAAATGTCAGTGCAATAAGGCCAGGCCATAGCAACTCTTTCGCAAATGCACAATGGAGTTAGGTATTCATGAAGATTCCTTTGACCCTTTTAAATAAAAATGAGCCACTTTTTTCATATACTGGCTAACCGCTTGGGCCCACCTTTCCCTTAAAAAAATACGGCATCTTCTTGAGGGGACAAAAAAAGAGGAAAAAAGGCTAGTGTAACGTTAGGTATAGTTCCCCTCCCTCTCCCCCCCCCCCCTTCCCGTCCTGGGGACCTCGGTCCACCCTAGAACCTCTCCGAAGACAACTCGTTGTTAAACGACTTTAACGAACGAACGAACATTTTTGACTTGCCAGCTCAGTGCTGGGTCCAGGATTCAAACAGCAAACGCAGAGGCATGGCATTAGTCCCTTAAGCGGTGTCTTAATTACTTCTGAATTAGCTGTCACTGTCCTTCCCTGCACTGAACAGGTAATGACGCGTGGTTGTATTGGGCGATTCAGGCGGGGTTGTTAACTCCCTTGACTTTTGTCCGGCATCGCTTAAGTCCCTTGGCTGCGTTTACTTCCGGT
>JABMCL010001742.1:752500-755000 GCA_018857735.1 Alviniconcha marisindica
GTACAGTAATGAAATTGCATGGATCTGATAACCGGGTCGGGATTATTGTAAAAACGTACAAAGAGCACTTGCACACATAAGAAATAAAAGAGAGAGAGAGAGAGAGAGAGAGAGAGAGAGAGAGAGAGAGAGAGAGAGAGAGAGAGAGACAGACAGACAGACAGACAGACAGACAGACAGACAGACAGACAGACAGACAGACAGACAGACAGACAGACAGAGACGGAGAGACAGAGAGAAAAGAAAATTATGGTGGAAAAGAAGAGGAAAGATGAAGAGGAAACAAAGAATGAAGACGGAAATGAGCTAAATGGCTGAATATTCTGTCAATTGCCCACCCTGCGAAACAAACCAACACGTGAAAGAAAAACATGCAAATAACAAATACCTGCTCGGGCATGAAATCACTACCAAAGCCCTAATTATCATCAAACCATTAAATAAGGCCGGTAGCGAACTTGGCCTTGCATGCAGAAACATCTGTAACGAAACAGTGAAACGTTTGGGTACACATCGAACATGGGAAGGGGTGGGGGTGGGGGGGGGGGGGGGGGGCAGGCATTATAGCCAATAGGCCTGAGCTTGCTTTCGGACTACTCTTCACACAACCATTACAAGTAATCATTGAAAATTAGAAAATGTCAGCGACGTCACATCTTACAATATTAAACCGTTAGGAGCAAACAACGTTTTCATTAATATTTCTTGTGTTAGATGTTTCATCCAACACAAGAAATATTAATGAAAACGTTGGTCAAACCAGCTTGTACAATGTACGGTAGCTGGACTCGGAAATCATGCAGTCACTTTAGTTCAGTATAAATATCCAAAGCTGAACAATTACGTATTTTGTAGCTGGAGATTTGAGACTGGGCACTGACTTTCAACAACCGATCAACAATCACTAAACCGAAAGGAAAGCATCAAATCAAAGCAACGATAAACTACCTATTGAATCATATGATATAAAAGCTTTCAACAACAACAACAACAAGATAATTTACAGAGAGAACCTAATTCTATTACAACTGTGTGGGAAGACTGGCTATATAACATCTGACAGAAGACAGATTTGTGATCATAATTTGTGGGCGACACAGCGAAGAGAATGCTAAATGTGACAAATGTTACACACGAATAAAGCGTAAATTAGGGCGGTTAGAAAATGATACCTAGCAAGTAAAACACACAGCTCTGTGCCAGGACAATTTTCACAAAAACACAAGTGCGAAATTAATTGGCATGAAACTGTTACTAGTGTACGTGTACTCCAAAATATCAATGGCAGATGCTCAACACAAGATACTTGAATATTTGCGTCCGCAGTGATTAATATCGTTCTGTGGGCTTTGATGAGAACCCCTGACTTTCGCGTTGTTATCCAATCCAGACGGCCATGCGTTAGTGAAAAGGTTCCGTGTGTTTTATTAGGGTCGGTTTGTTGTCTTTGTGGACGAGTTTCAGCCATTCCTCGACAGGGATTGATTTGACGGGGAGAGCGTCAGTGGTTTGCATTCCGCGCTTGCTGGACAGTTTGTACGCTAGCGGGCCTTCCGGTTTGTAGAAAGACAAGCCGTCATACTTCTCCACTTTAACCTGCACTACGCAGTGATCTGGTATGCCCGGGACTTCAAGGAACTTAACTTGGACAGGAAATGGGGATCTAAAGCGAGAAAGCCACAACATGTTTGTCTCAATATTTTCTTCGATATGCTTGCTGAGCAGACGTCGTTCAGAACTGTTCAGAGAAATTCCCTGGCAGATGAACTCTCCTGTTTTCACTTCGTTTTGAACAGGCACATCTTCCTCTCTTGCTACACAATAGACGTTGCCAGTCCTCCAGGCGCTGAACTCAGGATGGTGCACAGTGAAGACGTCTTTGTACTCCTCATCCTCCACTCTCTGCCATTGCTTCACGCCGTTTATTTTCTTCTCCTCCAAACCGAGGTACACAGATCCTCCGCCGTCAAGTTTAGAAAAGGCCGACACGTACTCGCGAAGACGTCTCCCCTTGACACAATCATCTGCGAGCCGACGTATTCTCTCTTCTCTTCTTTTGCTTTCATCTTTTAACATTTCAATAGTTTTTTTCGGAAATTGCTTTGCCTGCATATTCCTACTTTCTTGAAAGGCAACTTTTCTGGACTTGAGTTTGACGAAGACTTTTTTATCCTTTTCTAAGATGAGTGTTTTCTCGTTATCACCCTGTTTCCTTGAAGCAGGTTCGTTGAGATACTGCAGTTGAGCCTGTGATGGGTCAACGATGCCATGTTCGACAGATATTTTTGTGTTGGGAACAAGCGTACTCAAACGTCGCTCTATTGGGTTTGACTCGAAACACAATGTGCTTATCGTCATAATGGAACCGCTCGAAATTGTCAGTAAAGCAACTCTGGCCATTTATCATATTATGCAGTTTATTATCCACCTTTTCGTCAAACATATTCAGACGGTGTGGCTCGTCTGTATGCACGATGACTACTCCACCGCCTTCGTTATA
>JABMCL010001742.1:765000-785000 GCA_018857735.1 Alviniconcha marisindica
ACGGACAATGTGCTGTCGAGTAGAACACCGACGCTTCTGACAGAGTCAAACAGTGGGATAGTGCTATCGTCAAGCTGAACAAACAGAAAAATGGACCCGTTTCGCCTAGTCATGAACTGAACTGATGTGTGTGTGTGTGTGTGTGTGTGTGTGTGTGTGTGTGTGTGTGTGTGTGTGTGTGTGTGTGTGTGTGTGTGTGTGTGTGTGTGTGTGTGCTGGTGTGTGTGTGTGTGTGTGTGTGTGTGTGTGTGTGTGTGTGTGTGTGTGTGTGTGTGTGTGTGTGTGTGTGTGTGTGTGTGTGTGTGAACGCGTGATTTAATGTTATTGAACACTATAGCTCTAAACATTCTTTTTCTTTTATATTTAAATACGTAAATGACTGAAGCACTTATACAATTATGTAAATTTAGACTCAGTCCACATCTTCGTTTCATTTTTCAGGATGGCGGCAGCCTGTCTGGAATATGACACTACTGAGGTCAGAATACTATTTCTCCGCTTCCTTTCTTTCTTTCTTACATAAAAAAAAAATCGAATTCATAATGCTTTGTTTGCCACACAATCTGTGAATACGACACGGTTGGTCAAGTCGTGTAGCAATTGCACTTTTTTAAACTTCAAGATCAGTGTGTGTGTGTGTGTGTGTGTTTGGATTGATGATCGCTTATATAGCACTATTCTCCGCTCTCTGGAGCAGACTCATTGCGCTCGCATGTGGTTCTACATGAGAGATTAGCTTTATATAGCGCTTTTTTTTTTTTTTTTTAATAGCCACCAAAGTGGTGTACTTACAGCGCTGGAATGGCTAGTGCCACATGAAACTGCAGCCGTCTCGGCGCAAGTTCTGTGCACACCATACAACCATGCACCATGTCACTTCATGCTGAGCCACATGCGTAAGGTGTATGTGTGTTTAGCTGTAACCTGCCACCTGCACTTTTGGGAGAATGACCGGGATATTTTACGTGCTACTGCGGTAACACGGGGGTGGAACGGATACCGAAAAAAGAGTCATCACAGAAAGTCGACCCTGGAGAAGAAAATTCTCCCGCCGCTCCTACAGGGATTCGAACCCGAGTCAATCACGAGTCCGGCGCTCTAATCGCTGAGCTATCCCCGCCCCCTGTGTGTGTGTGTGTGTGTGTGTGTGTGTGTGTGTGTGTGTGTGTGTGTGTGTGTGCGTGCGTGCGTGCGTGCGTGCGCGTGTGTGTGTGTAAGAGAGTTTATGCTCCTGTAGAACAACCTCTATGCTGATCAACTGATTCTACTTCTTCCCAGATGATTTCTAAGATATCTTGCCTTAAAACGTATTACAGCCGACTACGCTTAAGTCGAACGTGCTGGGGAATTTTTCTCCTCGGAGATTTATCCGTAATTGTTTATATATATATTTAAAATTTAATCTAAGTCGAACCTTGCAGAAAGTATCGTCTTAAACTTCTTGTTGTTTTTAAATCCAAATTTGCTATGGAAACTGACGGCTTCTAATGCTGATGATAATCTGTTGCTTTTTGTTGTTGTTTGTTTTTCTTTATCAATTTCAAAAGTTTTGTTCATGTTTTCTTTGCAAAAGCTGCGTTGTCGACAATGCACCGACGGCATCTGTGACATATGTTTGCAGCAGTCTTGGCGTTTGGGCGGGATAGCGCGGTTTTGACTCTTGTGTGAGGTATTGGGCGATTCAGCGAAGCTGGTTTGCTAGAGTGAATGCGCTTTGTAATCTTTCGCGCAAGAAGTCGCGAGAGGTCGCAGCGCACTTCCGGGCCGATTTCTGAATAGGTGTTGCTTCACGCTGTGTATAACAGTGGAAATTGAACCTAGAATCGAATCTACGGTATGTTGCAGTTGCAAAAATTATCGTGGGAAGGGGATGGAGGGTGGAAAAAAAGTGTCTTTATGTCGTTTAGGGGCTGACCAGAAGATCGCGAGTTCGTAGAAAAAATACGTTTTGGGGCATCCTATAGCACGAGCAACAAGTTACTGCTTATTGCCAGACACATTATGACTACGGGCCTCCAAAATGCCTTTAAAGTTGGCAGTGTAAAATTTGCATATTCACTGTCACCGCCTTCCATTGTGAAGAAAGTACGCACCGGAAGTAAAAGCAGCCAAGGGACTTAAGCAATGCCGGGCAAAAGTCAAGGGAGTTAACAACCCCGCCTGAATCGCCCAATAAGAGCGCTTTCCCCTAGTTTTCTGATAGTACGCACGTCACACGAGACACATGAGGTGCACGTCGCAAGAAGTTCACGTGTGTGTGCCGTGGTGCTACGTGATTTGGTATCTGTTATATACATTGTACGGTATTAGTGCGAGTGTGTGTGTGTGTGTGTGTGTGTGTGTGTGTGTGTGTGTGTGTGTGTGTGTGTGTGTGTGTGTTCTCTGGTGCTATAATTATGTGATTTGGTATCTTATATATATATACACTCTGCTGCATTAATCGGAGATCACCTCCGTACGTAGTGAGTCTGCACACTCTCCCTCCGTGCAACAAAACAAATAATAGAAAGAGAGAGGAGGAGAGAGAGAGAGAGAGAGAGAGAGAGAGAGAGAGAGAGAGAGAGCGAGAGAGAGGAAGAGAGAAGAAGAAGAGAGAAGAGAGAAGAGAGAGAGAGAGAGAGAGAGAAGAAGAGAGAGAGAGAGAGAGAAGAGAAGAAGAGAGAGAAGAGAGAGAGAGAGAGAGAGAGAGAGAGAGAGAGAGAGAGAGAGAGAGAGAGAGAGAGAGAGATCTTTTGACTGGAGGTGGGAGGATTCGCTCTGTCTGATGTTAGCGGAGTGGAGATAGCTCAGTGGTTATAACGCCAGAGTTGTTATCCAAAGGTTTCTGGATTTGAGTCCCCGCAGAAGCGTCGGTGGATTTTTTCTCCAGGGTAAACTTTCTGTGCTGACTTTTATTTTGGTATTCGTTCCACCCCCGTGTTACCGTACTGCAGTATCACTTAACAGATATCGGTCATTCTGCCAAAAGTGCAGGTGGCAGGTTACAGCGACACCTGCGTCTGTCGCTTACCTGCATGAAATAACACAGTAAACTGGTGCATGGTTGTATGGTGCAAACAGAACATGCACGAAACAGCAGCAGTTTTATGTGGCACCAGCCACGCAGCAACCAAACAGCGCTGTCAATACACCACGTTTGTGAATAATAAAGAACGCGCTATATAGTAAGGAGAAAAATCCTCTTTATTAATACAGTCACTCATTCTGAAGCACATGCGACCTGAGTGCGGTGAATCTGCCAGAGAGCAGTCAATAATAATAATGTTAAGCGCAGTGTATGATGACCGGGAGAAGGGTGTGGGGAATAAAGGGTCAACCAGTAATGTGAGGTCAAGAGCTTGGCTTCGACTTATCCGAGTGGGAAAGGGGGGGAAATTGTTCGACTTGGATGAAATTCGGATTACCCGTTGTAAAATTAGGAAAGAGAGAGGAGAAGAAGAAAAGAAAAAGAAGAAGAAAAGGTTTGACTGAAGCGAAGTTCGACTTAAGCGTTTTAGACTTAAGCGTGTTCGACTGTATACGAGTATGTATAGAAACTACTGAGAAGAAATGCACACAAATCTAAAGCTATGGTTTCATTTGTTTCCAGGACACTGATGCTACTCTCGGGACAGATAAGTATGAATACTGTGAACACTGTATTAACATAGTAATAATGTAACAACAATAAAAAGAATGACAACAATGGTAATATTAATAAATGAGTAAATACTACTGCTACTACTACTACTACTACTACTGCTACTACTACTACTGCTGCTGCTGCTGCTGCTACTACTACTACTACTACTACTACTACTACAACTACTACTAATACTACTACTAGGAAAAAATAAGGAGATGGGCGACAGATAGACTGATAGACTTAAATAAAATGATGTACTACCAAATATCACAAAAAGGTTTCCAGATCTACAACAATTAACTGTCATATCATTGCTCTTTGCGTGCAGTAAATGTGCCTATAGAGTACTTACTTGATTAATGTAGTGGGGTTGATTTCAGTCAATCGTAGCAAGGAATCAGTTCGGTCTATTAGCATAAAAATATATCACGGAAAGACAGAGACCGGCATATATTTACGCGGACCCAAATGACGTATTGCTGAAACAGGAAATGACAAGAGACACGATCTGTCCACACAATTTTGACAACGCGTGAGAAAGAAAGAATAACATTTTTAAAACCCGAGAAGAAAAAAGAAAAAAAAGAAAAAAGAAAGAAAAAAGGCCCCGGATAATGATTACATGATTTTGGGGGGGTTAACGTTTAACAATGACTGTAAACATATTAGTCAAGATGAAAGGTGTGAAGTAATGATCATTTAGAATGTGTCCGCACTGCTCCGCGTATTACATCGCAAACATACACACGCCTGTCTTCGTTGACCTTATTTTAGCCATTAAGAGGCATGATCTACGATTATGTGCAATAAACTGTGCAGTATTCACCACATTTGATCTCACCAATTTAGTCAAAAGGGACGCAATTCGTACAAAGACAACAGAACCTACACGACAATTTTGCCTGCAAGCAACTAGTGCCTTAAAAGAGAGCCAGCATACATTCTTTGCATTTGCTGCTGTCTCTTTAATAAACTCTGTGCATTGGTTTGTTTCAGAGGGCCCACAGAGAGCAACAACACCGGTATGATAATCTATCTATCTATCTATCTATCTATCTATCTATCTATCTATCTATCTATCTATCTATCTATATAATTTCAGGGTTGCATTTGCAGCGCACATTCTGTGTGTAATAAATACGTATTTACATATGTAATAAATATATATTAAAATATATATTTAGTACGCTCAGAGTATTATATACACTCAGTTTGTACGCAGCAATGCTTTTTCGGGCAAACTTTTCTACGGTATCTTACTGGTCAGAAAGTACTGATAAAGAACAAGACCCATATGCATGATGAGCAAAGAACCTCCCTAATAGCGTTTATGTTCTAAATGGTGTAAGTAAGTAACTTGGTGTTTTACGCCCAGTCAACCAATGCGGTTATATCAGGGCGAATTCTAAAAGGTGACGACACTGAAAAAATCGGCATGCCGACCACTAATTATTCAAGAAAAATGTGGAGTCATGCACCAGAATCAACACAGATGTCGAAGAGGAAACACGAAAATCTCGAATGGGCAGGGGTCACTGGGTCACTGACAACCCGCTACGATTGCCTCGAACTGAACAGGAGTTGTCACGCGGTGTCAAATCAGTTTTAAAAAATTGACATCACGCGCGTTGCATTGTTGGTAGAACAAGGGTCTGTCCTGATCTAAAAATAAACACAAGCCATAGCTACTTCTGTGGCTATTTTTGGCGTCACGCGCTTTGCATTGTTGGTAAAACAAGGGGCTTTTCTGATCTAAAAATAAACACAAGCCAATGGCTACTTCTGTGGCTATTTTTAACGTCACGCGCGTTGCATTGTTGGTAAAACAAGGGTCTTTCTTGATCTAAAAATAAACACAAGCCAGTAGCTACTTCTGTGGCTATTGACGATTTGTGCCATGATGATGATGATGAAGTGATGCTTAATGTCCTTAGATGTCGGCTGACATATTAGGCACAAGCTGTGACCAATGCCGAAGCATGATTCAATAAATCTTTACGTCCACGGAAGCCAGAAGGCTCGTTAGGACGGACAGCCCAGGACGGCCACCTCAACTCTCACACAGCTCCTGAACTATGATTTGTGCCATGGACCAATATACCCTTTTATAGGTCCATGATTTGTGCATGTGTCAACAGAACCGGACTTGTGGACTCTTCAGCAAATCGGGATTAGGGACTATCCGCCTTTAACTTTATTTGTTCCTTGTGCATATGGGCCCAGGTTATATCACCACGTGTTAATTATGTGTTTTAGTAACCAGCGATAGGTTTAAACACGACTTTGCTTGCCTGTAGTGTGGGTCAAATTTAGTTCACAACGCATAATTATGACAGTGTAAGAATACAATGAGTCTATAACTTTAAACGCGATTAGCCCTATTTGCGCTTCACGCATTCTTTTTTTTTAGTTTGGTAGTTTTTAATGTCGTCACTTTTTGGAAGATACCCGCAATTGAGGGGGCTGTTTGCTCATCATGCGTATTGTCGCAGGACAATTTGCTGTACGTACGTGTAGCAAAGAGATCACACATTGAGATTTCTTTGTGGTTTAAGTCTCGCTGGCTGCGACATAACTTACACAGCTCGTGTTTCTTATTTCGCGGTAATGCATTCATCGGAACCATTGTGTAAGCTATATATTATGTTATGTATATATGGCATGTACTAGAAATTAAAAATGGCATGAAAGTGCAGATTTTTTTTTTAATATTCCGATACACAGAAACAAACAATCAAGCTATAATTGCCTATGTTTGGATCTTTAGTCTTTTGGGATTTGTTATACAAATTAAGTTCACTAGGTTTCAGGATTGCCTGTCGCTTTGATTCCTCACAAATTCTGTGTAGAGAACATAAAGCTCCAGACTCTTCACTCATGTGCCATCTGCCATACATTTTAACGGTATAATAAACTCTAACCGAATCGGCGTAACATTTCGGTAAAGTGTTAATGTTAAGTTAATCAAGTGTTAATGAACCTATATTTCAATTTCCAGAATACGCAGCTGAAGATCAAACAAGAATTCTGCAAGAAAACGTCGACTTACTTTCTGACAGTAAGGCGTCGCAAAGAATTCTTCTTCTTCTTCTTCTTTTTCTTCTAAACTCTTCTCTTCACAGCTAGTGCATAACAAAGAATGGGATCACCTTTGTAAGTCCACGAGTTTGAGTTTAAAGTGTGTTACATGTATTTGATCGATAGTAATGCCATTCTGTAGGCATCGTTATCTTAACCAACAAATGTTACACACTTTTTATATTTTAATTAAGCCCCTTCCCAATTCCCCCTTTTGGGGTGATGGGTGTGGGGCGGGACGTGAGGACGCGAACCAGCATCTTGACCGGAGGGGAGGGGCTGTAGAGGTGGGGTGGGGGGGGGGGGGGTTATGATTTTCAAATTTTCAAAGTACTATGATAGTAATCTTTCGAGGCATATGACTCAAACTAGACTGTTACCATGAAAATTGTGCAAAGACAGCCATATCTAACAATTCATTTACAATAAGGTTTTTTTCTTCTTTTTCTTGTTTTTCTTCTTTTTCTTTTTCATGCTGGCATGTGGAAGAATTTTCATCAAAGTATATGTGCTATAGTACCGGAAAATATACTGCTTGTAGGAGCGTCCATGCACCTTTCAGCCTGGAAATTTTACAGGCTCTGGCAGTGAAGGGGTTAATTGCTTGCTTATGTTGTACTCATTTGCCCTTTCAGATCCACTGGAAAAGTACACAGAACAAGTCAACTTTAAGGGAGCAAATGCCGTTTTTTGCACAGAAGTATTTCAGCTTCAGGAAACTGCCGACCTGGCCGACACTGGTAAGACCTAAGCTATAATGCAGACAGCTAACAATATACAGCTTCTTTTGGTGCCGCTATGTTAGCAGATAAAGTGTAAGGTTATAAAGTGTAGACTGATAGCACAGTCGTACAGTTGCAACTCTACTGGACAATTTGTTTGGCTACAACACACAACGAACGTAAAAAGACGTTATATTTGCTCGTAGTGTAAATATTTAAAGTATGCAAAATAACACGAACAAGTATATTCTGTGAAATAGATATGTATTGACAATGTATACAACTGTAGCAATACAGCAAGGAATCCACTTGAAACATGCTTCACACACACACACACACACACACACACACACACACACACACACACACACACACACACACACACACACACACACACACACACACACACACACACACACACACACACACACACACACACACACACACACACACACACACACACACACACACACACACACACACACACACACACACACACACACACACACCACTTTTTTGTGTTTTCTGTCTGATTGATGTTGCTGTTGTTTTACCATATTTCCGGGGGGGGGGGGGGGGGGTTGGTGGTGTGGTTGTTTTTGTGTGTGTGTGTCTTTATCTCAACAGCAATCAGTTTTGTGAGAGGAGTAGAGTCGACATGTCTTTCTTTTTGTTTTTAGCTGTTGATGAATCAGGTGGCACAGGTATACAGCATCAACTGAAGAAATACAGCGCCGTTGACAGTGTCGGCAGCCTTCAGGAAGTGATACGCGTATGGCGGGGAAACGAAGAAACAAGTATGTGGCTGTCAGAGACACTGGCTGTCGATCTCGGCCTACCCATGCGAACACCACCGATACCGGAAACGGTTCAGCTTTTGGTCTTGGCTACCCGTCGTCCTTTCCTCTTGGTGATCCTTTTTAAAGAAAGAAATCATGAAATCGACAGAAAAAAAGCCAGAGACTATTGCACAGAAATGAGCCAGCTGTTGACTCCTTTGGTGCATCGATTTTGCTCAGAAGACTTTGCCTTGCTAACATGTGCAATGTCTGAGGAACATGTCAACTCAACAGAACTGGAGGAAGAGATCCAGCAACGAATTGACATGTTGGACGGGTTTTATGGCGGGCCTATAAACGTCAGCAAAGCTGCGTACGTTGAGCTGAGAAAGGCAGTAGTATTAACTGCGTGCACAACCAGCATACCTTACCACCTGGACATGAAGGACTTGAATCCGAATGAGGTAAGACAACTGGGCCGAACTGTATGTAGAGTAAATAGGTAGCTGATAAACCTAGATCGTACCTTCTCACCGTCCATGTCACTGATTAACAATCCTAACAATATTCTGAAAATGACCTTCCTGTCACTAGTGCTGCATGTGTGTGTGTGTGTGTGTGTGTGTGTGTGTGTGTGTGTGTGTGTGTGTGTGTGTGTGTGTGTGTGTGTGTGTGTGTGTGTGTGTTAGGGCACGTATGAGTGTGTTTACGCGTCTGTTTTATATCGCATTATAGTATTGTATTATTATTACAGTATTGCATTATGTGAGGCGCTTAGAACGTATGTAGATTTACACCTTACAAATATCCCTTTGATCTGATTGGTTGATCGAAAAAATGTAACATTTAAAAACGGTCACAAATGAACTTTTCTGTCTTGAAAAGTAAAGAAAGACCAAGAGGTTTTCGAAGGAATAACGCATGCATTGCGCATTATAAACAGAAACTCTGAGAATTGATGCGAAATTATGACTGACCTCATTCGTATCTTAAACACACCGTTAAACAAACCTATGAGCAGAAGTTACGCGTCAGTTGTCGGCAGATATTTGTTAGACCTGCTTTGTCAAAACAGAAAACAGAGGAGCACATATTTTTCATAAATCAAACCGATAAACAAATACGTTCAAAAGACGAAGCAAGCAGCTGATGACCAAAGCAAGATCTGCCGAAAAGGGGCATATTGTTTTCGAATTAATGATTATTCAGTCTTAAACCTCTTGCGATTTGATCTTTTTCCGAATGCTACTTCCAGGCATCAATACAACGCATTATATGTTTCTGTGTCCTTCGTAATTAGTGAGGTTCCAGTTCAGTTTGCTGATTAATATTCAGCTATTCAGCTTCTCGTCTTTTTTGTTTGTTTGTCCTTTTTTTCTTTTTCTCTTTTTTCTTTTCTTTTTTTCTTTTCTTTTCTTTTTAGCTGTCTAAGAATTATTATAACATTCCCTCCTGACCACGCATGAACGTAGTCTGATATAACCCTATGTGGCTGATTGGGCTCAAACACTAACTATCTAACTAAGTGGTCCATCGCCTAGCCCTGATACAACCCTATGTGGTTGACTGGGCTCAAAGCACCAACTAACTAACCACACACAACCGAGCCAAGACATCCGACAAGCTCATGGCTATTCTCATTCCTACCACGCTGTTCTCTGCTTCACATCAGGGCCAGGCGTGGTTTCTATACCTCGATGAAGACTGGAGAAATTTCACGTCGCTGCTCATTGAACAGCTCCAGCAGACAGCGTGCACCCTTACTTTGACGTGGTCTCCAGCTACAAAGGCAAAAGTGAAAGTGGCCCTTCTTGAGGTGGCCAGACGGCTGAGTTTTGCTGAGGAAGTTGTGATCGTGTCAAAGGACAAGCAGATTCACAACTGTGTTGAGTAAGTACGCTTTCGTCTGTGTTGCTCTCCATCAGTTAATCATCAACAGTGTTTTCTTTGTGTAAGTTTGAGGACGAGATATTATTCGGACGATAGTGTATCCGGAGTTCTTCTCTGTCTCTGTCTCTGTCTCTGTCTCTGTCTCTCTCTTCTCTCTCTCTCTCTCTCTCTCTCTCTCTCTCTCTCTCCTTCTCTCTCTCTCTCCATACATCCATGCATATTGTGGAATATCCAACTCGCAGTTGATCTATTGCTGAAAACTCGAGAACGGACGTCATTAAAATTCATATCAAGTATTTTGATTTGTTTGCAATAATTGTTATCATGCTGGCAACGCCAACCACAGACTCCTCTACATCCTCTGATACTCATGCTGATTGATTTATTCTTTCAGGCGAGTGGCAGCCGAGGCCCTTGACGAATATGAAACGAAGCTTCACCTAAAAACTGTTGCGCAGCGAAGTGAGCATCTGAGTGCAAAATACGTTATTGGCATGGACAATTACGAGCAAATTTTGACTCTACCCCCGAGCAAAACCCAGTGCATCATTAAACTGCAAGAAGGTTGTAGTACAGGTGAGCTGTGTCAATTTTATATGTTTACAAGGATAGCAGAACTGTGTGCATTGTCAGCGTATAGGGACTGTCAGTGTCTTTTAGAACAGTGCTTGTTTGTGTAGCAAGACCAACAGAAGAATGAAGACAAAGGGCAAACTTTACTTGGGCGATTCATACAACAGAGCAACCAAACGAACCTAGAGGAAAGGAAACATAATAATACCGAGTGATCTCAACCGAACACTTGCATAAAATGTCCCCGACGATGAACTCACAAATATGGAATTCAACGAAGCCATTAGAAGAATAGGGGAAAATGAAAATGCACATGTAAAGACAGTGCAGCCTATACAGTCTCAGCCTCCAGCTTGACAATGGAGGTGGAAGCAGTCACAGTAAACATTTAGTAAATATTTATCTGCACCTCTCTTCATATTGGTCCTATTGTTTGACTGGGCGTAAAACATCAAGTACTTACTTACTTACTTACTTATTTACTGTCTTCATATTAGAACCAGGCGCCGACACTGGAGATAAAATTTGATCAAAACTACAAATATAGTTTGTAATAAAATAAAATCATTCAGGTGGTATTATAAAAAAGAAGCAAACTACAGATATGCCAAATGTGAATTTCAGAACGTCGTCCCAGCCGGCTATCCTTTGTTCGTGGCTATGCGAAGCCTCCTATACAAACCACAACAGAGGAAAGCAGGCCGTCTTCGAATGCAGTGGCTATAAAACCCTCTGGGGAAGGTGAGACACCGTCGGAAACTCCATTCTGGACATTCCCGACATGGGAGCAACTTTTATTGTTTGTTTGGGTAACAGCATTTCAGAATGTTTAGCTGATTTTTTACCGGGCAAAATGTCGGGCAAGGTCGATGCAATGGTCGCCACCCATTCCGTATTCTTCTCTGCAGCGATGGTCGCTTTGGTTTTCTTCATCTCCTCCACCTCTTCTTTCTCTTGTTCGCTTTGCTTTTGTCTCTTGAGTTTTTCAACTTCGTTCGACTTTTTCTTCAAAATGCTGCTTAGTTTCTCTACTTGCCTTTTCAGATCATCAATTTTCTTCTGTTTTCTTTTTCTCTTGGAATATTCGAGAAGTTTCCTTTTCCTCTAGTTCGTCGTGCCTACGATTGAGACACTCAATTTCTTGTTCGATTTTCTGAAGTTTGGACTTGTAGTCATTCGCTTCTTTTTTCACACAACCGATCTTTTTGTCAAATTCCTTGAGTTTTGTACTATGTCTGACTTTTTCTTGAACCAAGTCCTCCAGTTGTTTGCCAACGCATTCCTGGTAAGGCGTGTTTCTGTTGGCACGCAAGTTTTGCCGCAGCTTTTCCAGCAGTTCATTTACACTGACTTTCTTGTTCTTCCTGCTGTCGTGGTTGTTAAATACAACGTATCGGCTTTGGCACTCTCGTAACACTAGGATGTTTCCCAAACAAACAATAAAAGTTGTTCCCATGCCGGGAACTCTTAAATGAGCAGAGGAGTTGAAGAAGAACGTCAAACAACATGATAACATCCATCGGAAGACGCGTCGCATCAGTACGGAAGACAAATACGTTTTCCTTTAATAGTCAGGACTGCTGGGATGCTGCGCCTGCACTGAATTAAGGGGGAGGAGCAACTTCGCCAGGTACATTGTTGAACGAACACGTAGTTGTTACTGCATAAATCAGATCTACAGTACCGTTATGGTACTGTGCAGGTCTGAAGAACTTGCTATATAACCATGTAAATCCATCTTCGGCGGCTGAATTTAGCTTTTATTTAGTTGCATCCATAGAAGAGACTGTGATATCTCGATTGCACATTGGTCATTCTTCCATTGCTCATTACTTTTTTTTTATAAAGGAGAGGAGCCATCAGTCTGCTCCGTATGTTATGGGCGATTGATTTTAACTGTATACCATATTTATTTATTTTTGTTCTGATTTTATTGAGACATTTTACAGCCCAATCACTGCTTGTTTTATTTCAAGACATTTTGGAAACTTTTTGAAAGGAATCAATATTTTTGGCAGCATATAAACTTTAAGATCATTTTTGGTTCTGTTTATGTTTCCCCCTTTTTAAAAAAGTCCGTTTACAAAAATCTGGTTATATGCCTAGTTTCAGCATGTGCGTATTTTCAGCGTTTATTGTGTGCTGACGAAATGTGTTTCCCCCTGATATACCCGAACTGGTTGATTACACGTAAAATGTCAAGTTATTTACTTACTTACTTATTTACTTACCATATTTAGTAACGTACCTCAATAACCATTGTCGCAAATATTCATTTGAACAAAGTTGCAAATGAATTGCAGCACGTCTTTTTTGAGAACTAGCAGATTCAAACGTTCACAGGACATTTTGTCAGCACACAGTAAACGCTAAAAATAAGTACATGCTAAAACTGGTATATAACCAGATTTTTCGTCGTTCACACATCCTGCTGGTGGTAGTGAACGACGAACGACTGCCACCAAAACGACTGCCACCAAAGGTGAAGGCAGGAACGCCAGCTATCCAATACCATTCTTTCATCCTGCGTGACCTTTTCCACCTTGCCGTCCTGGCCCATGGCCATACCTTTGATCTCATTGGTATCATCAACCCAACAAGGGTCTTCTGAAGGAGTGTAATGAATCGCATTGCCATATGGCACTGGTGTATTCCTTTATGCATATATACAACATTTTTGATTTGTCACTGTTTCTGTCCATTCTTTTGCCCCCCCCCCCCCCTTTAATTTGGTATCGATAAACTGGACCGAATGGTCGACGATACAAGCATGTCATAGCTTTATGTGCTCTTTTCACAGCGGTAATATTGAAAAGACAAATTCTTCGAAAATTTGTGTTTGATGTTCGTGTATGTACGTTTAAAAAATGTTTGTGTAAGGATTGGTTTTATGAAATGAGAAAGGGTTTATATATGAGATGAGTTTTAAAATTCGCATTTGCTTATGACTAAGTTTGACTGTCCTGAGGTGACCCTGTGTGGTTGACAGAACGTTAAAATCCAGTTACTAACTAACTAGCTTTATTATGGAATGTATGCACTCATTTGAGAATGATCTGTCTGTCTGTCTCTCTGTCTCTGTCTCTCTCTGTCTCTGTCGTCTGTCTGTCTCTGTCTGTCTGTCTGTCTGTCTGTCTGTCTGTCTGTCTGTCTGTCTGTCTGTCTGTCTGTCTCTTCTCTCTCTCTCTCTCTCTCTCTCTATATATATATATATATATATATATATATATAATGCGCCATTGCTTAGCTTCCAATCCTGTTAGATGTGATCTTGTTTTATACGTAGATAGTGAGATAGCCACTATTCTGTCGCTTTCCATTATTCGTTAATATGTTTTTGTAATTCTCTCTCTCTCTCTCTCTCTCTCTCTCTCTCTCCTCTCTCTCTTCTCTCTCCTCTCAAATCTCTCCTCCTCTCTCTCCATTGTTTTGAATTGGTCTTACTTGCCTTATTATTGCTCTGTTCGTATGATGTGATGTTTTAGACAGAAATTAGTTTTGTTTTGTTTTTAAGTCGTTTTTTCTCTAGCGTATTTAATGGAATTCTTGTTTGATGTATTGAGTGTTGCTGTGTTCTTCCTCAGCTGTAACATATTATAAACATAGATACCAGAAACCTCTTCTATAAAATTCATATAAAACACATCGATTATGCGTCAATAGTGACGGATGGCTGTGGCAAAGTACATTTAATTTGTTTTAATTCTCTTCATCGAAGGGCGTGGAAATAATCTTTTCTCGTCCTTCCTATCTACAGAGCAAAAATCAGTGCACTTGGAGTTTTAAACCCAATGCAACAACTCAGAGTAAAGGAATATCTATGCAAAAAGTGATAAAAGCCCAAACTACCTGGCAACTCTTTATTTTTCACCAGTCCCACTGCACTAACTCCGGGAATAAACTGCAAGTGTCAAGACCAAGGCTTGACCTCTTTGAAACTAGCATATCTTTTGCTGGTGCGTCCCTCTGGAACTTATTCCCACAAAACTACTAAATCCTGTATCTCTCTTCCTTGCTTCAAACGTAATCTGCACAAATATATATCCGGGACTAACTTTTCTTCGAACTTGGACTGACGTGTTTGTGTTATGGACCGTTAAATCATACACACTGTTAACCATTGTATTGTCCTTATGGTACATGTTACTGACTGTGTTGTTCTCAGATTGTAATGTGTTTGCATTGTTGTGTTTATTTTCGGCTGTTGTTGATGTTCTAATTAATGTTTAGCTGTGTTGTAAAGCACAGTGAAACAGACTGCTATTTCGTCCTTCACGTCAGTGTGTGCTCAATGTGTGCAGACGCTATTTGCTTCTGCTCTTTCAATCACGTTTGCCTAAGACGACTGTTGTGTGAATTTTCAAGAACGAAATATAATTTTTGATGCTTTTGCAAACAATGCATAGATGTAGAAAAGTGCATTGAACTTTTATCTTTGGGTTTATAAAGATATGTGTTTGTATCATAGCAAGCACCAGCTGTCAGATACAAATGGACCTAATGCTACTATATTTGTGTATTCAAGTTTTCGAGTTATCATCATCAGCTGATTTCTTAAGACTGTTTTTGTTTGTTTGTAGTTTTTGTTTTTACTTTTGCAGACTCTTCATCATGCCATCATGCCGGTCCAAACTTCGCCAATATTATGCTGATGTGTGTGCGTGTGCTTATTATAGATATATGTATTAGAATTAATCGTGACTGTGTGTTGTTTGATGATGTCTCGTGCTTTTCTCGTGTGTTGCTATTGACACTGCTTTTATTTGCCGTTGATGTGTCTATTCTTTTTAGTTTTGTTTTAAAAGAACTAACTCACGCAGGTTTGGCTTTAAAAAGAAACATTTATTTTTTATTTTTTATTGTTCTATGTACGATTTTTCGGTAGCGTTAATTTCTGCTAATAGCATTAATACGCCAATTTAAGACTCAGTGTAGTGGTATAAAAATAGACTGGGGATCTCCCAACAGGGTGCAGCTATTTACGGAATGTGTATTACGCATGCCAGGTGAGAGTTACCCTGTACGACTCGGGTCTTTGTTGTTGTACTTGTGTGACATCTTTCGAGCGCTAATTAACTCCCCTGTGTGCTGATTGTCCGAAGGAGAGTTCCTTTAACTCGCCTCTCTTACATTTAGTTTTCCTTTCCAGTATGCACGTACCATGTATGAGCAAGGTGATATTTACGAGACATGAATAAGCTTTTATCATCTTTTGGTATTTTGGCTATATACCCCTATACTTTGCATAGATGTGTGTGCTGTCTTTAGTGTTCTTGTAGTCTTTTAGCAAGAACAAATTCCAAGACTGGGCTTTTTTACATTATTTCATTACAGAAAATTGTGAATTTTACCTCCAAAATAATCTGTGATCAATTTAGGACTTTATCCTTGTTTTGTGACCAACAAATTTTACACAGAGAGGAATCTGTTTTAAAGGACCCTGAGCACTCCTTGTATGGGGAGTTCGAACGCTTGCCCCATGTGTATTTGTGTGTTTATATGTTGAGCCAGTTTCGAGACCAAAGGACTATGTCCGGTCTGGCATAAACAAATTGGTTCTGTCTTATGCCTGTGCGCACCTGTGTCGCCGAGTGTGCCCGAAATGTAGGGTATATATGCCGCTGGGGGGCATCATTTTTTGAGGATGTACCTCTGATGGATTTTATATACCTTGTATTTATACGCATGCCAGGTGAGAGTTACCCTGTACGACTCGGGTCTTTGTTGTTGTACTTGTGTGACATCTTTCGAGCGCTAATTAACTCCCCTGTGTGCTGATTGTCCGAAGGAGAGTTCCTTTAACTCGCCTCTCTTACATTTAGTTTTCCTTTCCAGTATGCACGTACCATGTATGAGCAAGGTGATATTTACGAGACATGAATAAGCTTTTATCATCTTTTGGTATTTTGGCTATATACCCCTATACTTTGCATAGATGTGTGTGCTGTTTTTAGTGTTCTTGTAGTCTTTTAGCAAGAACAAATTCCAAGACTGGGCTTTATTACATTATTTCATTACAGAAAATTGTGAATTTTACCTCCAAAATAATCTGTGATCAATTTAGGACTTTATCCTTGTTTTGTGACCAACAAATTTTACACAGAGAGGAATCTGTTTTAAAGGACCCTGAGCACTCCTTGTATGGGGAGTTCGAACGCTTGCCCCATGTGTATTTGTGTGTTTATATGTTGAGCCAGTTTCGAGACCAAAGGACTATGTCCGGTCTGGCATAAACAAATTGGTTCTGTCTTATGCCTGTGCGCACCTGTGTCGCCGAGTGTGCCCGAAATGTAGGGTATATATGCCGCTGGGGGGCATCATTTTTTGAGGATGTACCTCTGATGGATTTTATATACCTTGTATTTATACGCATGCCAGGTGAGAGTTACCCTGTACGACTCGGGTCTTTGTTGTTGTACTTGTGTGACATCTTTCGAGCGCTAATTAACTCCCCTGTGTGCTGATTGTCCGAAGGAGAGTTCCTTTAACTCGCCTCTCTTACATTTAGTTTTCCTTTCCAGTATGCACGTACCATGTATGAGCAAGGTGATATTTACGAGACATGAATAAGCTTTTATTATCTTTTGGTATTTTGGCTATATACCCCTATACTTTGCATAGATGTGTGTGCTGTCTTTAGTGTTCTTGTAGTCTTTTAGCAAGAACAAATTCCAAGACTGGGCTTTTTTACATTATTTCATTACAGAAAATTGTGAATTTTACCTCCAAAATAATCTGTGATCAATTTAGGACTTTATCCTTGTTTTGTGACCAACAAATTTTACACAGAGAGGAATCTGTTTTAAAGGACCCTGAGCACTCCTTGTATGGGGAGTTCGAACGCTTGCCCCATGTGTATTTGTGTGTTTATATGTTGAGCCAGTTTCGAGACCAAAGGACTATGTCCGGTCTGGCATAAACAAATTGGTTCTGTCTTATGCCTGTGCGCACCTGTGTCGCCGAGTGTGCCCGAAATGTAGGGTATATATGCCGCTGGGGGGCATCATTTTTTGAGGATGTACCTCTGATGGATTTTATATACCTTGTATTTATACGCATGCCAGGTGAGAGTTACCCTGTACGACTCGGGTCTTTGTTGTTGTACTTGTGTGACATCTTTCGAGCGCTAATTAACTCCCCTGTGTGCTGATTGTCCGAAGGAGAGTTCCTTTAACTCGCCTCTCTTACATTTAGTTTTCCTTTCCAGTATGCACGTACCATGTATGAGCAAGGTGATATTTACGAGACATGAATAAGCTTTTATTATCTTTTGGTATTTTGGCTATATACCCCTATACTTTGCATAGATGTGTGTGCTGTCTTTAGTGTTCTTGTAGTCTTTTAGCAAGAACAAATTCCAAGACTGGGCTTTTTTACATTATTTCATTACAGAAAATTGTGAATTTTACCTCCAAAATAATCTGTGATCAATTTAGGACTTTATCCTTGTTTTGTGACCAACAAATTTTACACAGAGAGGAATCTGTTTTAAAGGACCCTGAGCACTCCTTGTATGGGGAGTTCGAACGCTTGCCCCATGTGTATTTGTGTGTTTATATGTTGAGCCAGTTTCGAGACCAAAGGACTATGTCCGGTCTGGCATAAACAAATTGGTTCTGTCTTATGCCTGTGCGCACCTGTGTCGCCGAGTGTGCCCGAAATGTAGGGTATATATGCCGCTGGGGGGCATCATTTTTTGAGGATGTACCTCTGATGGATTTTATATACCTTGTATTTATACGCATGCCAGGTGAGAGTTACCCTGTACGACTCGGGTCTTTGTTGTTGTACTTGTGTGACATCTTTCGAGCGCTAATTAACTCCCCTGTGTGCTGATTGTCCGAAGGAGAGTTCCTTTAACTCGCCTCTCTTACATTTAGTTTTCCTTTCCAGTATGCACGTACCATGTATGAGCAAGGTGATATTTACGAGACATGAATAAGCTTTTATCATCTTTTGGTATTTTGGCTATATACCCCTATACTTTGCATAGATGTGTGTGCTGTCTTTAGTGTTCTTGTAGCCTTTTAGCAAGAACAAATTCAAAGACTGGGCTTTATTACATTATTTCATTACAGAAAATTGTGAATTTTACCACCAAAATAATCTGTAATCAAGTTAGGACTTTATCCTTGTTTTGTGACCAACAAATTTTACACAGAGAGGAATCTGTTTTAAAGGACCCTGAGCACTCCTTGTATGGGGAGTTCGAACGCTTGCCCCATGGGCCCCATGGGTGCTGGTTCAGATCACTGGCACACAAAACCAGCCGAAGAGGAAACTCTTTTGTTCCCTCTGCAGTTCGACTCCTCAACATGGCATGATCAGCCCTCTGAACTGTCTTAACCGTTCTGTATGGTTTTACCAATGTAACTGTATGATTAGGATTTTAGTGGTGTGTATTGATCCAGCGATGTTCGAGTGTGTCTGCTTGATGATAGGAGTGGTGTGTGTATGTATGTAGGCTGGGTGAGGAGTATATGTGTGGGTGTGGGTGGGTGTGGGTCGGTGTTCGTGGAGGTGGGCTAGAGGGATATGTTTTCTGTGTGGGTGGGTGTGGGTGTGGGTGGGTGTTCGTGGAGGTGGGCTAGAGGGATATGTTTTCTGTGTGGGTGTGGGTGGGTGTTCGTGGAGGTGGGCTAGAGGGATATGTTTTCTGTGGTGGGTGTGGGTGGGTGTTCGTGGAGGTGGGCTAGAGGGATATGTTTTCTGTGTGGGTGTGGGTGGGTGTTCGTGGAAGTGGGCTAGAGGGATATGTTTTCTGTGTGGGTGGGTGTGGGTGGGTGTTCGTGGAGGTGGGCTAGAGGGATATGTTTTCTGTGTGGGTGGGTGTGGGTGGGTGTTCGTGGAGGTGGGCTAGAGGGATATGTTTTCTGTGTGGGTGTGGGTGTGTGTTCGTGGAGGTGGGCTAGAGGGATATGTTTTCTGTGTGGGTGTGGGTGGGTGTTCTTGGAGGTGGGCTAGAGGGATATGTTTTCTGTGTGGGTGTGGGTGGGTGTTCGTGGAAGTGGGCTAGAGGGATATGTTTTCTGTGTGGGTGGGTGTGGGTGGGTGTTCGTGGAGATGGGCTAGAGGGATATGTTTTCTGTGTGGGTGGGTGTGGGTGGGTGTTCGTGGAGGTGGGCTAGAGGGATATGTTTTCTGTGTGGGTGGGTGTTCGTGGAGGTGGGCTAGAGGGATATGTTTTCTGTGTGGGTGTGGGTGGGTGTGGGTGTGTGTTCGTGGAGGTGGGCTAGAGGGATATGTTTTCTGCTGTGACAATTTGTATTACGGATTTTCTTTTTTTGACTTTTTTTTAATCCAGTATCAGTATTCCTGATGGTTATTATTACT
>JABMCL010001742.1:790000-795000 GCA_018857735.1 Alviniconcha marisindica
CCATGTTTACACCGTTCACGTAAGTGTGACTATTGTATTGTGTTGATTTATATGACTTGGGTGGACTTTATAGTATACTTTACATTTGCTCGCAAGTCAGGTGGGAGTTATTGAATCAGTTCTTTGTTGCTGCGTTTGTGTGACATGTCTTTTGAGCGCAAATGAACCTCCCTTTCTTTGTTGTGACTACGAAGTCATTCTGTATCATTGGCGGGACCTTCCACAAGTATATTTGCTGTCGCGGGAGCTTCCACAAGTATATTTGTTGTCGCGACAAAAGTTTTGTCCCGACAAACACGTGTTTGTCGCGGGAAATATTTATCGCGACAAAATTATTTTTGTCGCGACAAGCATACTTTTGTCGCGACAAAAGACGTGTTTTGTCGCGACAAACACGTATTTGTCACGACAAAACGTTTGTCGCGACAAAAATGATACTTGTGGCAGCTCCCGCCAATGCTTATCCTTATGTCTCTGTCCTCATCGTCATGCGGTAACCCTGTGCGGTTGACGGTACGTTAAAACTCAAGAGGCTAACTAACTCTGCCAACAGTCGCATCAGCGGCGCTGCTGTCGCATGTCCACTCAGAAACTGCCGAAAAGGGATGCACCACAGAATGGCGGGGAGGCAGAATGGGATGACGTGGTGGACTGCTTCAAGATTCTGACCAATCAGACCTCACTTCCGGTCGCATCTCAACTTCCGCCTGCTGAAATCACCCGAGGCCTTTTCAAAGCCATTTGTGGGTAAGGACTCCCACCCCGCCTTTTTGCCCCCGCCTTTTTGCATGTGTTCACATTGATAATGGCAGCAGGTAATGTTAACCTACTTGCAAGAATCAGTAGTAATCATTGCTATTTTCTGATTTCTGAAAAGGATATGCGCCACATTTTTCAAGTGTATTTGCGTGTGTGTGTATGTGTGTGTGTGTGTGTGTGTGTGTGTATGTCTGTGTGTTTATGTGTGGGGTGGCGTGTGTGTGTTGTTGCGTGTCGTGTCGTGTGTGTGTGTGTGTTGTGTGTGTGTGTGTGTGTGTGTGTGTGGTGTCGTGCGTGCGTGGTGTTGTGTGTGTGTGTGTGTGTGTGGTGTGTGTGTGTGTGTGGTGGTGGTGTAGAGTGGTGTGTGTGAGAGGGGATGAGAGAGAGAGAGAGATGAGAGAGAGAGAGGTAGAGAGAGAGATGGAGTGAGGTAGGGTGAGAGAGAGAGAGAGAGAGTGTAGATGTAGAGTGAGTTGTGTGTGTGGTGAGAGTGTGTGTGTGTGTGGTGTGGTGTGTGTGTGTGTGGAGTGAGTGTGTGTGTGGTGTGTGTGTGGTGTGTGTGTGTGTGTGTGTGTGGTGTGTGTGTGTGTGTAATAGTGATAACAAACAAGTCTGCCAACCATGCTGCTGGAGAGAAAAGAAAAGAAAAAGCATAGCTGAGTCAATCTTCGGCTGACTAATACAGCCAGATAGTCCAATTTTAAGGGGGGGGGGGGGGGGGGAGGAGGGTATTACTACCTCATGTGCTTGCTTACTTACGTATATACTTGCTTTACTTACTTTCTTACAATTTGACGCCCACCGAACTGTGGAAGTCATAATAATAATTATTATGACTTCCACAGTTCACTGGGCGTTCACAGTATTTTAACACACGTAATATAAGTCATATTATGAGATATATTGTGTGGGCCAAATAAATGTCATCGAAATGCGTGAAGAGTAAATATGAATTGTTGCATCCCGCCCCACTCCCCGCCCCCTTAAAAAAGAAGAAGAAAAAAAAGGCTTCTAGAGCCCGGATTTTTGACACACACGGTGTTTCATGTTTCCCGTGCATCGCCCTCAGGACAAGGGAGCAGTTCCTGTCGTGCGTGGACAGCAGTCTGAACAACGCGAAGAGCAACTCCGTGGTGCAGCTCTTCAGGCCACTCTTCAACGTCTCCATTGTCGCCGAGGCCTACAACGACCTCTGCAACAACCTCACAGGTAGGTACCACATCTGCAACAGTCTCCGTTCTCCATTGTCGCCGAGGCCTACAACGACCTCTGCAACAACCTCACGGGTAGGTACCACATCTGCAACAGTCTCCGTTCTCCATTGTCGCCGAGGCCTACAAAGACCTCTGCAACAACCTCACGGGTAGGTACCACATCTGCAGCAGTCTTCAACGTCTCCATTGTCGCCGAGGCCTACAACGACCTCTGCAACAACCTCACGGGTAGGTACCACATCTGCAACAGACTCCATTCTCCATTGTCGCCGAGGCCTACAACGACCTCTGCAACAACCTCACGGGTAGGTACCACATCTGCAACAACCTCTGCAACAACCTCACATGATGGTACCGCATCTGCAACAAACTCACGGGGAGGTACCACATCTGCAACAACCTCTGCAACAACCTCACATGGTAGGTACCACATCTGCAACAACTCACTAGGTACCACATCTGCAACAACTCTGCACAACATCCTCACGGGTAGGTATCACATCTGCAACAGTCTCCATTCTCCATCGTTGCACAACAACCTCACGGGTAGGTATCACATCTGCAACACTCCATTCTCCATTGTCGCCGAGGCCTACAACGACATCTGCAACAACCTCACGGGTAGGTACCACATCTGCAACAGTCTCCATTCTCCATTGTTGCACAACATCCTCACGGGTAGGTATCACATCTGCAACAGTCTCCATTCTCCATTGTTGCCGAGGCCTACAACGACATCTGCAACAAACTCACGGGTACGTACAACTTCAAGGTAGATACAACCATTGCAACACTCACGGGTAGGTGGTGCGTACCATGCGGAACTCTCACAGACAGGTGCGATCCCTGGAACAACCTCGTGGCAAGGTACGTACTCTGCAACAGCCTGAGGGGTAGGTACGTACCCTGGTGCCGAGACCAGCACACAGGCAGGTGCGACCCCTGCTACAACCTCACGGATAGCTACGAGTCTCTGCGTCCCACGAATAGGGTACGGCCTGTGCAACATACCGACGGTAGGCCCCCTTTTGCAACAACATCACGGGTAGGCACCCTTTTGCAACATCTCATTGGTAGGCACGGCCTTTGCAACATACCATGAGTAGGCACACTCATTGCAACATCCCATCGGTAGCGCGGCCTTTGTAACATGCCTCTGGTAGTCGCGGCCTTTGCAACATCTCACTGGTAGTCATGGCCTTTGCAACATCTCATTGGTAGGCACGGCCTTTGCAACATCTCATTAGTAGGCACGGCCTTTGCAACATCCCATCGGTAGGCACGGCCTCAGCAACATCCCATTGGTAGGCACGGCCTGTGCAACATCTCATTGGTAGGCACGGCCTTTGCAACATCTCATTGGTAGGCACGGCCTGTGCAACATCTCATTGGTAGGCACGGCCTCAGCAACATCCCATTGGTAGGCACGGCCTGTGCAACATCTCATCGGTAGGCACGGCCTCAGCAACATCCCATTGGTAGGCACATCCATTGCAACATCCCATTGGTAGGCACGGCCTTTGCAACATCCCATCGGTAGGCACGGCCTCAGCAACATCTCATTGGTAGGCACGGGCTTTGTCACATCTCATTGGTAGGCACGGCCTTTGCAACATACCATGGATGGGCACGGCCTTTGCAACATACCATCGGTGGGTACGGCCTTTGCAACATCCCATCGGTAGGCACGGCCTCAGCAACATCCTATTAGTAGGCACAGCTTTTGTAATATCTGAAGTGGAATTATCAACTTGTGTTACACGGCCTTTGTAATATCTCAAGTGAAATTATGAACTTGTGTTAAGTTCACAAGACGATGTCCATAAACTGTACGAACTTTGAAGAATATATTCCATATTCGAATTAAAAAAAAGGAGTGTCAGCAGCTGAAATGCAGCAGCTGAAGGAGCAAAGTGTAACCGGAGTCGTTTTGAGGAACTGCTCTCTAACACGGGAGACAACCACACCGACACTGCAGTCCTGTACAAAGACCGACAGTTGTTTCCCTTATTTCCAATGCCTCGTGGCGACGATACAGATCAGCTATTGACCCTTTAGCTGCCTCTGCTAATGTTCTGGCTTTTGCTGAGAGAGAGAGAGAGAGAGAGAGAGAGAGAGAGAGAGAGAGAGAGAGAGAGAGAGAGAGAAGAGAGAGAGAGAGAGAGAGAGAGAGAGAGAGAGAGAGAGAGAGAGACAGAGACAGACAGAGACAGAGACAGAGACAGAAAGAGAGACACAGAAAGAGACAGAGAGAGACACAGACACAGACACACACAGAGTAACGACAGTGACTGTTGTTGTGCATCTGTCCCGCTACCTCAACTGGTGTTCTAACAGGAAGTGACATCGATACTGTTTGCAACTGGAATTCTGACAGGAAGTGTCATCGATACTGTTTGCAACTGGTGTTCTCACAGGAAATGATATCGATACTGTTTGCTGGTGACCAACCTCTACCTGTACAGGTGTTTTACCTTACAGTGACAGATACTGACGAGGACCTGTCGTGCCTCATCAACTCCACAGCGCTCCTGCCGTGCTACAACGAATACTACAACTACCTCTTCTACCTGTCCGTCGTCAAGCGGTTCGGATCTCCCCAGAGACAGCTGTCCGACGAAGTCCTCAACACCCTGCTGTGCACGTGAGTCCTAGCTGTGTGTCTAGTCCCCGTTGCTTCCAAACTGCCACCCAAACTCGTCTAATCCCTGTTGCTTCCAAACTGCCACCCAAACTCGTCTAATCCCTCTTCCTTCAAAACTGCCACCCACACTTGTCTAATCCCTGTTCTTTCAAAACTGCCACCCTAACACGTCTAATCCCTCTTCCTTCAAAACTGCCACCCACACTTGTCTAATCCCCGTTCTTTCAAAACTGCCACCCAAACTCGTCTAATGCCTGGTCCTTCAAAACTGCCACCCAAACTCGTCTAATGCTTGTTCCTTCAAAACTGTAACCCTAACGCGTCTAATCTCTGTTCCTTCAAAAATGCCACCAAACTCGTCTAATCCCTGTTCCTTCAAAACT
>JABMCL010001742.1:810000-830000 GCA_018857735.1 Alviniconcha marisindica
CAAACCACAACGAAACCGACACGGTAACGAAAACAATACTCGCAGAAGACGTCAACGTTTGCATAGAGTACCAACACTGCCTGTTTATTTTTCAAGAGTGTCGGCTTCCTCAGAAAAGCCAGCAAAACAACAACAGAACAAGACTTCGATCGCTCATTTTACACGCATTCTTTACACGGACCAACGATCATCTGCTCGGAATGAGTGAACAACTGCTGGTGAGGTTGACAAAATAGAACAGCTCTAGAGAAATGTACTCACCTATACGACGAAACACAAAGAACAATTAAACACAAGCGCTTTCGACAGAGAGTCTTCGTCGGGTGTAAGAAAACAGCTAGAAAATGATAAAAGAAGACGGAAGTAAAGAAGAAGACAGACAAGGAGTTGATGTAAACCGCTGTTAAGAACGTCGTTTTAAATCTACGTATACATTGTTTTACATCAACTATTTGTCTGTCTTCTTCTTTACTTCCTTCTTCTTTTCTTCTTTTCTAGCTGTCTTCTTACACCCGACGAAGACTCTCTGTCGAAAGCGTTTGTGTTTAATTGTTCTTTGTGTTTCGTCGTATAGGTGAGTACATTTCTCTAGAGCTGTTCTGTTAGATCATCTTCTCGGATGTAAGGTGCAATCATAACTTTTATGTTCGGCTTTCCTCGCAGTTTAAAAGCACTGACGGAAATTGCCGGAAATTGCCGATCTGCAGGACCACACCCACACCATTATTGCGAGAGGTATTTCGGTTATGATGTCACCCAGGAAATGCAAGATTATTTATCGTTGCCATGAAACCTTACCGCAAGTTATGAAGAAACCAGAAATGTTTCTGAAGGTGGACACGTGCGAGTCGTGCTGTCATCGATAGGCTGTGTGATTGGTCGGATTGCTGTGAAGCGTCATTTGTAACAATCAGTTAATTGATTACAACAATGTGATCTTGCTGTAAATCCTGTCAATCAAATGACAATAATGACTATTAAGATTACCCTGCGTTTGAAGCATTTTCTATCGTTTCAGTTCCTCCTAAAGTGTGTGAGTGGCGGGTTTCCCACCTCACACCCACACCCACACACACACATACACAATTTCATGCACGTGCTGCGTGTGCCTACTTTGTGCAACAGAGAGAGTCAACAGAAATCGATACTAAAGTAGAAGGAATCGAAGTATCAATCGTAAATTGGAAATGGACGTGTCAGAAAAGCAGCATCGATTCTCGCGACCGTATCAATATCAAATCAAGGCCACACAAACGCCGCATCGATCAAAACAACGATCGCCTCCCTTTTGTTGACTCTCTTCTCGTTGGTTTCTGAAATCTCCGCTCACTGTGTCTGCACGCAGTGGCACGTGCGAAACGTACCGCCGCAGACCAAACAACTCCAGCGCGAAATGGGCATAATCCTTCATTAATTTTACGCTTCCTTCATTCTTCTTCATTCATGCTGATTATCCTACTGTGCCGGCTTCCAAGGAGACGAGGCTCGCATCGTCGGGTCCAGCAGATAAAGACAAAAGAGAAAACGTGACAGAAACCAAGAAAGAAGTGCTTTCCATCGGGTCCATAAGTACGGTGTGCAAGTTACGGTGGAAAATCCGACCACAAAGGCAACTGGGAAAAGCGACCCGAAAAGGTTATCGGCAGTGACAGAGTCAATGACACACTGTCATTGATATTGACATAATATTCATATAATTGATACTGATCGTTAAAGAGAGATCCAAATTTTGATTCCCTTCCACCCGCCCCACTGCGCCACCCGTGTATATTGCATGATACGTACATTTGTGATAATTGTCACGCACGCGTGTGTGTGTTTTTTATAATATATTTTTGTGTTTTTTGTTTTGTTTTTGTTTTGGTGTGTGTGTGTGTGTGTGTGTGTGTGTGTGTGTGTGTGTGTGTGTGTGTGTGTGTGTGTGTGTGTGTGTGTGTGTGTGTGTGGTGTGTGAGAGAGAGAGAGAAAGAAAAGAGAGAGAGAGAGAGGGAAGGAGGGAGACAGAGACGAGACAAAGGAGAGGGACGAGACGAGACAGAGGGAAGACGAGAGAGGAGAGGAGAGAGAGAGAGAGAGAGAGAGAGAAGAGAGAGAGAGAGAGAGAGAGAGATTCACAAACACACGCGCACACACAGAAACACGAGCACACATACACGTACCCATCTGCACCCACGCAGCTTTCACCCCTCCCTTACCCCCCCCCCCCCCCACCACCCCCCCACCCCCCACCACACGCACTACACATGTATCCATTGGGTCGGTGAAATCCAGAGAGAAAAAAAGTAATGACAAAGCAGTATGCAGCATGTATGTGTGCATGTGAATGATCGATTGAGTTTCACAAGCAGTTAGGTAAAAAAACGAAGAAAAAAAAGAAGAGGAAGTTTATCTCTCACCTCCCCCGTTTTTGGTTTGTTGTTGTTGCTTTTGTTATTGTTGTTGTTGTTGTTGTTGTTGTCGTCGTTGTTGTTTTCTCTGTTTGTCTGTTTGTTGTTTTCTTTGTTTTTGTTTGTTTCCTACGCAGTGCTGCACAGTTTGTCTTCGCAAGGGTTACAATACCCAGTCGCAGCGTACCCGTGACAAAGACGACTAATTCGGGTACACGGAGGCGCTGGGCCCCGCTGAGTAATTTGGCGCTGCGTGGATGACAGGTGTAATCTTATATTGCTCCCTCTCACACGGCACCGCGCTGAAGACTCGGGATTCGCTCTTAGAGCTGTCACGATCCGTATGCACTTTCGGAATGATCCACACAGTGTTGGTCGAAAAGGTTTCGAGGTCAGCGCAAAACCATGCAGCACGTTGAGTGTAGCTCTCTCTGTCTGTCTGTCTGTCTGTGTCTGTCTCTTTCTCTCTGTCTCTCTGTCTGTCTGCCTGTCTGCCTGCCTGTCTGCCTGCCTGCCTGTCTGTCTGTCTGTCTGTCTGTCTGTCTGTCTGTCTGTCTGTCATTCTCTCTCTCTCTCTCTCTCTCTCTCTCTCTCTCTCTCTCTCTCTCTCTCTCTCTCCTCTCTCTCTCTCTCTCTCTCTCTCTCTCAAAAAAAAACCTATTGCAACAGTTCATATGCATTCGCTTGCTATATGAATGTGATGTGTTTGTCGTCAGGGACAGATTTGTAAAGAGACCTGAGCTTAATTTGTTATCCTTGTGAATACAATTCATCTTCTCCTCTGTCTCTGTCTCTGTCTGTCTGTCTGTCTGTTTTGTCTGTCTCTGTCTGTCTGTCTCTGTCTGCTTCTGTCTGTCTGTTTTGTCTGTCTCTGTCTGTCTGTCTGTCTGTCTCCCTCCCCTTCTCTCTTTCTGTCTCTCTCTGTCTGCTCTCTCTGTCTGTCTTTTGTCTTCTGTCTGTCTGTCTGTCTGTCTGTTTCTGTCTGTCTCTCTCTCTCTCTGTCTCTTCTCTCTTCTCGTGTGTGTGTGTGTGTGTGTGGTGTGTGTGTGTGTGTGTGTGTGTGTGTGTGTGTGTGTGTGTGTGTGATGTGGTGTGTGTGTGTGTGCGCGCGCGCGCGCGTTCTTAATATTCTTTCCAGCTCTGGTGTGATCAATCGAATATCGTGAAGCATGAGTGTATCTTTGGCAAATATCTTCATCGCCCTCAGTGGGGTGCGCCATGTTTAGGAAACGGCTAGAGCAGATAGGAGATATCTGCCAAGAGTCCGGCAGGCGCTTGGCTTTGAGATTTCTGTCGTAAGGAGCGATTTGAGGTCGTCACCGATTGTGCAAGCAGGAGGTGTCACTGATAAGCCTTTCCCATTGGCTGGGGACAGCAACTTTAGCTATTATATACACATGCTGTGAAACGTCTTAAGAAGAAGACGGAAATATTCGCACCGAAAGTCGAGCTAGACAGATTGTTGTCTTTGCGTTATGGCTGCAGACAACGTGAACAGTTAGAGGTAAGTGGCTGGTTTTTGTGTTCATATTTACATTTGCAATGTCGAAACTTGAGACGCTTTGAAAGAACAGCGGTATATCGGATCAGTTAAGGGTGTGATCACAGAAACACAACACTGAACGGAGAGTGAATTACGTGTGGTGGCACTAAGTAGACTGGAATAGAAATTGTGTCCAAGCTGATACTATACCACAGAATACCCTGCAACTGCAGACTAATGTTCACACATGCATGCGCGAGTGAGTGTGTGTGCGTGTGCGTGTGTGTGCGCGGCGCGCGCGTGCGCGCGTGTGTGTGTGTGTGTGTGTGTGTGTGCGTGCGTGGTGCGTGTTGTGTGCTGCGTGTGTGCGTTCGTGTGTGCGTGCGTGGTGTGTGCGTGTGTGTGCGTGCGCACGTGGGTGTGTGGTGTTTGTGTGTGTGTGTGTGTGTGTGTGTGTGTGTGTGTGTGTGTGTGTGTGTGTGTGTGTGCATGTGTGTGTGTTGTGTGCGTGCGTGCGTGCGTGCGCGCGCGCGCGCGCGTGTGTGTGTGTGTGTGTGTGTGTGTGCATGTGCGTTTGTGCGTGCGTGTGTGTGCGTGCGTGCGTGCGTGCGTGTGTGTGTGTGTGTGCGTGTGTGTGTGTGTGTGTGTATGTGTGTGTGTGTGTGCGCGCGCGCGCGTGTGTGCGTTCGTGCGTGCGTGTGTGTGTGTGTGTTTGTGTGTGTGTGTGTGTGTGTGTGTGTGTGTGTGTGTGTGTGTGTGTGTGTGTGTGTGTGTGTGTGTTCTAACTGCTGCGTCTAGGTGCAACTGGTATGTCATCTGACCTGAAAATTGCCTTAGGTGGTAAGTCAGGTAGACAGATCAGTTGATCGTCATTTTCTGATCGAGTGAATGTTAAGCGCCAGATTCAATTGTGATAAGGTCGAGGGTTCGATCCTAGCAGGAGCGGCGTTACACCTCTTCGCTAGAGTCAAGTTTTTTGTTGTTGTGCTGACTCATATTTCGCTGTTTTTTTCTGCCCCATTGTTAGAATAATAGCACGTAACGGTCATTCTGCCAGAAGTGCACGGACACACACACACACACACACACACACACACACACACACACACACACACACACACACACACACACCACACACACACCACACACACACACACACACACACAAACACACACACACACACACACACACACACCACACACAACACACACACACACACACATCACACACACACACACACACACACACACACACACACACACACACACACACACACACACACACACAAACAAACACACAAACACACACAACAACAAAACAAAACACTACACACACACACAACACACCACACACACACACACACCCACACACACACACACACACACAAAAACACACAAACACACACACAAACACACACACACAGAGGGGGGGCGAGGGGGGGGGGGGGGCTAATAATTCGTCGAACCTCCCCTCCTAATTCACGTGTGCGAGGAAAGAGACACACCGGAACGGTGTCACCGTGCACCTGAAGGCCGGTCATAAAGAAACGTTCTGCAGAGACAGCCCTATGTCCGTACCCCCCCCCCCCCCCCCCCCCCCCCCACCACCACGATCACCAGCTTAGGTCTTCCTGTTGGGTAATTCTGCAGAACAGACCTATGTCCGTATCCCCCCCCCCCCACCACCACCACCACCACCACGATCCCAGCTTAGGTCTTTCTGTCGGGTAATTCTGCAGAAACAGACCTATGTCCGTACCCCCCCTCCCCCACCCCCACCCCACCCCCCCTCAACCCCCACGATCCCAGCTTAGCTCTTCCGGTCGGATAATTCTGCAGAGACAGCCTTATGTCCGTACCCCCCCCCCCCCCCCCACCACCACCACGACGATCCCAGCCTCGGTCTTCCTGTGGGATAATTCTGCAGAGACAGCCCTATGTCCGCATCATACTCTCTGTGCGTGTCCCGCCACCACGCTCCCAGCTTAGGTCTTCCCGTCTGATAATTATGACCTCTCCGGCTGAGCAGGCCTTTGATATCCAGTACCTATAATCACCCCCCCCACCCTACTACTCCCTCCCTGACCCCCCCCCCCCCCACTCCTCCTCCCTCCCTGACCCCGCCCCCCCCCCCCCCCCGCCTCCAATCAACATCTGACACGCGGACACGCAAAACGAACTAAAGCTTAGCATACTAACTGACACGAAGGCATAGATGGCAATTAAGCTGAAGGGCGTAAGTGTATATGGTTTATTCGTGTTTACACCCGGCCCTTTCACCAATAACAGGAGGCTGCCATAACCGTTACCAAAATTAGATTCCCGTTTGAAAAGAAGAAGAAAAAGGCAAAATGTATGGAGAAGAGCTGGAGAGCGACGAGGAATAATAGGGCAAAGCCGTGCACACCACGTCGTAGTTACAATGACAGAAAAACCAAACAAAGTTCCTCGACAACGAGCTATAGTGCTTAGGAAAGAATGCTCATGTGGACCCCCCCCCCCCCCCCCCCCCCACCCCACCCCACCCCCACCTCCTCCGCGCACCTTAACGACTCTACAATGTCAGACAGTTCAGTTCAGTTCAGTTCAAGATGGTATCTATGCGATCGGGAAAGCCCATATGCGCTCCATCCTGTCTCTCAGAAGTTTCCCCAACGTCGCCTTTGAAACGGTTCCAATGTTCGTTTGATTGACGATGGAACTTTTTCGTCCTTTCGAGGAAGATCGTCTAGCGCTTCCTCTTTCCACGCCTCTCTCCTCCAGGCGATCGATGGTGTGGTTTCCCTGGCTTTGTGCCCGCAGGTAGTATCTCAAGCTCCTCAACATTTCAGAGCTTTCGAGAAGCAAACCACTTGTGAGGGTTGCTTTGCCCGCCAGTCTGACTGGTCGGTCATTTCCCTTCACTCCGGCATGTCCAATATCAGATCCAGCACAATAGGACCCAATGATTAGCGTTACCGCGTATTTTCAACCACGGAAAACATGTATGTGTTCGTTTAATTTTCGCGATAATAACCGACAGATGAAAATACTGCGCCTGAACACCTCTGTTTTATATGCCCAGCGTCACTCACGTAACGCCACCGTACACAATGTCAAACATATCAAACACCGAGGAAAGACTTAACTCATAACACAGAGGCAGAACAGCAAAACCGAATGTAAGGGACGTAATTATTGTGGCGTCATAATCTATAGACTGCTTCGGAATCAGTCCACTCGAGGATAAAGACTTGGCGACGTTGTACGTGTTACAGACTAAGTGGTGTTGGTGTAGATTGCAACTCGGCAGACTAGAGTGCATTGACTGGGGAGAGAGAGAGAGAGAGAGAGAGAGAGAGAGAGAGAGAGAGAGAGAGAGAGAGAGAGAGAGAGAGAGAGAGAGAGAGAGAGAGAGAGAGAGAGAGAGAGAGATTGTAAATGCCAAACATGAAACAGGCGTAACTGGCTGAAAAGAACTGTGTTATTAGTGCCAGATTATTTTGTCCAGGACTGGCCTGTAAAAAAAACTGTGAGTCTTTTAAACTAGCCCGTCTGTGAGCACCCAATATTTTTGTACCGGAAATGGGAATGGAAAAGTACCTCTCGTTGGGTGAAATGGTAGTTCTGCTTCAGTCAGAACTGCATGTCTTGTGTTCACGGAACACCCTTTGAGAAATGCACATTAATCTACAGCGCCTTAAGTGAGCCGCCGAACGAACACAAACGTATGGATGCATGCAGGTGAGAGCGTGGGGTTTCCATTTATAACAAAGTTTGGTTAGTTATATTGTGCATAAGCAACTCACAATAAAGACGTGAGCCTTTTCGTTGATTGCAAATGATCTTAATCGTGCTTATTAAAGCTTCTAAGATATTACTCTAATCTGTTTGTTTGTTCCTTTTTTGGTTTGCAGTTGTTTCTGTTCATGTCACAAGTAGTTGCCAATGCATGCGTGCGCGTGCGTGCGTGCGTGCGTGCGTGTGTGTGTGTGCGTGTGCGTGTTTTGTGTGTGTGTGTGTGTGTGTGTGTGTGTGTGTGTGTGTGTGTGTGTGTGTGTGTGTGTGTGTGACTGTATGTGTGTGTCACTGTGTGTGTGCGTGTGTGTGTGTGTGTGTGGTGCGTGCGTGCGTGCGTGCGTGCGTGCGTGCGTGCGTGCGTGCGTGCGTGCGTGCGTCGTGGTGTGTGGTGTGTGTGTGTGTGTGTGTGTGTGTGTGTGTGTGCAGTGTAATGTGTTTTATCTGTGTGTTTTAGACTCTCTCTGTCTGTCTCTGTGTGTGTGTGTGTGTGTGTGTGTGTGTGTGTGTGTGTGTGTGTGTGTGTGTGTGTGTGTGTGTGTGTGTGTGTGTGTGTGTGTGTGTGTGTGCACGTGTAGTGTGGTTTATTTGTTGTTGTTGAGGGGGTGGGGGGAGCTGGTTTGTTTGGTTCAGTTTACATTGCTTTGCTTTTTTCTTTGTTGATTATTCTTTAAACATACAGATCATAATATACAGGGAAAAGGCTGGACAATGTGTGTGTATTGGGGAGGGGGGGGGGGGCGGGTGGCGGGGGGTGAGCGAGGGGGGGGGTACTGGGGGGGGGGGGGGAGAGGTGCCGGGAGGGGGGGGGGCGAGGGGAGAGGCATGTGTTTGTTCGAGATCGAGATCGAGTCTTCATTAATTTTCCTATCAATAGTTCTTGTTCCAATTGCTGTACCTCAAGTATTTTGTCCCCCCCCCCTTCTCTCCCGCCACCCCCCCCCCCACACACACACACACCCCACACCCCAACATCCAACCCCAACCCGAGTGATAATCACCTGCTTTCATTTGAATGCGGTTCATTTTTCCTCAGGTCAAAACACCCTGACAGTTTCGTAGGTGTATTTGATACCTAATTGGCTGTAGTATTTCCACTGTTGGTTGGCACTGTGGACCCGGTCTGACTAACTTATGTGGTCGGTGCCAATTAAAGCAAGTGTCAGCTGTCTGTTCGGTTGGCCCCAGTGTGTTTGGTAAGGTTGGCGTGACATTTGCTGGAAATTTGTTTTTCGTTTTCTTGCAAGGTTATGGGTATAGGGGGTGGAATGAGGGAGTGAGCAGGGATTATTTTATCTGTGTGTTTTAGACTCTCTCTGTCTGTCTCTGTCTGTGTGTGTGTGTTGTGTGTGTGTGTGTGTGTGTGTGTGTGTGTGTGTGTGTGTGTTGTGTGTGTGTGTGTGTGTGTGTGTGTGTGTGTGTGTGTGTGTGTGTGTGTGTGTGTGTGTGTGTGTGTGTGTGTGTGTGTGTGTGTGTGTGTGTGTGTGTGTGTGTGTGTGTGTGTGTGTGTGTGTGTGTGTGTGTGTGTGTGTGTGTGTGTGTGTTGTGTGTGTGTGTGTGTGTGTGTGTGTGTTGTGGTGTGTGTGTGTGTGTGTGTGTGTGTGTGTGTGTGTGTGTGTGTGTGTGTGTGTGTGTGTGTGTGTGTGTGTGTGTCTGTGTGTGTGTGTGTGTTGTGGTGTGTGTGTGTGTGTGTGTGTGTGTGTGTGTGTGTGTGTGTGTGTGTGTGTGTGTGTGCGTATGTGTGTGTGTGCGTATGTGTGTGTGTGTTGTGTGTGTGTGTGTGTGTGTGTGCGTGTATGTGTGTGGTGTGTGTGTGTGTGTGTGTGTGTGTGTGTGTGTGTGTGTGCGCGCGCGTGCGTGTATGTGTGTGTGTGTGTGTGTGTGTGTGTGTGTGGTGTGTGTGTGTGTGTGTGTGTGTGTGTGTGTGTGTGTGTGTGTGTGTGTGTGTGTGATAAAAATTCAAATAACTAGTTGTTTTTGTTGGCATTGTTTCTTTGTTTTAGTTTTTTTTTCTCTCAGTGTTTGGCGACAATTACGCAAACACCATTGTTTGGGAATTGACAGTGCGTCGTACCTCTTGGCAGATTATGATTATAAGGAGTGATGATGTACTTCTGGTGGAGTTTATGTACTTTGTATTTACACGCAAGCCAGGTGAGAGTTACCGTAGGCGACTCAGGTCTTTGTTGTTGTATTTGTGCTACGTATTTCGAGCGCTAATTAACTCCCTTGTGTGTTGAATCCGATAATGGGTCGTTTTTTTTATTTTTTTTAATTTTTTTAACGATTACTGGGATGTTTCCCATAGCAAAAGTATTGAACACAAATCAAGCACCTGTTCAAACAACTAAATAGAACGAATTCATCGAACAGTGTGTTAATTTACCAATTATTCTCTCAGTCAATCAATAACTAACGCGGCAGTAATTCAGTTAGTGAACTAACCGGACACAGAGATAGACCGAAATAAACACACGCTGTTAGAAAGGTTAGCAAGCATCCTGTCTACCGCACATGGTCACATTAGGTTGAATTAAAAACCATTTGGTACAAAACTGTTATAAGATCACGCAATCTTCTTGCATGATGAAGTGATGCTTAATGTCCTCAGATGTCAGTTGACGTATTAGGGACGAGCTGAGACCAATGCCGAAGCATGGTTCAATATTGCTCTACTCCACGGAAACCAGAAGGCTCGTTAGGACGGACAGCCCAGGACGGCCACCTCGACTCTCACACAGCTCCTGAACTATGTCTCTTCTTGCATGCTACAAAACACCGTTTTATATTCCGAGATTCACGAGATTTCTGATCACCGTCCCACGACCAAGTACGGAGTTATGACCGACCCTTCAGCACAAAACAGCTCTCACGCCGAGCCCTCAGGGCAGTGACCAGTATCTCGGTACAAAATACAGTTTTATCGACGAAAACTGCAGTACAAAGCACAGTGTCATGACCAACATCCTTTGGTACAAAGCACAGCTTTAGGCATAATTATCCCACCAATAAACAAGACCGATGGGTTATTGATAACGAGCAAATCAGTGTCGGTAAAAAATAAAAATAAATGAAAATAAAAACGCGAGATCTCGATGCTCGGTGATAGAAAGCAATCATTTCCAGAATAACTTTGTGACCAGAAAACAAAAACAACACACTCTCTCTCTCTCTCTCTCTCTCTCTCTCTCTCTCTCTCTCTCTCTCTCTCCTCTCTCCTCTCTTTCTCTCTCTCTCTCTCTCTCTCTCTCTCTCTCTCTCTCTCTCTCTCTCTCACACACACACACACACTCTCTCTCTCTCTCTCTCTCTTCTCTCTTCTCTCTCTCTCTCACACACACACACACACACACACACACACACACACACATCCTCTCTCTCTCTCTCTCTCTCTCTCTCTCTCCTCTCTCTCTCTCTCCCCTCCCTCTCTCTCTTTCTATCCTCTTCACACACACACACACACACACACACACACACACACACACACACACACACACACACACACACACACACACACACACAACACACATTCCTCTCTCTCTTTTCTCTCTCTCTCTCTCTCTCTCTCTCTCTCTCTCTCTCTCTCTCTCTCTCTCTCTCTCCTCTCTCTCCACACACACACACACACACACACACACACACACAACACACACCACACACACACACACACACCACCACTGCAGCGGACACACACACACACACACACACACACGCGCGCACAGACACACAGGCACACACACAACACACACACACACCCACACACACCACACACACACACACACACACACACACACACACACACACAAACGCTCTCGGATCGCCGTAGGGACAAAAGTTTTACCCTCCTGCGTAGCGGAATAGGTGGACAGTGTTGACTAACGTGGAGGTTATGGTAAGTGGACACGGGTCGTTAAGGACTGGGGTGTAAGCTAGTGAACAACAGAGAAGCGGATCTATAAAAGCTGGTCCTCTGAGGACACTGGCTGAGAGCTCAGGAGCTGTGTGAATGAGGTGCCCTGGGCTCCCGTGATAGTAACAGTTCCTATACGGTCTCTGTGGACGTAGTGCAGCAGCATTGAAGAAGACACTGGCTATACTCAGCTGATGACCAGCAGTCCTACAAGTCAAGGTCAGTGTCAAACAAAGTGCGGATTTCAGGTTGGGTTTACTCGGTTGGACTAATGCAATATCTGTGAGGTTTATATATCGCTTTTTCTCAGAATAGTATTTTACAGCTGATTGCATGTTTGATGGTGACTTTCATATTAACCCTTTCACCGCCATGCTTGCCGCGCCGTCACTCGGAAAAAGACCAATAAAAATGCCGAATTTTAAACCATTAAGACTTTTTTGCCCCCTACGCATGAGCACGTGAAGGGATTTCTATCAAATTGCACAGTATTGAAAGTAGAATTTTTATAGAACCATCAAATATACAGTTCGGAGGGGTGTATGATTACACTTTTCAGCCCGGAAATAATACTGGCTGTGGCAGTGAAAGGGTTAATATGATGTCAGTTCCAAAAGCTATTGTCTTGGATGATCGCAGGTCTGGAATTTAGTTCTGAAGTCAGTTGCGAATATCCTCATTTTGAGAAAATCTCTTACTGTCAAGGGTTCTCCCCGTAAAGCCTGGAACAGAGTAGTATGTAGCTTTCCATGCTTTGCCTGCAGCCAGGAACTCTCACTTTTGCTAATGTTTGCCTTCATTTTCGAGTCAGTCAACTTCATTGTTCTGAAATTCTCTTCAACATTATTTTTTACACACACAAAAAAAAGTTCTCTTGAACTATAAAGTAAAACTGCGAAATATATGCTGTGAAATATTGATGATAATGATAATGAATTATATTTCTTTCCGCATGATAAATATAATATCTGCAGTTTCGTTGCCGGATAAGTATAATATTTTCGTTTATAATCGTTTAAATGTCATTTTGTCGTTTTGGAAAAGGGGCGTATCCCGAAACTGTGCACAGGTTTGGCATTGTCCCATTAAAACTGACGTTCTTTTTAACCGATTGTGTGTTTGGATCTCGTGCGGATTCAGCCAGTAAGCCAAGTACTTCCATCAACATAACATCAGGCTTGGGGATTTCCAGAATCCGATGGCAACAGAATTATTTTTTTAATCGAGAGAATAGAAGTCTTCGTGAAGTTTTCTTAAACTAACAAAAGTGGACCGCAGTTCACGACCTTCGGATTTTGGTTTTTAAAAAAAAAACGAAAATGTAGAACACAATGAGGGCCAAACTTATTGTTTTTATTTACTCTAGACAATCATAAACAAATCAGATAAGACATGCTCTGGTTTCTCTGCGGAGCTAGAAGACTTACATTTCTGCGTCCGCGGTACCCGATCGCGTAATTTTGACAAAACATCGAGCGATCCATTTTTCGTCAAATGCGAATTTCTCGTCAAAATCGTCTGTGGTGCAGTCGTTTTCGATAATATTGACCGACAGGCTGTTTCTGTCCCGCCAATAGTCGGGTTTTAAGGGACCAGTGCTGAGTCAAAGCGATCGATGTAACCTATTTTGTTCCGTTTGGTGTTGGGCGGCGTGAATGTGCAGATAGTATTACAGTTACTGCAACTCTCACGGTGTTGGAAACGGTACTGGGTTGGCGTTGACGTACTTTACACACTTTGCTAACAGCCTCTCAGGTCCTGGCATAGTTAACACGACCAGACTGTCCAATGGTCTTTTGTTATTGTTGTTGTTGTTGTTGTTGTTGTTGTTGTTGTTGTTGTTGTTGTTGTTGTTGTTGTTGTTGTTCTTCTTCTTCTTCTTCTTCTTCTTCTTCTTCTTCTTCTTCTTCTTCTTCTTCTTCTTCTTCTTCTTCTTCTTCTTCTTCTTCTTCTTCTTCTTCTACCGTGTTGGATATGTTGATAAAACCATTTGAATATTGAATCTTCTTCTTCTTCTTCTTCTTCTTCTTCTTGAACACACAAAACGTAAAAATAAAAATAAAAATAGAAGGAAAAAAGAACATTACGACATGACAAAACCGAAATTGTGAAACTTCAGCCTGGATGTCTTTGTCCAGGCATCAGGCAAAAGCTAATGCTACACAAGAACAATAAAAACAATTGTTTAAACAACAACAACAACAACAACAACAAAAATGAACTGAAAAAAAGAAAAGAACAAAAATCAGAAACCGATCTGCTTTTGTTTCGAGCCTCTCTTGCCTGGTGATCGCGTATGACGTGTAGCCTGTCTAAGAGCATGCGTTGTTAGCCTGAGAATAGACTTCCGGTTCACCGGATCCCGTATCGGCGAGTCAGACGGATTATTGCGGGCCCCCGCGTTCAATCTACGCTAAACAAAACCGCACGCTATAAAATCATAACGGGGCCCGGGCTAGATGTTTTGGGGAGTGCGGACAGAAGCACCCCTCTTAAACCTCAGCTTTACAGAGGGGTGCTGTGCAGTCTCTTGGCAAAGAATGTCCTTTCTGCTATAAGAGTAGGCTATAATGACCATCCTGCCCCTCCCCCTTTTTGGCATTTGAGCATATAGTGGGGTCGCGGGGTGGGGGGTTTGGGGGGAGGGGGGTGGGGTAGAAGTTGGGAACAGGCGAGAATTTGGGGAATGGAATGGGTTTTAAGGCCAAAAAGGTTTAGAAAACAAATTTAAGGGGGGTGGGGGGTGGGGGGTTTGGGGGGGGGGTTTAAAAGGGGGTTTGGGGGGGGGGGGGTGGGGGGGGGGGGTCCTTTTTAGGGCGGCCCAAAAGAGCCAGGGGGGGGTAGTGGGGGGGGGGGGGGGGTCTGTAGCAGGAGGAAAGGGAAAAAATGGGGCGGTGTGTGTGTGTGTGTGTATGTGGGGGGGGGGGGGGGGGGCTGAGAAAGGGACCCAAAAAAAAGGGGCAAGGGCCCCCCGGGGGGGGGGGGGGGGGATTAAAGTCAAGGGCAAGAAGGGGGGGGGGGGACTAAGACAAGGGGGCAGAACCGGGGGGGGGGGGGGGTAAGCAAAGGGGCGAACCGGGGGGGGGGGGGGGGTAAGACAGGGGCTAATTTTGGGGGGGGTGGGGCCGTCAGGGGCAAAACATTGGGGGGGGGGGGGGACAAAAAAGGGGACAAAAAACCAGGGGGGGGGGCTTTAAGACAGGGGACAGAACCCCGGGGGGGGGCTGGGAAGACAGGGGAAAAGAACCAGGGGAGGGGGCTGTAAGACAGGGGACAGAACCAGTGGAGGGGGATGTAAAAAAGGAAGGGGAAAAAGGGAAAACCGGGGTGGGGGGGGGGGGGGGGGGGGGAGTTGCCCGGGGACAAACCGGGGGGGGGGGGGGGGGGGGGGGGGGGGTGTTTAAAACAGGGGACAGAACCAGGGGGGGGGATTTTAAAACAGGGGACAGAACCGGGGGGGGGGTGGGGGGGGGGGGGGTGGGGGGTTTTAAAACAAAGAAACCAGGGGGGTTTTTGGGGGGGGGGGGGGGGGGGGGGGGAAGGAAAGGCGGGAAAAAGAACCGGGGGGGGGGGGGGGGGGGTAAGACGGGGACAGAAAAAGGGGGGGGGGGGGGGGGGGGGGGGTTGGGGGGGGGGGGGGGGGGGGGGGGGGGGGGGGGGGGGGTTGGGGGGGGGGGGGGGGGGGGGGGGGGGGGGGGGGGGGGGGGGGGGGGGGTGGGGGGGGGGGGGGGGGGGGGGGGGGGGGGGGGGGGGGGGGGGGGGTGGGGGTTGGGGGGGGGGGGGGGGGGGGGGGGGGGGGGGGGGGGGGGGGGGGGGGGGGGGGGGGGGGGGGGGGGGGGGGTTGGGGGGGGGGGGGGGGGGGGGGGGGGGAAGGGGGGGGGGGGGGGGGGGGGGGGGGGCTGTAAGACAGGGGGGGGGGGGGGGCGGGGGGGGGGGGGGGGGGGGTGTAAAAAAGGGGACAGGACCTGGGGGGGGGGGGGGGCTGTAAGCAGGGGGGTAGACCCGGGGGGTGGGGGGTGTAAGGGCAGGGGGCCCCCAGCCCGGGGGGGGGGGGGGGGGGGGTGTAAAACCCGGGGCCCGAGCCGGGGGGGGGGGGGCTGTAAACAGGGGACAAACCCCCGGGGGGGGGGGGGGGGGTGTAAAAAAGGGGACAGAGCCGGGGGGGGGGGGGGTAAGACAGGGGACAGAGCCGGGGGGGGGCTGTAAGACAGGGGCAGACCCGGGGGGGGGGGGGGGGGGGGGGCTTTTAAGAAGGGGGAAGGGGTGGGCCCTGGGGGGGGGGGGGGGGGGGGGTCTGTAAGACAGTGACAAGCCGGGGTGGGTTTGGGGGAAGGCAGGGGAGAGGAAAAATGGCGGAGGGGGGGGGGGCTGTAAACAGGGGACAGAACCAGGGGGGGGGGGGCTGTAAGGCAGGGGACAGAACCGGGGGGGGGGGGGTAAGGCAGGGGAGGACCGGGGGGGGGGGGGGCGGTCTGTAAGAAGGGGACAGAATCGTGGGTGGGGGGGGGGGGGGGGGGCGCTGTAAGGCAGGGGACAGAGCCGGGGGGGGGGGGGGGGGGGGGGGGTAAGGCAGGGGACAGGACCGGGGGGGGGGGGCGGGCTGTAAGCAGGGTCAGTGCCGTGGGGGGGGGGGGGGGCTGTAAGAAGGGGAAGGCCGGGGGTGGGAGCTGTAAGATAGGGGACAGAACCGGGGGGGGGGGGGGGGGGAGCTCGTAGAAGCAGACAGGAGCGGGGTGTGGAGGGGGGGGGGGGGGAGCTGTAATAGGGGACAGAACCGGGGGGGGGGGGGGGGGGGAGCTGTAAGATAGGGGACAGAGCCGGAGGGAGGGGGGCTGTAAGATAGGGGGTGGGGACTGTAGCAGAAGCAGAGAGCACAGAAGACAGGTAATCAGACTCAGAGGGGGTGGATAGGAGGGGGACGGTATACCGCGGTTTCCATGCACTCAACGTTTTGTAAATATTTTTATATATACAAAACAAATTTTAAATTCAGACACAAAACGACCAGACTAGTCTTTTCTCGAGGGTTTGTTTTCTTTTCCTTTGGCAAGGAAGCCAAATTTTCATGCTGCACTCTTTGGGAAAACCGCAGCTGCGCGCTATGAAAACTGTAAAGGACATTTGAGACAGACTACACTTGTATAGTTTCTGTAACTCCCCATAAATGCTTTAGACAGGCTATAAACTAACAAAACGGCGAGACGTGACTGTTCAATATCTCTTCGACGCTGTTGACTCGCTGTTGACAGAAGAAAACGTGTTTGTGTTTTATCAACCGGAGACATTTTAACACAGAGACAACCTCCGCCACACTCGAGTACAGACCTATCACCTTACTGTGTGTGAGAGCAAGACGTGCAACTCGATACGGATAATACGATCGGCGTGTCAACAGTTAATGTACCGTTCTAGCCAAGCGGTTGCTTGTCCCTTAGCAAAAAAAAAAAAAAAAAAAATCGTGGAGGGGTAGTCTTTAATATTCAAGGAAATATTTCTCAGCCATGTCCTTCTTTTTGTAGTTCTTCTACTTCTACATGCTTCTGTCTGTCTGTCTGTCTGTCTGTCTGTCTGCCCGCCTCTCTGTCTGTCTGTCTCTGTCTGTCTGTCCGTCTGCCTGTCTCTCCCTCTCTCCCTCTCTCCCTATCCCTCTATCTCTCTCTCACATAGTTCTGCTTTCTTTCTTTCTTTCTTTCTTTCTTTCTTTCTTCATTACACTCGTTCTTCTTTTTTCCTTTTTTCTTTTTTCTTTGTTGTCTTTCTTTGTGTCTTTGTTCATCCTTTCTTACAGGCATTCTCGTTCTTTCTTCCTTCCTCATGTTCTTCTTGGAATTTGTTTTTTCAGACGTGTTTCACTGGTATTGCACAGTACAGGCAACAGTACAGACAAGCTGCTAGTGAAAACATCGTTGTCTGGGTAGGTTACTGGGGAAAATGTCCTCTGTCACTGATGAGCACAGATGCGTGCGTGCGTGTCAGCGCATGCGCTCGCGCGCGCGTGTCTGTGTCCATGTGTGCGCGCGCACGGGTGTGTGTGTGTGTGTGTGTGTGTGTGTGTGTGTGTGTGTGTGTGTGTGTGTGTGTGTGTGTGTGTGTGTGTGTGTGTGTGTGAGCGCGCGCATGTGTGTGTGTGTGTGTGTGTGTGTGTGTGTGTGTGTGTGTGTGTGTGTGTGTGTGTGTGTGTGTGTGTGTGTGTGTGTGTGTGTATACGTGCGTGTATACATGTATACGTGTGTACATGTGTGCGAATGCGCGCGCTTTGTGTGTGTGTGTGTGTGTGTGTTGTGTGGTGTGTGTGTGTGTGTGTGTGGTGTGTGTGTGTGTGTGTGTGTGTGTGTGTGTGTGTGTGTGTGTGACTGTATGTGTATGTCATTGTGTGTGCGTTCGTGTGTGTGTGTGTGCGTGCGTGCGTGCGTGCGCGCGCGCGTGCGCGCGCTCGTGCGTGTGCGTGATTACATATGTCAGATTTCGATGTTAGATGTATCATAACAACACTGGACTAACTAATGCGAAGAAGGAAAATGTTCCAAATCGTTACAGGTTCCACTGCTGTCAGATCTATCTGAGGACGAACCTATCTGAGTAATCGCTTATACCCATTTCACCGCGCTGATACGGACGGTTTTATCCGGAATTTAAAAAAAGATCTCCGCGTTGTTCTCTCACAAAGAATCAATGGTGTTTGCGACAGCATAAAGTCAAGCCTAAAAGCGTTGCTGAATTGAAAAAGACCAAAGCCATTAATCTGCTGTAAGTGCTCATTGAACCATGCAGTTGAAAGTAATAAACACCGTGTATTTGTTGTTGTCATGGTGTGTCCTGTCCGACCAGACGCCACTTTTTCTCTCTCTCTCTCTCTCTCTTCTTTCTTCCATGTAGGCCTGTAGGTTGGAGTGGTGGAGTGTACTCGGAAAATGTTCTCTCTTTTTTTCGTCTTTTTTTTTTGTCTTTCTTTCTTCTTCTACTAGTTTTTTTTCCTTTTTTCTTATTTTTTTCTTCTTAAAAAAAATCAATCTTTTTATGTATTTTAGTTTACCCTTTTTTGTGGCTGGTTTCTACGTCTTTTCCTTCGTTCATTTTTTATGTATAGTCTGAATGCTTGTTTGTGTGTGTGTGTGTGTGTGTGTGTGTGTGTGTGTGTGTGTGTGTGTGTGTGTGTGTGTGTGTGTGTGTGTGTGTGTGTGTGTGTGTGTGTGTGTGTGTGTGTGTGTGTGTGTGTGTGTGTGTGTGTGTGTGTGTGTGTGTGTGTGTGTGTGTGTGTGTGCTTAGAATAGACTCTAGGGACAAGATTTTGTGCTTTAAAAATACTTGTATTATTATTATTTATTAATTATTGCTCTTTTATTTATTTTTATTTCTCTTTACCTACAGGTTCTGTCTTTCCTTTCTTTCGTCGCCGTCAAAGTGGACTGGGCGTTAGAACCTAATCATCTCTCTTTCCTCCTTTCCTTCCTTCCTTCCTTCCTTCCTTTCTTTCGTTCTGAGAGTACCCTGTGTAGTGGACAGGACGAAACATCCTGTTACTCTTTGTTACTAACTGTTCCTTTCTTTTCCCCTCCATTCTTTCACTTTTTTCTGTCGTTCTTTCTTTTCTTTTTCTTTTTTTTTCTTCTTCTTTCTTTTTCCCTTCTTTCTCTTTTTCTGTCTTTTTTTTTCCTTCTCCATCCCTTCTTTCACTTTTTTTCTGTCTTTCTATGTTTCTTTTTTTCATACATTTTTCTTTCTTTCTGTCTTTCTTTTTCCTTTTTCCCTCCTTTCTTTCATTTTTGTTCTGTCTTTCTTTCGGTCTGTCTGTCTGTCTTTCTTTTCTCGTTATCAAACCTATAAGTTTTGTTTTTCCTCCCCCCCCCCCCCCCCCCTTTCACTTTTTTATTTGTTTCTTTCTGGCTCTCTGCCTGTCTGTCTATCTGTCTTTCTCTTCTCGTTATGGAATCTGTAAGCTGACGACAAATGCCACCAGACGCTAGTTACTGGCGAAAGCTTGTGGCTAATATTTGACGAGGAAGTAAGTAAATAATTTGGTATTTTACGTCCAGTCAACCATTACGGTTATATCAGGGCGAACTGGCAAGGAAACCATCACACAACAGCTTCATTGCAACCCGGACTATAGATGGATCAGTTTAAATCTGCCATTTGCGTACTTCACTCCTTCAATAGACGATTTCCGGAAATAACAGGCAAAGATATTTTGACAGTGTTTTTTTTACTCCGGGAGAGTGAAGTCCCCTGAATGGAGGAGGCAGCTGTGAAGAGCCGATCTGCGACAGTTTTAGATCTTCAGGCATGGACCTGTTATAATTTATACTAGACTACCAGCTGGGGGAACCTACTATCCGATCTGCATGTTCGCCACGAACAGTGAGCGCTTGATCGGCGTTTCTGGTGCCTTTTCTGCCTTTGTTTACGGGTATCCGTCATCTTGCCCACGTGCTCACTGTACCCCA
>JABMCL010001742.1:832500-837500 GCA_018857735.1 Alviniconcha marisindica
CACACACACGACCGGTGCCATTTCACACGGACCCCACTGGGGTGCAGTTGGTTATCAAATTACATTGAAAGCTGATCCACACTTCCTCCCAACACTGTTCTCTTTTGTCTCTATCCGCTCTTTCGCCACGCAAGCCACACGCGGCGAGAAAATTAATGTAACAACAATACGGGGCGGGTCGTTGTAGCGTAACAAAAGAAACCTTTTCACGAGAATCCGTTTTTGTTGTTGTTTTGTTTAGTTTTTTGGTACTGTGCTGTGAAATGTGAAATACATTAATGACATAGAGTTCGCGTTCTGCGCTTTTGTGAACGTGCCCCCCCCTCCCCCACCCGCCTTTCTCTCTCTCTCTCTCTCTCTCTTTTTCAGTTTTTCTCTCCCTCCCTCTCTCTCCCTCTCTCTCCCTCTCTCTCCCTCTTCTTCTCTGCCTGCCTGTCTGTCTGTGTCTGTGTTTCTGTCTGTCTGTCTGTTCTTCTGTCTGTCCCCCCCTCTCTCTCTCTCTCTCTCTCTCTCTCTCTCTCTCTCTCTCTCTCTCTCTCTCTCTCTCTCTCTCTCTCTCTCTCTCTCTCTCTCTCTCTCCACAATGAAGAATTCCTAGCAAGTCGAAATCCATGCATAATATATCATGTGATGATTGTGATCCCGTTTGATGAGGCATTTGAGACATACAACTGTCCCTCCCCACCTCCAAATCCGCTGCCACCAGTCCGTTTCTCTCTCACACCCGGGGACAAAGATCCGGTGAAGGCTGAATCAGCACAGCTTTTCACTGGCGCGCTTCCCTGGCGTTTAGTCGATGGAGCATAGCTCTGGCAATCACTAATGAAACGTTGAAACAGGAAACAATGAAACAGGGGTTTTTAATCAGTCAAAACATGCAACAACAATAGTACAAGACGAACATTGGTTGCGTGCAACTGATTCACACAGACACATACTTACTTAGAACTAGCCATCAGTCCATCATTTTCAGGTGGACAAAAATCTATTCATTAGATGGTGGGGGAAGGAGCAATGAATGAACGTGGGGTGGGGGCAGAGAGAGAGAGAGAGAGAGGGAGAGAGAGAGAGAGAGAGAGAGAGAGAGAGAGAGAGAGAGAGAGAGAGAGAGAGAGAGAGAGAGCTCAGGAGCTGTGTGAAAGTCGAGGTGGCCGTCCTGGGCTCCCGTCCCTAATAAGCCTAAGGTTTCTGTGAACGTAAAGCTCAACCAACCATCCAGAGAGAGAGAGAGAGAAGTCAACAACTCCCAGTCTGTTTTATACTCAAAAGCTTAAAATACTTGTGGATTTGTTTTTCTTTATTTTATTTCAAGTATTTTGGCAGTAGTGATAGTGGACTGATATTAAAATTATCAAAATTGATCTTAAGATTTTGAAAATAACAAAGTTTAACAATAAAAATGCTTTAACAAAATGTTTAACTATGAAAAACAAAACAAACAAATGACACCGACCTTAAATCACGCAATTCAAATATAAACATACCTGTACTCACATAAACATACGTACATATACACATCCAAGCACATAGCTATATTCACCAGATCTGTATCTGTTTGTTTATCTATGAGTATGTGTGGGGGGTGGGGGTGGGGAGGGGGCGGGCGAGGGGAAAATGGCATGAAAGTGTGTATGATTGTTATTTTATGTGTGATAGAGTGTATGTGAGAGAGATCGTAAAGGCTACTGATAGTGTATGTTAAGAGTTCCCATACATTTATCTGTATGACATTTCAGTTTGATCGTGTGAGTGTAAGTATATACGAATGTGTTAGTGCGTATGCGTGCATATGTTTATATGTACGCCGAAACTATCTGCGTACTGTCTTTGTGGTCTGACACATGGCGCTATAATTATGTTTTTCTATTCTTGGTTTAAACAGAGTTTTTTTTCGTATATCGTAAACATAGGTTTAACAACAAAGAGGTATAGGAAATACAATAACAATATGCATAACACTTAAGTCTGTAGGAAACACAAAAGCAATATGCATAATACTTAAGCCTGTAGGAAACACAAAAGCAATATGCACAATACTTAAGTCTGACCTCTAAAAAAAATAAAAATACAGCAACATAATCAAAGTGCATGTTAATGCATGGCGAAGTGGAATATCAGATTCGCAACAGAACAAGTCAAAACGAAAGGAAAAACTCGCACCACCCGTCTGTGCAAGCTATCTATTCACCTGGTCTTTGTTACGATGTCTGGGAGCAATACAATCGCACTTTCCATCTTAAAGCTCACTGAAGAAGATTGCTCTGGGTGGCCGCAAAGTAGAGTTAAGACATTAAGAGAATGGGCAGGAGGACCCCGGGGGAGAGATCCTCTCAATACATTGGACCTGCGCTCTGGAACTCCCTTCCTCTCTCTGTCAGGCATTCGTCTTCGCTCCCTTTTTTTAAGTCAGAACTGAAAACCCATCTCTTCTCCTCTGCATACTGATCTGTCGTTTTACCAATCCATCACCAGTAATGCATGTATATGGTGTGTGTGTGTGTGTGTGTGTGTGTGTGTGTGTGTGTGTGTGTGTGTGTGTGTGTGTGTGTGTGTGTGTGTGTGTGTTGTGTGTGTGTGTGTGTGTTGTGTGTGTGTGTGTGTGTGTGTGTGTGTGTGTGTGTGTGTGTGTTGTGTGTTGTGTGTGTGTGTGCGCGTCAGTACGTGTGTGTGTGTGTGTGTGTGTGTGTATGTGTGTGTGTGTGTGTGTGTGTGTGTGTGTGTGTGTGTGTGTGTGTGTGTGTGTTGTGTGTGTGTGTGTGTGTGTGTGTGTGTGTGTGTGTGTGTGTTTATGATGAGAATGAGTGTATCTTTATATCTTTGTAAGCGCTCGGGAGCTTTTACGAGATGGGGCTCCATAAATAATCTATTATTATTATTATTTATTACATTACACATGCCCCGAGCAGTCTTCTTCAGTGGGCAAGCTTTATTGATCCCAAGGCCCCAGTAAAGGATTGTATTCCCCCAGAAACCGTGAAACCTGAAAACAAGATGGCCACCATACTGTTTGTAGTGTGTATTTTTTTTATATATATTTTTTTTAAATAATACTTTATGTAAATTGTTTTGGTAGGTCTATGCTCTACATGTGTGTAGAATATCATATTTAGGTTAATATGTATCATGTGAGCGCTCAGGGCGTTGATGAGCTCATGATAAATTTACATTATTATTATTATTATTATTATTATTACTGGACAGACTGGCTCTCTTGATGACCTCTTCGTTGAAGACGAAGTTTTAATAATTATTGCCATTTGACGCCGAGGTTGTAACACAAAGCTCAGCAGGAGACAAAAGTACGCACAACTGTATCAAAGACACTTCTCGAAACGCATCAGGCAATGCTTGCCGCAAAATATTTCCAAGCTCGCAAGCCCCCCCCCCCCTCCCTCGTTTTTTTCTCCCTTTTCTCCCCACCCTGTGTTAGTTTGAACACATGCGGATGTCACGAACTTACTATAACGTACCGAATGGGAAGCAAAATGTAATGCAACATGGTGCTTAACGTCCACAGAAACCACAAGACCTATTAGATACGGGTAGAAGAGGGGGAAGGGAGTATGGAGGTGGGTGAAGAGGGAGATTGTCTACCTGTTGCTACACTGTCACCACCAGAATGACTCCTGCATTAAGATGGGCAGCGATGAGAGCCGTTTTAATGTTTCATTAATTGTGAGAGACAAAGACAGTGTCCACAAACCACAACCTTTTTGAATAGAAAGGAGAGCCGAAGCGGTATCGAACCGAGGTCCCTCTGCTTACTAGCCTAACGCCTTACCGCTGGGCCAAACTGGCTCACGATTGGGAAGCTGAACGTACCTCAGCTGAACCCTTGCGATTCAGCCAATATTTAGAGGGTGGGTGGTGTTTTTTTGTTTTTTTTGTTTTTTTGCTTTTTTGTTTTTGTTGTTGCTTTTTCTTGCTTTAGTTTGGCTGCTGGTTTTTTGGTGTTAGTTTTTGTCTGTTTCTTTTGTTTATTTGTATTTTTTCCAGCATTCCTCAATTTTTTTACGCCAGCCAAATAGATCAAATTTGGAAGCACACTTACACTGTAACTTGTTTACAACACCTACAAACTCCGACGCAAATGCATTCAGCAGGTCGTGAAGAAAAAAAAAGGTCCTGAAATCGCGTAGAAGGAAACCTTATCTGTACGTATATCTGTACATACATATAATAGATGTTTATGGACAAAGGCAGGGGGCACTACAGCGGAGAAAGGAAGTCCACAGGCAGGTAACAGGGAGCGTTCTCTGGGCCTTTTTAACTGTATCACCGCTACTCGCTACGAACAAACCCCACGCTGTCAACGCGGGTGCCCATAATAGACGGTCTTTGATGGATGAAAGCCGGCTGTCAATAGGCCGTTGATCCAACCCTAGCCCCCTGTGAACGAAGACTGGACACGAGGGTGGGACCTTGCGGACAAGGACTTGAATGAAAGAAACACACCGCCAGTGCCAAAGACCCAATCAACCCCTGACAGTATGCGGGCGTGGAGGTTTATGGCGCTTTGCTTCGTGCGGAAATCACGTTCGTGTTTTTGGTAGGCGCGGGTTCGCAACAATGTTTGTTTTGTTGATTCACTGTAGGTATACTTTATTCTCACCCTTGGAAGTTGTCCTACAGAAATCTGGATCTGCTTTGTCTTTGTTGTTGTGCCTGCATTCGTCCGCTTGGAATTTGTCCTAAGGTGGGCTTGTGCGGTTGACGTGACGTTCAAATCCCAAAACTCGTTAACAAACATTCTTCCAACGACTGGGAAGGAACATAACATAGCTCAGCCAGAAACGATTAAATGTCCTAGTTCTACATCTTATTTTTCACCGTTTAACTGTTGTTTAATTGACGTTTTGTAGCTTGATAAAGGTGATTACCCCGAAAATTCGCATGCAGTGTTTTATCCCCTAATAAATCGCGTTCTTTTTCATCTTTTATGTGTTTGGATCTTGTTTTGAAACGCTAGCAGTCGTTCTTGTTTCAGATTTTTTATGGTT
>JABMCL010001742.1:845000-847500 GCA_018857735.1 Alviniconcha marisindica
AATGAATAAAATTTTGTTTAAACCAACAAAGGGAAAGAAACAAAACGAACAAATATCCACCGCCAGCTCTCTCTCTCTCTCTCTCTCTCTCTCTCTCTCTCTCTCTCTCTCTCTCTCTCTCTCTCTCTCTCCTCATGTATAACATTTCACTCACTCATTCATGCCTATATGTACATAAATAATGCCTGCAATTTGATATCTGTTCATCAGTAACTTAGCAAGGACTAGTTGTTAGACAGGTTTTTGAATGAACCTAAACTACAATCCTTGTAGAATAAAGTTTTCGAGTTCGAGTTCGAGTTCTCTTCTCACGCTACGGCGGTAGCTAGCACGCGCCTTTGTCTCGAGTCGCCTCACACTTTATAACAACAAGGAGCCAAAACAAGCAGCATTGTCCGAGGACAGTATGGAGACAACCACACGCTAATCTTACACCTCGACAGCAGCAAAACTCGACGAGGGCAGTCAGTCACAGCGAGGCTGTATATATATATATATATATATATAATATATATATATATATATATATTATATATATATATATATATATATATATATATATATATATCCCTTCAGCAATAGCGAGGGTCTGGCAAGCGCTCTTCGCGCTGTCCACACGCACTCAAGAGGACGGTTGGACAGTGACGTTGTCTGGCGGTAGTTCTTGGCGGCTTTGTGGCGTTAGGTTGCGGGTGTCAAGTACTTTGTTGGCTAGTGTCACAGCGAGGAAACGTGGACTGTACTGATTGCGTGTGATTGTTCAGTGGCGGCTCCGTCAGTCGCTGACTTGTCAAAGTTTCTCTGACCCCTAGGGAGTACGTGGAGACAGCGGTAATTCTATCGTTCTGTGAGCGACTGCAAGGGGCTGTTTCCGGGTTCTGTCTTTCTGTCTCTGTCTGTCTGTCTGTCTGTCTGTCTGTCTGTCTGTCTGTCTGTCTGTCTGTCTGTCTGTCTGTCTGTCTGTCTGTCTGCTCTTCTCTCTCTCTCTCTCTCTCTCTCTCTCTCTCTCTCCTTCCTCTCTCTCTCTCTCTCTCTCTCTCTCTCTCTCTCTCTCTCTCTCTCGCTTCAAAAGCAAAAAAAACGAATCAGTCGTTGCTCGTGGGTCTTTCTCGGCCTGTAATGGTCGAGTTCATCGGGTGTTTAACTTGTGTGCACGAGTGGTCTGTCAGTTTTTCTCTGCCTGCAAGTTCTTCCTTGTAAGTTCGGTATTTTTGGGTAAATTCTGTTCTCTCTGTCTCTCCCTCCCCTCTCTCTCTGTGTCTCTGTCTGTCTCTGTCTGTCTGTCTGTCCGTCTGTCTGTCCGTCCGTGTGTGTGTGTGTGTGTGTGTGTGTGTGTGTGTGTGTGTGTGTGTGTGTGTGTGCTCTCTCTCTCTCTCTCTCTCTCTCTCTAATAATTCAAGTAGTTTTACTCAGATCAGTGTAACCTGTTGTGTACACAACAGCTCGCTACTGTACTTCTTCGAATTCACTTGAATATATCGATCTTTCGGATTTAACTATTCTTCTGATCATGGTTTTAATTGTGTTGTTGCTATTTTGCAGGCAATGCTGGACGCAAGACCATTAGTTGAGAAAGTAGTCTGTGTCAACTGATGCATTTTTCTGTTGGTTCCAGAGTTTGATCGACGCTGACGGCAGTCCAGGGGTACGTCGTCTGTTGTGTCATCCAGGGAGATGACATTCACCGGAACGACGCCTCAAACAACACTTACGCGATGGTGAAGTTCAGTCGTCTGGTGTGACTCCAACACCAGCACCGGATCTTCCCTGACTCACCAGAAAACGCCAGGAGCAGAACCTATACGACCAGCATGAGCAGTATTCACTACCCTAAGTTGACATCTACAAGTAGAAGCCTATTGGAAATGCAGAACGGTGTGACACCACCTTCAAAGCATGGCGTTGTTCAAAACGGATTCCCCTCCGATTCTGGCTTGCGAGGAGGAAGACATCGTTCGTCTGAAACAATAACGGAAGAGAAGGAGGAGGAGGAGGAGGAGCGGGGTGCCAAAAAGAGACGAGCGGGTTTCCCGCCCATTTCTCTACCACGTGACCATGACACGAACGTGACGCCACCGAAGTCCCGGCATTCCATGGCGGAAGTCGTGGCACGCATGCGTGTCAGGGAGAAGACTTTATTAGGGGAAGGTTTGTTAAAGGGGAGAGAGGCGAAGACAGAGAATGGTTCCGGTGGTGGTAGTAGTGGTGATGGTGGAAAACTCTCAACAATGAATGGTGCTATCCCAAACAGCAGCGTAGAAACGACTGTACGGTCTCACAGGGTACCCGCTCCCTACACTCACGCAGAATGGCTAGCGAGTGAGAACGAAGGCGCCTTGCTGAACAACCCAAGGACCCGGAAGAACGGTACGACTGCGTTCAATAACGCCTGGGGCACGCCTAGGGGACCCGCAGTTAGTGCTTTACACATTCATGGAGCATCGAATCACACAGGGAGTTTTCCACTGAACGATGTCCGCTATGAGAATGGACGACTTAA
>JABMCL010001742.1:855000-857500 GCA_018857735.1 Alviniconcha marisindica
TAAAACACCAAGTTATACTTACTTGCTTATTTACTTACTTACGTGTTTGTAGGGAAGCAACTGCGCAAGAGAAGTGTCTCGCTTATTTCGTTGCAAGAAATGACTGTTAATGTCTTGCCTTAGTTCTTCCGTGTAGAATATTTGAAGTGTTCTGGCTTGGTCTGTCCTGTGTCGATGGACAATATGTAAAGACAGTGTTCTTAACGCTAACGTGCTGTGTTGTGAACAGTATTTGTGAAGACAGTGTTCTTAACGCCCACTTGCTGTGTCGTTGGACAGTAGTAGGCCTATGTGAAGACAGTGTTCTTAACGCCCACTTGCTGTGTCGTTGACAGTAGGCCTATGTGAAGACAGTGTTCTTAACGCCCACTTGCTGTGTCGTTGGACAGTAGGCCTATGTGAAGACAGTGTTCTTAACGCCCACTTGCTGTGTCGTTGGACAGTAGGCCTATGTGAAGACAGTGTTCTTAACGCCCACTTGCTGTGTCGTTGGACAGTATCTGTTTCATTCTGCAGTCAAAAGCATTTCTGAACAGATAAATCTGTTCAAACAGTCAGAGCAGTGTGTGTGTGTGTGTGTGTGTGTGTGTGTGTGTGTGTGTGTGGTGTGTGTGTGTGTGTGTGGATGCTGCGTGCGTGCGTGCGTGCGTGCGTGCGTGCTGCGTCGTAAGTGTGCTAGTGTGTTGTGTGTGCTGTGTTGTTGTTGTTTGGTGTGTGTGTGTGTGTGTGTCTGTGTGTGTGTGAATGTCTAACACTAGTTTTTTATAGTAAATTGTGATCAGAACTGTTCTTGAACGCCCACTTACTGTGTCCATGGACAGTGTCTGCGCAGTTTTTTTAACGCTAAAGTGCTGTGGATAGTGTTCTTAACGCCCACTTGCTGTGTCCATGGACAGTGTCTGACGACAGTGTTTTTAACGCTAAAGTGCTGTGGACAGTGTTCTTAACGCCCACTTGCTGTGTCCATGGACAGTGTCTGACGACAGTGTTTTTAACGCTAAAGTGCTGTGGACAGTGTTCTTAACGCCCACTTGCTGTGTCCATGGACAGTGTCTGACGACAGTGTTTTTAACGCTAAAGTGCTGTGGACAGTGTTCTTAACGCCCACTTGCTGTGTCCATGGACAGTGTCTGACGACAGTGTTTTTAACGCTAAAGTGCTGTGGACAGTGTTCTTAACGCCCACTTGCTCTGTCCATGGACAGTGTTTGACGACAGTGTTTTTAACGCTAAAGTGCTGTGGACAGTGTTCTTAACGCCCACTTGCTGTGTCGTGGACAGAGTGTGCCCACCCTACAGGGGCTGTACCTGGGACACAACAGGCTGGGCTACTTCGGCGGTGCTGCCATCGCTTCTGCCATTGGTAAGCCTCCCTCTGCACTCTGTCTGATTCCTCAGTCTGTCCTGGCCCGTCCCATTTCATTCCCACTCCTTTCATCCCATCTCGTCATATCTCAAGATCCAAACACGTAAAAGGTTCAGAAGAACGCTATTTATTAGGACAAGAACACAATCTGCACATTTTCGGGGTAATCCCCTGTATCAAGCTACAAAACGACACTCAAATAACAGTTAAATGGTGAAAAACGATGAAAAACGAGATGAAAAGTTAATCACTTATCTGTTTTTCGTTGAGCTATGTTGTTTTCCTGTTCAATGTTTGGAAGAATGTTGGCATGCAACAGTGTTGCAAGAACGCTAGCAGTCTTCTTGTTTCAGATTTTTGTCCAGTCTCATTTCATTCCGTCCCGTTTCGTCCCACCCCGTACCATTTTCCATCCCTGTGTTTTCGCCGAATCTCCGCATAGAACAAAATCATGCTCAGTATGTATCGCAGGTAGTAGTAGCAACCACCACAATAATGAAACGTGTTGCATGGAACAAGGCTAACTCTTGACGTTCACTGGAACCACGTAGGTCGTAACAAACACACAAACAAACACAGACTGTGTGTGTTATGTCCTAATAAATAAGCATTCTTTTGAACCTTTTGTGTGTTTGGATCTCGTAACAACCATCACAATGATGACACATGTTGCGTGTGCTCCAGCACAGAGCAGGACCATGCTAACGCTTGATTTGCACTTGAATCGCAGAGATCATAACAACTAGTACAATAATGCTCGTACATGTTGCACGCGTTTCAAAAGCATGCTTACTTTTAACTGTTGCTGAATTCAAACAAAATTGTCAGAGGAGCGCAATAATAACAAGTGTTGCACGTGTTTCAGCACAGAACAGAACCATACTAACGCTTAACCTTTGCGAGAACTACATGGGTTCTTACAACCACCACGCTCATGATACGTGTTGCACGTGTTTCAGCACAGAACAGAACCATACTAACGCTTAACCTTTGCGAGAACTACATGGGTTCTTACAACCACCACGCTCATGATACGTGTTGCACGTGTTTCAGCACAGAACAGAACCATACTAACGCTTAACCTTTGCGAGAACCACATGGGTTCTTACAACCACCACGCTCATGATACGTGTTG
>JABMCL010001742.1:862500-890000 GCA_018857735.1 Alviniconcha marisindica
ATTCTCTCTTTCATCCTTGAATCCACTGTCCGAACAGAAACACTGTTTTCGCTGTGTTAACCTGACACAGATAACTGAAACGACGGCTGTTTGACAAGGAGATGACGAATTCCATCGATACACGGATAATTCTAACTTGGGTATGTTGTATGGTCCAAAGCGAATCCAAGGACGAAGGTGCAGCAGGGACAACTGTAGCGATGCTGTGTGTTCCACAGCAAAAAGCACTCACTAAGACCTGTGTGTGTGTGTGTGTGTGTGTGTGTGTGTGTGTGTGTGTGTGTGTGTGTGTGTGTGTGTGTGTGTGGGTAGTTCAAAGCGAATCCAAGGACGAAGGTGCAGCACGGATAACTGTAACAATGTTGTATGTTCCACAGCAAAAAGTCAGCTCGTGTGGGTGTGTGTGTGTGTGTGTGTGTGTGTGTGTGTGTGTGTGTGTGTGTGTGTGTGTGTGTGTGTGTGTGCATGCGCGCGTGTTGTATGCGCTGAATTTTCAACGGCGGTTCGAACACATATTCAACAAACAGGCAAATAAACGCAAGGCGCAAATTCGAACACAACACGTATAACTGTAACGATGCTATGTGATGTTCCTCAGCGAAAAAATAATTTCAAACTCAACAGAGTTAACTGTTATAATGCTGTCTGTTGTTCTACAGCGAAATGACAAATTCCAACTCAACACGGATAGCTGTAATGGTGTTGAGGCCTTTTCACAGCGAAATGACAAATTCCAACTCAACACGTATAACTGTAATGGTGTTGAGGCCTATTGTCTCACAGCGAAATGACAAATTCCAACTCAACACGGATAACTAACGCTGCTGCCTGTTTCACAGCAAAATGACAAATTCCAACTCAACACGGATAACTGTAACGCTGCTGCCTGTTTCACAGCAAAATGACAAATTCCAACTCAACACGGATAACTGTACCTGTCTGTTTCACAGCAAAATGACAAATTCCAACTCAACACGGATAACTGTAATGGTGTTGAGGCCTATTGTCTGTTTCACAGCGAAATGACAAATTCCAACTCAACACGGATAACTGTAACGCTGCTGCCTGTTTCACAGCAAAATGACAAATTCCAACTCAACACGGATAGCTGTAATGGTGTTGAGGCCTATTGTCTGTTTCACAGCGAAATGACAAATTCCAACTCAACACGGATAACTGTAATGGTGTTGAGGCCTATTGTCTGTTTCACAGCGAAATGTCAAATTCCAACTCAACGCGGATAACTGTAACGATATCGTCTGTTCCACAGCGAGATGATGAAGGTGCAGCGCGACACGGCGCGGCAGGTGAAGCTGCGGCAGATCAAAGCCAAGACCAGGAAACGGGAGGACGAGAGCCTCAACGGCCTGCACAAGATCCTGCGTGACGTCATCACCAAACGCACGGAGGAGAACGAGAGCGGTCGGCGCGAGAGCCAGAGCGTGACCAAGACGTCCGGGGGCCGGAAGTCCAGTGTCGGAGGTCTGCAGCTGACGCAGGCCAGGTACTCCGTCACGTCTACGTCCAAGCGTGGCGGAGAGTCCGATCAGCAGCGGGCGCTGGCGTCCGTGCGTGACGAGGAGTAGTGACGTGGATTTGAATGACGTCATTTCTGGTTGTGCTGGGAATGAATGATTTGAATGACGTCATTTCTGGTTGTGCTGGGAATGAATGATTTGAATGACGTCATTTCTGGTTGTGCTGGGAATGAATGATTTGAATGACGTCATTTCTGGTTGTGCTGGGAATGAATGATTTGAATGACGTCATTTCTGGTTGTGCTGCGAATGAATGTTTTGTGAGCGGTTTACTAGTTGCTGGAATCCGTGGGCCTCTCCTTCAAACCGTCTCTGACTGTCTGTCCGTCTGTCCGTCCGTCCGTCCGTCCGTCCGTCCGTCCGTCTGTCTGTCTGTCTCTGTCTGTCTCTGTCTGTCTCTGTCTCTCTGTCTCTGTCTCTGTCTCTGTCTCTGTGTCTCTGTCTCTGTCTCTCTCTCTGTCTCTGTCTCTCTCTCTGTCTCTCTCTCTGTCTCTCTCTGTCTCTGTCTCTCTCTTCTCTCTCTCTCTCTCTCTCTCTCTCTCTCTCTCTCTCTCTCTCTCTCTCTCTCTCTCTCTCTCTCTCTCTCTCTCTCTCTCTCTCTCTCAATAAAGTTTATAAAGTTTATGTGTCAAAGCAAAAGGAATGAAATGTGTATTTATATTTGAGGTGAATGCAAACGTCAGAAAAGAACTTCGCAATGGAAAGTCGTTCGGAATGGAAATCGTTGATCCACGCACCAGTTTCCTATGTCACCGACAGTGTGTATGTGTGTGTGTGTGTGTGTGTGTGTGTGTGTGTGTGTGTGTGTGTGTGTGTGTGTGTGTGTGTGTGTGTGCGTGCTGTGTGTGTGCGCGCGCGCGCGTGTGTGTGTCTGTGAGTGTGGACGGTGGTGTTCCAACTGCTGTACTTTCACTACGTTTTAGTATATGATTGACGAATGCTTGCGCGGTGTGATATAATCTCCCAGATTCCTCAGCCATTTGTAATTTGTGATTGTGCCCATCTTGCTGCTGTTTCCAGTGAATCCAGTAATAGGTTTACAACTGCTGCGTGTTTATGCTTGTGCCAATTTGCATTTCCTTTATTTTCAAACAAAATCTTCACTGAAAACATGTGTTCGTGCTCGCTGACACAAACTCACGTACGCGCAAACACACACACACACACACACACACACACACACACACACACACACACACACACACACACACACACACACACACACACACACACACACACGCGCGCGCGCGCGCGCGCTATTCTTCCAAGCCAAAGACAGTTTGTGTCGTGGGCCTGTCGGAAATTTCTTAGACTGGGAAAAGAAGGAATATTTTCAGTCGATTAAAATCTGAACCGCTTTCCGTTCGAGTGCGGTGAGGTGCAGGTCGGAACGAGTGTCTTGTTAAGCTCCATTAATCAAAACCGCCATACGAACAATACGTGCCAGCTTCGTCTTCCCTTTTCATTCACACACACGTCCCCCTGCCACTGGACAATAGGCTGTTAAAAGATAAACACTATCAAACAGGCGTTTGTAGGCGCAACAGTTCCAGAGATTTTGCTGTGAAGAACTACGGAACGATGTGCTTAGGTGAGGGGGGAGAAAAACTGGAATAATATTAATAATAATGGACAGTGCTATAGCGCCGGCGCGCGCGTGGGCACACACACACACACACACACGCACACGCGCACGCACACACACACACACACACAAACACACACACACACACACACGTACACACACACAAACACACACACACACACACCACACACCAACACACAACCACACACACACCACGCACGACGCACCACCACACACACACACACACACACGCACACGCACGCACGCACGACGCACACACCACACACACACACACACACACACACACACACACACACACACACACACACACACACACACACACACACACACACACACACACACATACACACACACAAACACACTCACAGAACTCGAAAACTTTATTTTACAAGGATTATAGTTCAGGTTCAGTCAAAAACCTGTCAACAACTAGTCCTTGCTAAGCTACTGATGAGTAGATACAGAAGGATAGAGAGAGAGAGTAGAAGAGATAGAGAGAGAGAGAGAGAGAGAGAGAGAGGTTGCTGATTTATCAATGCTAAGTGGATATCATTCACAACAAAACCAATAAACACCCCGCACACTACTGTCTCTATGTATTTTCCTGCGTGTCTGCTTCTATGCGTGTTTGCCTGTGTCCGTGAATCGCGTATTGTTGCTGTATTTTGTGCGTGCGTGCGTGCGTGCGTGCGTGTGTGCGTGCGTGTGTGTGTGTGTGTGTGTGTGTGTGTGTGTGTGTTGTGTGTGTGTGTGTGTGTGTGTGTGTGTGTGTGTGTGTGTGTGTGTGTGTGTGTGTGTGTGTGTGTGGTGTGTGTGTGTGTGTGTGTGCGTGCGTGTGGTGAGTGTGTGTGTGTGTGCGTGTGTGTGTGTGTGTGTGTGTGCGTGACTCTATGTGTGTGTGTGTGTGTGTGTGTGTGTGTGTGTGTGTGTGTGTGTGTGTGTGTGTGTGTGTGTGTGTTTGCGTATCTCTGTCCTTCAGTGGCGGAGAAGGAAAGAATGAATACATTATTTTACGAGACTTGTGGTAGATTCGGCTCAAGGTATTTTTACATCCAGTGAGTGACTAGTTATATTACTTCTACACATGCAAATGGAAAAGAGCCAAACAGACTTCAAAAGATCGATAAAATATCAATTCATAAGCATGCTTAGGTCAAACAAAGCAAAACGGTAAAAATAAAAGAACACTCATGCACATAACTGGAATAGACAGACAGAAGAGGAGAGAGAGAGAGAGAGAGAGAGAGAGAGAGAGAGAGAGACAGACAGACAGACAGACAGACAGACAGACAGACAGACAGACAGACAGACAGACAGACAGAGACAGACAGAGAAAGAGGGAGGGAAAGAGAGGGGGAGGGAGGAGATATGGGGATGGAGGGAGACAGAGAGAGGGGGGCGAGAAAGAGAGGGGGAGGGAGGGAGATATGGGGATGGAGGGAGACAAGAGAGAGGGGGGCGAGAAAGAGAGGGGGGAGGGAGGGAGATATGGGGATGGAGGGAGACAGGAGAGGGGGGCGAGAAAGAGAGGGGGGAAGGGAGGGAGATATGGGGATGGAGGGAGACAGAGAGAGGGGGCGAGAAAGAGAAAGGGGGGGGGGGGGGTTGGTTGAGGGAGAGAGGTTGGGCGGGTGGATGGACAGAGGGGATGGAAGTCGAACTCAGAAACTTTGATACACAAGGACAGTAGCACAGAGGGAGGGTGAAAGACGAAACAATTTTCGGGGACTAAAAACGAACGCAGTAAAATACGAATGGAAAAAGCTCTCTATTAGTTTCCGTCAGACCGCTTAAACACACAGCAACCGATCCAACTGATCGGGACGCATGCGCACTGGAGTGGGCGGGGCTTAGCTAACTAAAAATAAAGCGCTACATGTGGTTATGAAGAGGAAAAACAAAACAACAACAAAACACTTTTTTCTTTCTTGGTGCTTTACGTCCACGGAGGCGAGATGGCCTATTAGGGACGGGGACAGAGTGGGAAGGGGACGACAGAGTGAAGGCTCGACCGCGGAAACCGCCCGAAAAAGACAGGAGAGACCGTGGACCGCCGCCAGAACAATGGAAGTGTTAGGGCGGTGTCCCCTCGCCATTGCCCAGCGACTTGTGCACTGCGCAATTGCTGTTTCAACTGCTGTGCTTGGCCAGAGTCACAAAGACAATGTCCGTTGCACTGCTGTTGACGAACATCTTGGACAACTCAAGCAAAGGAAGTCCAGCTTTCTTAGCCCAGCTCCACCTCCCTGCTCATGATCTCTTCTGGGCTAAGTTGAGGGTCCAGCTCCACCTCCCTCCTCTAAGATCTCTTGATCTTTTGATCTCGCCTGGAACCCTGAACAAAAAGGGACTATACTGGAGTCTATAGTCGTCAGTTGCGGTAGTGCAAAACAGTGAGTTGTCTCCCTGGGGAGCGGGATAGCTCAGTGGTTAGAGCGCCGGACTCCTGATTGAAAGGTCGCGGGTTCGAATCCCTGCAGGAGCGGCGGCAGAATTTTCTTCTCCGGGGTCAACTTTCTGTGCTCACTCTTATTTCGGTATCCGTTCCACCCCCGTGTTACCGCAGTAGCACGTAAAAGATCCCGGTCATTCTGCCAAAAGTGCAGGTGGCAGGTTACAGCTAAACACACATACACCCTACCTACGTGGCTTTGAATGAAGTGACACTGTAACCTGGTGCATGGTTGAACGGTGTACACAGAACTTGCGCCGAAACGGCAGCATTTCACGTGGCACCAGCCATGCAACAACCACAGAGCGCTACCAGTACACCACTTCCGTGGATATTAATAATACGCGCTATAAAAGCATACAGTCACTCGTTCAGAATCACATGCCAGTGTGCTCGAGAGCAGAGAATAGCGCTATATAAAAGCTATGAATAATAATGATAATAATAATAATAATAATAATAATAATAATAATAATAATAATAATAATAACATGCCTTCCCTTTGTCCAACAAGTTGGGTCGAGTTCTTTTTGCATTATTGATGCTGCTGCTGTTGTTGTTTGTTTGCTGCCGTTATCTTTTTGTAGTTTTTGTTTGTTTTGAACTGGGAGGCCGTCTAAGCATCTAAAGCCAAGTTCGATGAGTAGCATTATGCAATCTCTCTCTCTCTCTCTGGAACTCATTGCCCAGCGAATTGAGGCTTCCAGTCAGTCCTTCAGTGTTTAAAAAGCGTCTTACGCTTCATATGTTATCTCTCTTAGGTGTTACGTGAAACCATAATCATATATATATATATATATATATATATATATATATATATATATATATATATATATATATATATATATATATCCATGTGCTGCTCCAACCTGTGTTGAGCTGCTTCAGGCAGCCCATACATTTTGTGTGTCTGTGCTCTATGTGCATGTAGTTTTCGATGACAAACATGTTCTTAATCTTATGTGCGTGCGCGCGTGTATGTGTCAAGCTAATTTTAAGCTAATCAAGATCAAGCTAATTTTATATGTATATATATATTTATTTATTTTTAATGATCATTATTGACTTGTTTCTCGGTTTACTGATGTCCATTTTAACATGGTTTGTATTAATGTACATGTACTCAACATACTGTAGCTCATTGTATCCTTAGTTAATAGTAGTTTCCCTCATGGGCGAGGGCTGGATGTAAAAAGACCTCGAGTCTTCTCCACTACCTTCGTAAAATAAAGTTTATTCATTATCATTCCTTCTTATCTCTCTCCCTCTCTCTCTCTCTCTCTCTCTCTCTCTCTCTCTTCTCTCTCTCTCTCTCTCTCTCTCTCTCTCTCTCTCTCTCTCTCTCTCCTCACACACACACACACACACACACACACACACACACACACACACACACACACACACACACACACACACACACACACACGCATGCACGCACGCACGCACGCACGCACGCACGCACGCACAAAGCCATGAGTTCAACTTTGTAGTCCTTTATTTGTTGAAAGTATTGCAGATTTATAGAGAACAAGAGCAGAATAAAGTTATTGTCCAGAGGATAAAAATATCAATATCAGCTCTACTAACATTAACTAACAGTAGTAATTAATGCCCATTCAGGTGATGGGCAGATGTTCTGCGGCGGCGGCTGTCGCTGGAGAAAAAAAAAATCACTAACGGTATCATTTATCCCAAAGTAAACTCTCTCAGAAGCTGCTTATTTCCAAACGGGTCAAGCCTGCGTGTGGATCGATTCTCTGCGATCCACAAGCTAAGGGAAATAACTACACTCGTCGACGTCGCACGCACGAAAGGGACGAAAACAAGAGACACCTTATTTTGCATAATAATCGTCCCTTGTCGTAGAGTCATGGGCCTGTCGAGATTGTGTCCCTTGCAGTGTTCATTCCTTCCCTTTGTTCACTCTACCTGAAGATGATTTCCGCACCGTTTTGGAAAACGGCGAACGTCACCTGCATTCGTATAAAGCTGATTGAAAGAAAGGTGTAAAAAAAAAAAAAATGGTGAGCCGGGTTGGCCTAGCGGTAATGCGTTAGGCTGGTAAGCAGAGGGACCTCGGTTCGAATCTGCTTCGGCTCTCCTTTCACTTCAAAAGTTGCGGTCTGTGGATACGGTCTTGCGACTTTGCCCCTCACAATTATGAAACATTAAAATGGCTCTCATCGCTGCCCACCTTAATGCAGAAGTCATTCTCGGGTTGACAGCGTAGCGATAGGTATATAATCTCCCTCTCCCCCCACCTCCATACCCCTTCCCCCCCCCCCCTTCTCCCCGTCCCTAATAAACCTTACATGTGGACGTTAAGCACCATGTTTACTTACTGGTGTAAAACATGCGATGATAACCGAATAAAATGTAATCAGATCAAGAAACAGAATTCAAAAACCGCGGGGAAAACTTCTTCTGGACGAAATACAAAAAGACGAGAAAAGAAAAAAAAAGAAAAAAACAAACAAAAAGCACACACACATACACGGTTGGACAGTATCGGTGTGTTGAAGAAACCATTGTTTTCTACGTGGCGTTGGAAACGTTTCGAGAAACAATCTCAAACAGAACGATGAATCAACGAACAATGGAGTTTAATTATTGCTCTAAAGACGTCAGACACAGACCGGACCGGAGTCGTCTACAGTAAACTCTCACCTGGCATGCGAGGTAAATACAAGGTAGACAGTCTACCAAACGTACATGCTAAACGTTTCGAGCAACGTTAGAAAAGTGTGGGACCTCAACACGGGACTATATTTGGCTCAAAATTCGCCATTTTGGGAGATCGTTTGAAATCAAATGGCTTCCTGCGTTAAACTTCTGTCTTTGCGTGCGGATCAAAATTATAGCCGTCCAGACAAACTGGACCGTGAAGAACTTCTCTAAAATTGATATTTGTTATAAAGGGTCTTCCATTTACAAACTCAAGCAAATATACACATGTAAGCCTGTTAAACAGAATTTCTTTCTCTCGAGGGGAGATCACGCTCCATGGTACAACGACACGGGCTGTGATGCAGTTGTCTGACTATGTAACACAAAATAACACGTCCTCATACGTCATCTGCTGAATGAACTTTAGATTAAAATTTCTTCTTCAATGCTGTTTATATTGCAGACTAAATTGAGGCGGACACACACATGCATATTTCCGAGAGGGGAGTCACATCATAAATGCATTATAAAAAATGGTATATTGACAGCATATGCGCATATATTTTTTTTCCCTCTCTCTCTCTCTTTTTCTCTCTGCGTCTTCTTCTCTTTCGGCTTCCGTTGGTTTTGACATACGGTACAAAACAACTTTTTCTGCGCACTCATGATACGATTTTACTCATCCTACATGTTTGATTTGAGCAAAAACTTCTAATACCTACATGATACACACACTCAAATGTGACAGATTCGTCTGTTGAGCTTAGTGTACGTAAAAAGAGAGAAAAAGAAGATGAAAAACATCAGATCAAATACCTTTTGGTTTAATCAACAAATCTATGTTTATACATTTGGCAGTGCAAGACGTTCTAATTTTAGTTTTAACTATCAATCTGTATTTTTATACTACCATGTTAAAAGCTCTTTTTTTTCTTTTTTTTCCAAGTATACAAAAGTCTTAATCACCATCTTTATACAGATATCATTGTATCAGTGCATCTGTGTCGAACACCTTTAGCATGTCATTTTGACTGCTTCAGCATCGAACACCTTCAGTATGTCATTTTTCATTTGCTGCTCTGCAACAAACGGTTGGTAAATATAGATTCTGACAGCCGAATTTTATTGTCTGAATTTGGTTATATTTTGCAAGTCGAACTATACGGGTACTTTTTGAAAAAAGAATGTGCATCCTATGTTTATAGAGGAGTTTAATTTTCGTAGCAAAAAAATAATTGCGTAATACAATTAAAACAATGTCGCGAATCCAATTATATAATCTTCATAATAACCGTTCATAATTATAGATACTTCCTTAATACTCGTCTTTAAAGAAACAGAAAATGACAAAAAGACCCATTTTCACGTGTACACACAGTGATGGTGACAGCGACAGTCAGCCAACAAGCACACTGACACAGAGACACATGTAACAACCAGAGGAAACGAAAGACATTGCCAAACAGAGGTGAAAAAAATTGCCTTAGACTGCTACAACAGTCACAGAAAAGCACAATCTTACTTAAACACCGAGGTTAGAAGACCTCACGTATAATGATTTATTCCTTAGCAAATTGCGGCGGGGTGGGGGACAGGGGTGCGGAGGGGAGGGAGGGGGGAGGGGGCAGGGGTGGATTACACTTCCGATGACAGCCGGGAGGAGGGAGGGGTTACTGTTGGGAAGGAAAAAGAAAAAAAGAAGAAAGAAAAAAATGTATAAATTTAAACATGCACAACTGAGTTTTGTTTCTTTGTATGTGATAAAAATAAATTTAAAAAAAGCATGAAACAAAAACAGCATCTTATTTTGTTACTTTTGATCTCTCCCCCCCCCCACCCGAGCCCCCCCTCCCGCCCCCCCCCCTTCCCACGCCCCCCCACCCCCCAATGATCTCCGATTTCCGAGGACATTAAGTTCCACATCATCATCAACCACCGGGCCACATCTGCGCGTCTTTGGGTCTAAACCTAACGGTCGATCACTGATGACGATATCGTCGAGCAGAAAATGACACCAAACATATTTAATTCGTCTAACAACGTTGAAAATTACGGTCGGTGGGTGCGGAGGGTGGGGGTGGGTATGTGGGTCGGAGTGGGCTACGGGTAGTCAGTTAAGTACATCTTTATTCCATTCAAAGGAAAAAGCGGGTTTTCACGAAAACCCCGAAAAACAAACAAAACAAACTGTTGAATTTAAAGCGCATTTCCATAAGTAATATATAGTCTATTTAATAATGCTTGTGGTATTAATCTTGCCTGTGTGTTGTTTTCACACTCTTAAACTGTGAATCTTTTACACACATAGACTTTCTGTGTTTGTTATTCGTGTATGGCACCCACAATTTCATTTGAATTGAATAAGGAAGTACTTGGGAAAGTAAAACGATTGCAAGTAAAGTTTGGAACAACGTGGAATATTCAGCCAGGAAAAAAACAGAAGACTTAAGAGAACAAACAAAGACATGACACTTAATTACACAGCAAAAAGAAGAAGAGGGACAACAACAAAAGGAGCGCATTAAGAAAAAAGAAAAAATCTCCACAAGCAGCAAAAGTAGGTTCGCGCCGAACAGTCAGCCGAACAGTCAGCACACATCGCACACACACGCACCCACAAAAAAACTCACTCATCGCACACGCGTTACAAAACAGTCTCCCTTATCCTATCCACACACACTACAAAACACCTCACCTCCTCCACAGACTCCCTAAACATCAGCAGCGGCTCGCAACACACACACAACACACAACACACACAACACACACACACACACACAAACTAAGACAAAAACAAAACACCAAAGATTGCATACAGTGTATGAATATCGTCGCATCTCAGTCATTACATAAACGAAAGGAATACACGATGGTACGCAGGCAGGTAGGTATGTACGTATGTATGTATGTATGTATGTATAGTTCATTCACGTAGCATGGACTCGATGAGGCGCTTCAAGACAAGACAGGGTCGGGAGGGGAAGGGGAAGGGGCCCTGTAAGGGGTGCGCTGCGTCAGTCAGTTATGCTCCTGGATTTGCCGAAGTTGAGCCCCTGCTGGTTGGCGCCCCTGTTGGTGCCCATCTGAAGGCCGATGATGGTCTGGCCCTCGCGAAGCTTGTCCTCGCTGAAGTGTCTGGGGTTGTACTCGGACTCCTTCACGCCCAGCACCGGCCCCTGGAACCCCTTCTTCTGGGCCTGCACGTGCACCACACCAAGCTCTGGTCAGTGGCTGTACTCATTGATTCACACAGCACACGATGCTATACTTACTTATTTACACAGCACACAAAGACCTGGTCAGTGGTCGTACTCACTTATTCACACAGCACACGATGCCATACTCACTTATTCACACAGCACACGATGCCATACTCACTTATTCACACAGCACAAACACTGGTCAGTGGTCGTACTCACTTATTCACAACACGTAAGCACTGGTCAGTGGTCGTACTCACTTATTCACACAGCACACAAACACTAGTCAGTGGTCGTACTAACTTATTCACATAGCACATAAGCACTGGTCAGTGGTCGTACTCACTTATTCATACAGCACACGAACACTGGTCAGTGGTCGTACTCACTTATTCACACAGCACACCAAGCCCTGGTCAGTGGTCGTACTCACTTATTCACACAGCACGTAAGCACTGTCAGTGGTCGTACTCACTTATTCACACAGCACACGACGCCATACTCACTTATTGACACAGCACACAATGCCATACTTACTTATTTACACAGCACACACAGCCCTAGTTAGTGGTCGTACTTACTTATTCACACAGCACAAAAAGCACTAGTCAGTGGTCGTACTCACGTATTCACACAGCACACAATGCCATACTTACTTATTTACACAGCACACAAAGCCCTAGTCAGTGGTCGTACTCACTTATTCACACAGCACACAATGTCATACTTACTTACATACACAGCACACAAATCCCTAGTCAGTGGTTGTACTTACTTATTTACACAGCACACAAATACTGGTCAGTGGCTGTACTCACTTCTTTACACAGCATACAATGTCATACTTACTTCCTTACACAGCAGTCAGTGGCCATACTTATTTATTTACACAGCAATCAGTGGCTGTACTCACTTCTTTACACACTACACAAAGCCCTAGTCAGTGGTCGTACTCGCTTATTTACACAGCACACAAAGCCCTAGTCAGTGGTCGTACTCACTTATTTACACAAGACACAAATACCTAGTCAGTGGCTGTACTCACTTATTTACACAGCATACAAAGCCCTAGTCAGTGGTTGTACTCTCTTATTTACACCGCACACAAAGACCTAGTCACTGGCTATACTCACTTATTTATACACCACACAAAGCCCTAGTCACTGGCTATACTCACTTATTTATACACCACACAAAGCCCTAGTCACTGGCTGTACTCACTTATTTACACACAACACAAAACACTGGTCGGTGGCTGTACTCATTTCTTTACACAGCACACAATGCACTAGTCAGTGGCCATACTCACCTATTTACACAGCAGTCAGTGGCCATACTTACTTAATAATTGTACACTGCACACAATGCTCTAGTCAGTAGCCACACTTACCTTTTTGCACACCACACAAAGCCCTAGCCACTGGCTGTACTCAGTTATTTACACAGCACACAAACACTGGTCCGTGGCTGCACTAATCCCTTGCCGGGAATTCAGGTTTTACATACCTATTTTTATTGACATCGCCCTGACATAACCGTCATGGTTGACTGGGCGTAAGAAACTAAGTTCCATCGTTTTGACTGATAACAAAATACCTCACTACAGATACCGACTGAGGACAGAGTGACCTACTCAGGAGCTGTGTTAAGGTCGAGGTGGACGTCATGGACGTCTCTAACTGTCCCTACGGTCTTTGTGGACGTAAAGCAACACTGAACTTGAACAGTGTGAGTCATCAGAGCCCAGGAGCTGTGTGAAAATCGAGGCGGCCATCCCGGGCTCCCCGTCTCTAACAGTCCGTACGGTCTCTGTGGACGTAACGCAACACTGGACTTGAGTGAACTGCACTCACCGCCCTGCCCAGCGCGTGCAGCGTGTAGACGACCTGGGTCATGTTGGTCCTCTCAAAGAGGGCGGCTGTGTGGAACTGGTCCGCCTTCTGCAGCCCATACGCTGTGCACGCCTCCAGGAACTTGCTGATGTTCTCCATCATGAAGAAGTTCGCCTTCCCGTTGTTCACCTTCTTCACCGACCCCGGCTGCAGGGCGTTGATCAGGCTGCAACGTTAGATACCGACACACAATGATACAGGCGCGTTGATCATCAGGCTGTAACGGTAGGTACTGACAGAGAATGATACAGGCGCGTTGATCATCAGGCTACAACGGTAGGTACCGACAGAGAATGATACAGGCGCGGTGATCATCAGGCTGCAACGGTAGGTACCGACAGAGAATGATACAGGCGCGTTGATCATCAGGCTGCAACGGTAGGTACCGACAGAGAATGATACAGGCGCGGTGATCATCAGGCTGCAACGGTAGGTACCGACAGAGAATGATACAGGCGCGGTGATCATCAGGCTGCAACGGTAGGTACCGACAGAGAATGATACAGGCGCGTTGATCATCAGGCTGCAACGTAAGGTACCAACATACAATTATTTTTTAAAGCGCTTGATCAGGCAGCAACGTTAGGTACCGACATACAATGATACAGGTGCGTTGATCATCAGGCTGCAACGTTAGATACCGACATACAATAATACAGGTGCGTTGATGATCAGGCTGCAACGTTATATACCAACACACAATGATTTAAGCGCGTTGATCAGGCTGCAACGTTAGATACCAACACACAATGATACAAGCAAACTGATCATGCAGGCTGCCACTTGGAGGTACCAACATGGAATGATTCAAGCATGGACCTAAATTATATCCGCGTTGATCAGGCTGCAACATTAGGTACCAACAAAGAATGATTCAAGCATGGACCTGTATCTACATACGTAGATATAGGTCCATGGATTTAAGCGCGTTGATCAGGCTGCAACGTGAAGCTGCATCCCTCCCACCCCCAAACCGACCACGTCAACTCCTTTATATTCAGCGTTTTGTTAATGAAAAACAAAACGGTGAGAATCGCACAAAGCACGCTTCGAACCAGCAATCGGACAGAAAGTGTGCTTGACTATTTTTTTCAGTACCACCGGGTGGTCTTGCAGTCCGCACGTCTTGGGTGGTTCTAGCCAGAGCTCCCGGAGCCAGACTTACCTGCACAACACCTGGCCGTCTCGGAGAGCCTGGTGGAACTTGTCGTGACCCAGAGGCTCGTTGGGGTCAGCGCCCTGAAACACACGGAGGGTCACCGGTGAGTAGGTAGAGTAGGTAATTTACTCGGTGTTTTACGCCCAGTCAACCAGTACGGTTATATCAGGGCGGAGGGTCAGTGGGAAGTAGGTAATTAACTCGGTGTTTTACGCCCAGTCAACCAGTACGGTTATATCAGGGCGGAGGGTCAGGGGAAGTAGGTAATTAACTCGGTGTTTTACGCCCAGTCAAACAGTACGGTTATATCAGGGCGGAGGGTCAGTGGGAAGTAGGTAAGTAACTCGGTGTTTTACGCCCAGTCAACCAGTATGGTTATATCAGGGCAGAGGGTCAAAGGTGAGTAGGTAAGTAACCAGGTGTTTTACGCCCAGTCAACAAGTACGGTTATATCAGGACAGAGGGTCAAAGGTGAGTAGGTAAGTAACCAGGTGTTTTACGCCCAGTCAACCAGTACGGTTATATCAGGGCGGAGAGTCAATGGTAAGTTAGTAACTTGGTGTTTTACGCCCAGTCAACCAGTACGGTTATATCAGGGCGGAGGGTCAAAGGTGGGTAGGTAAGTAACCTGGTGCTTTACGCCCAGTCAACAAATCCGGTTATATCAGGGCGGAGAGTCGATGGTAAGTTAGTAACTTGGTGTTTTACGCCCAGTCAACCAGTACGGCTATATCAGGCTGGAGGGTCAAAGGTGAGTAGGTAACTCGGTGTTTTACGCCCAGTCAACCAGTACGGTTATATCAGGGCGGAGGGTCAGTGGGGAGTAGGTAAGTAACTCGGTGTTTTACGCCCAGTCAACCAGTACGGTTATATCAGGGCGGAGGGTCACTGGGCAGTGACGCTCTCATCACTGCCCATCTTAATGCAGGAGTCATTCTGGTGGTGACAGTGTAGCGACAGGTATATAATCTCCCTCTCCCCCCACCTCCATAACCCCTCCGCCCCTTCCCCCCGTCCCTAATAAGCCGTACGGTTTCTGTGGACGTTAAGCACCATGTTTACTTACTGTCTGGGCAGAGAACGTGCGCGCAGACAGAAGAGCCAGTGACATCTACAAGGCAGGAAATGTGTGAACAAATCGATCGATGAAACTGTCTTAAATCCTATGAACCACTCAAGTGGATAAGCCAGTGAATCAAATAGTCAATCGATCAAAAACTAACTGTGCAAGTCTGCCTTTCGGACAGCTCAATCAACCAATCAACAAAGAGAAACCAATCATCACATCAACGGAGCAAGCGAGGTAACAATCAATTAATAAATCTACCAATTAATCAGTCAAACAATCAGTCTCACAATTATTAGTCAGTATCTCTATTAATCAACAAATGAACCACTCAGTCTCACTATCAATCAATCGCACTTTCAATCAAACCAATCAATTTTAATCAACGCCATGAAAACGAATTATTGTCAATATCAATCAACTTCATCATCAAGCAGTTTGACTATTAATCAATTTCTCCATCAATTAATTTCACTATCAGTTAACTTCACCACCAGTCAGTCAGTCAACCTCACTGTCTCTCAATCAGAATCAACTCAAAAGGGAGTTAACTGGCGCTCGAAATACGTAACATACAAAGGAGTTAATTGGCGCCCGAAATACGCAACACAAGTACAACAACAATGACCAGAGTCGCCTAAGGTAACTCTCACCCGGCCCGGCGTGTATACACAAGATACGTAAACTCCACCAGAGGTACATCCTCTGTACCTTTTTCTGTTTCAAATTTGTCTATCAGTCAGTATTTCTCTCTCACTATCTACCGACGAATCAATCAAGAAAGGTGGGAACTCACCGGCACCAGTTCGATACCCAATATCTGTTCGATCCATACCCGTGCTTCCTGTTCTAAGTTCACATCGTATTTTGCTTCTATCTGAAAAACAAAGAAACAGGCAACGGTCACACAATGCAAACAAGAAATGAATGAATGAATGAAATTTTTTTATATAGCGCATAAAAAACTTCCACACAGAACCTTGCGTGTTCACAGCGCCAGATTGATGATGATGATGATGATGAATGAAGTGTTGCTTAATGTCCTCAGATGTCAGTTGACATATTAGGGACAAGTTGTGACCAATGCCGAAGCACGGTGTCATAAATCTTTACGTCCACGGAAACCAGAAGGCTCGTTAGACGGACAGCTCAGGACGGCCACCTCGACTCTCACACAGCTCCTGAACTATGCCAGATTGATTGATTGATGATCGCTTAGATAGCGCTATTCTCCACTCTCTTGAGCAGACTCACTGCTAACGTTGCTGCCTGATACACACAGTGCATACATGAACAATCAAAACCTCACACTCTGCAAAACAAAAAATGAACAATCAAAACCGGGGGAAATAATACCAAGAGAGAACAGTGACTTCTTTCTCATCCTACTGCACTGTTCACCATTGTATGGAGTATCAGTTCACGGGGGGGGGGGGGGGGAGCTGTTAGAATAAGAGAGAGACAGACACAGAGAGAGACGCAGAGACAGAGACAAAGAGACAGAGATAAGATAAGATAAGGTAAGATAATACTTTATTACACAGGGATAAAGATTTAAGCACGTGTCGGATTTTTTACAAATCTGTCCCTGAGAGAGACACAGAGAGAGACAAAGACAGCAAGACAGAGACAGAGACAGACACAGACACAGACAGACAGACAGACAGACAGACAGAGAATGTGCGTGCGTGCGTGCGTGCGTGCGTGCGTGCGTGCGTGCGTGTGTGTGTGTGTGTGTGTGTGTGTGTGTGTGAGTGTGTGTGTGTGTGTTTTTGTGTGTGTAGGTGTTGTGTGTGTGTGTGTGTGTGTGTGTGTGTGTGTGAGTGTGTGGTGAGTGTGTGTGTGTGTGTGTGTGTGTGTGTGTGTGTGTGTGTGTGTGTGTGTGTGTCTGTTATGTGTGTGTGTAGGTCTCTGTGTCTGTCCGTGTGTGTGTGTGTGTGTGTGTGTGTGTGTTTAACTGACCTTTCTATTGACCTCTGCTGTTAACCCGTAACCCCGTGGTCGTGTTGCCATCTGAAACAAATAACAGTGGTCGTTACTGTTTACATTGAAACAGACAAATGAAAAGCTGTCTACAACAATAGTAATAGTGTACTCTTTTATGTGCTTATTTCTCCAACACGGAGCATGTAGTCCATTACAAAGGAAAGGAGCGAAATAAAAGGAAAACAAAAAAATCACAAACAAACTTCCGCACGACCACCACCACACACACACACACACACACCACACACACACACACACACACACACACACACACACATCACCACACACTACACAACACACACACAACCACACACACACACACACACACACCACACACACACACACACACACACACACACACACACACACTCACACACACACCACACACACACACACACACACACACACACACACACACACACACACACACACACACACACACACACCACCCACACACACACACACACACACACACACACACACACACACACACACACCACACACACCACACACACACACACACACACACACACACACACACACAACACACACACAACACACCACACACACACACACACACACACACACACACACACACACACACACCACACACACACACACACACAACACACACCACACACACACACACACACACACACACACACACACACACACACACCACAACACACACACCACACACCACACACACACACAACACACACACAACACACACAACACACACCAACACACACACACACACACACAACACACACACACACCACACACACACACACACACACACATCACACACACACACACACACACACACACACACACACACACACACACACACACACACACTCACACACACACACACACACACACACACACACACAACACACAACACACACACACCCACACACACACACACACACACACACACACACACACTACAACAACTACAAAGAACACACACACACGAAACACTCACCCAAACGGATATGCTTAAGGGTGGTTGTGAGTGAAGAGTATTGTGCCTGGTGTTGGGTGGTGGCCCGTGAACGGTGTGGATTGTGTGTGTCGTGTGTGATGTGTGTGTGTGTGTGTTGTGGTGTGTGTGTGGTGTGTGTGTGTGTGGTGTGGTGTGGTTGGTGTGTGTGTGTGGTGTGGGTGTGGGGGAGGGGGGTGTGTGGTGTGTGTGTGTGTGTGTGTGTGTGTGTGTGTGTGGTGTGTTGGTGTGTGTGGTGTGGTGTGTGTGTGTGTGTGTGTGTGTGTGTGTGTGTTGTGTGTGTGTGTGGTGTGTGTGTGTGTGTGGTGTGTGGTGGTGTGGTGGAGGGAGTGTGGTGTGTGTGTGTGTGTGTGTGTGTGTGTGTGTGTGTGTGGTGGTGTGGTGTGGTGTGGTGTGTGGTGTGGTGTGTGAGAGAGGAGAGAGTGTGTGTGTGTGTGTGGTGTGTGTGTGTGTGTGTGTGTGTGTGTGTGTGTGTGTGTGTGTGGTGTGTGTGTGTGTGTGTGGTGTGTGTGGTGTGTGATGTGTGTGTGAGAGAGGAGAGAGAGTGTGTGTGTGTGTGTGTGTGTGTGTGTGTGTGTGTGTGTGTGTGTGTGTGTGTGTGTGTGTGTGGTGTGTGTGTGTTGCTGTCTCTGCCTGAACTGCCGCCCGGTTCACTTTGGGTCATAACCGATGAAGAAAATTAAGAAGAAAAAAGAAAAAGAAAAAAAAAGAAAAACATAATCTGAACGTATCATCAAAGTTTGTGATAGTAACATTTAATGTGATAAAGTAAATCATCCACGTGTTCATTACTGCAATAAAACAGATTTATGAGGTAAAAATACTCGCATAAAAGTGCGTTCAGTCGCTGGCCTGAGCCACGAAATGTGCGGCGACGTTCAGCCGCGGGCAGCCGCACTTGAACGCGTCATAGCTGCGTCACCACGAAAGATAGAAGAGGACCTACTCCCCACACCCCTTTAACCCCTCCCCACCCACGCCACCCCCACCACCCCCACCACAACTATCTCGCTTCGCCCAGGATATAAGTGTGCACTGCGTGGCTTCAGCGCACACGATTTTAAAAAAATAAAAATAGAAACAAGACTGATTCTTTTCTTTTCTTTTCTTTGTTAATGTTTTAACAGTCCACACACTCTATTTATATTTCGCGAGCACGAATGAGGAAACGTGACTCAATCGGTTGTGACGACGAGCAGCCTGACTGGGCCAACGGGCCAACACAGGAAACCGCTGTAACGAAAACTAACGCAGTTAAAAAGAAAAAAAGAAGAAAGAAAAAAAGTCTGCAACAAGAATGACTGCTAGCGTTGTAAAATAAGATCCAAACACATAAAAGATTCAGAAGAACGCTATTTATTAGGACAAAACACAACCTGCAAATGTTCGGGGTAATCCCCTTTATCAAGCTACAAAACGACATTTAAACAACAGTTAAACGGTGAAAAACGATGGAAAGCTAAACCAATTATCTGTTTCGGGTTGAGCTATGTTCCCCCCCCCCTCCCCCCCAGTGCTTTTGGAAGAATCTTAACGCAGTTAAAAAGCTGGGAGAGGGCGTGGAAGGTTAATGAACCAGTAATGTATAAATTAGGACAAGGAAGAAAATCGTGGCAGAGGGCCAATCGTGCATGGCCATATCACGACCTACTCCGGGCTTTATACTACAAGCGAAGAAAGACTACACGCAAAATCTCTTCCGGTTCGACAGGTTCTAAAGAGGGAACCGACACACCAGGAAGCTAATCGGCGCTCGAAATACGTAACACAACTACAACAACAAGTGTTGATTCTGCACGAGCGCTCTGGGCCTCGTTCTGTTTCAGACTTTTAAAGAGGGAATCATTGACAGATCTGGGTTTGGCCCAAAGGTAGTAAGCAATTTCGTGTTTTACGCCCAGTCAACCTTGGCCCAGCGGTAAAGCGGACAGCGTCGGTTCGTTTCCCCGCTTCGGCTCTGCTTTCTCGTTTATGGACACTGTCGTGTAACCTTGCCTCTCACAATGAATGAAACACGAACAAACCATTCATCCTGTCCTTCTTAACGCGGAGTCATTCTGCTGGTTCCTTCCGGTGTAGTTTAATGTCCTCGGATGTCGGTTGACACATTAGGGACAAGCTGAGACCAATGCGTGAGCACGGTTCAATGTTAAACAGTGGACGTAAAGCAACACTGAACCATAAGGCTCGTTAGGACGGAAAGCACAGGACGGCCACCTCGACTTTCACACAGCTCTTGAACTCAAGCTGACAGTAGAGCGTTAGTGGAGCGTTAGGTATAGTCCTGTACGTTAGGTATAGTCCCCTCCCCCCCCCCCCCCCCCCCCCCCCCCCCTCCCCCCCGACCCCCAGTCCCACGACGCGGCTCTCCCCCTCTGATCTCCCTCCCCCTCCCCGCCACCACCACCCCTCCTCGCCACCTCTCCGCCCGTGCCTTTCCGGAGACAAGTCAAGGGAAGAGTCGGTGGCGGAGAGCAAGAGCACTCGCTCTCGAAAGCCAAAGTTAAGCACGATGGAGCGTGGTCACCAAACTATGGATGGGTGACCGTTACGTGCTAGGCTTTGCGCCCACCCTGATATTTCTCCGGAGTCAAATTCTGTGCAGACTCCACAAAAGTCCTTCGGATCAGACTATAAACCGATGTCCCCCCGTATGTATGATTATACGCATGCAAAAAGATCACATACGCACGTTAAAGATCCTGTAGTCCATGTCAGAGTTGGGTGGACTATGGAAACAACAAAATAACCCAGCATGCACTAAAATGACAGTAATGGCCAGCTTTGTGGCCGATGGTCATTAAAAGAAGAAGAAGGGTAAAAGGTTTCACGACGTTTGTTCCTTTTGCCCCTTGTGGTAAAACATAAATTCAGAAATGCTGTAAAGATATACGACAGGTGCGAAAATACAAAGATATTTGCCCCTTCGTGGCAAAACATTAAGTTCAGCAATGCTGTAAAGATATACGACCGGCACGAAAATGCAGAGAGAACTAATTAGCACACAGATAAACTGAACTCCGAACAAAAATAACTAGGCGTTAAGTCTACAACGAAACAAACGAAGACCTGTGTCTCAGCAGGAGAGACCTCAACTTCGGCAGTATACGACAAGCAGGAAAATGCAGAGAGAGGAGTGGTATAATTAACCCACAGATATACTAAACTCCTAACAAAATTTGGCGTTAACCAATTCTGCAACGAAACAAATGAAGATCTCTATCTCAGCAGAAGAGACTTTAACTTCGGCATTGGCGATATCCTGCCACACCAAGGATTCGGCCTGGAAGAAAGCGTAGGTTTGATCCTTTCAGTAATGCCGCTCTCACTTTCATGGCTGGATTCGCAAGGACCTGCTTACGGATCACTTACAGAGGAAAACCATTGTAAGCCGGACCATTGTATGCAGCGCCGGAAACCTCTCGTCTTCTTTACGGGTCCCCCGTTTGTGACGTAACACAGCGCTGATTTGACACCTGTTACTGAATCGTCTAGTCTTTCCTTTGAGAGGGAGAGAGAGAGAGAGAGAGAGGGGGGGGGGAATGAGAGAGAAAAACTTGTTTTACGCCCAGTCAACCAAGAGAGAGAGAGAGAGAGAGAGAGAGAGAGAGAGAGAGTAGAGAGAGAGAGAGAGAGAGAGAGAGAGAGAGAGAGAGAGAGAGAGAGAGAGGAAAACTTGTTTTACGCCCAGTCAACCATGAGAAGAGAGAGAGAGAGAGAGAGAGAGAGAGAGAGAGAGAGAGAGGAAGAGAGAGAGAGAGAGAGAGAGAGAAGAAGAAGAAGAAGAAGAAGAAGAAGAAAAGAAAAGAAGGGGGGATGGGGGGGGGGGGGGGGGGGGGAGGCAAAGTAATAACAAAATAGGAACGACAGTCAGCAATAATAATAATAATCTACATTTATGAAGCGCTCATCAATGCCTTGCACGCTCACAGAATACAGATATTAACTTAAATACGATGTTCTGTACACATACAGAGCACAGTCCTACCAAAACAATTTACATAAAGTAGTATACGGAAAACACACACACACACACACACACACACACCACACACACACACACACGCACGCACGCACGCACACGCGCACGCACGCACGCACACAAAACAAAAACAAAAAAGCGCACGCACGCACGCACGCACAAAACAACAAAACAAAAACAGCCAATAAAGACAGGCTTTGATGTTGAACGTTATTTATCAACTTGAAGAGTCCCGCAGCAGGGAGTGTTTGCAGTCGGCGTTACGTTGACTGGCCGGGTGTTTGCTTAGTTCATAAAAGGCTTGCATAGATGGCTGCTTGTTTTGTTAATGACAGCTGGGCTCGTCTAGATGGCTCTTCTTCGCCAGCTCCACTAAGACTATCACTTTCCTTTGTCTGCCATGATGCGCATCACGCACAGGAGAATAAGAATAAGAATGGCAATTTGTAAAGCGCCTACCCTGCGGCTCAAAGCGCTGAACAAGCATACACTCATAATGTACGTCGAGATGGAAAATGTTATCAAAGAAGAAGAAGGGTTCAAGCATAACTATGCAAAAGATGCACGCACACACACACACACACACACACACACACACACACACACACACACACACACACACACACACACACACACTGGACAGACTGATAGGAGTGAAGGCCAATGTGGCTTAACTGAAATATTCTGAGAAGAGAAATTTCATGAGTCGGCCTTTGAAGGAAGAGAGAGTAGCAGAGTGCCTGATGTCTTGGGGGAGATTGTTCCAGATGTGGGGGCCAAAGTGTGAGAAAGTGCGAAAGTCATGGGTTTGGCGGTTGAAGCCAAGGTCTGTGATCTGTGTTCCTTCAGGGCTTATTGAAGTGTTGCTTTTCACGTCCACAGAAACCGTAGACTTATGAGGGACGGGCGCCCAGGACGGCCTGCTCGACTTTCACACATCTCCTGAACTCTGACCTCCTTCAAGGCTGCTGCTGCTGCTGTTGTGTTGCTTAATGTCCTCGGATGTCGGTTGACATATTAGGGACAAGCTGAGACCAGTGCGTGAGCACGGTTCAAAGTTGCTTTACGTTCACAGGAACCATAAAGCTCGTTAGGAGGGACAGCCCAGGACGGCCACCTCGACTCTCACACAGCTCCTGAACTCCGCCCTTCAGGGCAAGTAAGTAAGTAAGTAAACATGTTCTTAACGTCCACAGAAACCGTACGGCTTATTAGGGACGGGGAGAAGGGGGAGAAGGGGTTATGGAGGTGGGGGGAGAGGGAGATTATATACCTATCGCTACACTGTCACCACCAGAATGACTTCTGCATTAAGATGGGCAGCGAAGAGAGCCATTTTAAGGTTTCAGTAGGAAAGTGATGGACAAAGTCACAAGACAGTGTCCACAAACCACAACCTTTGTGAAGAGAAAGGACAGCCGAAGCGGTATTGAACCGAGGTCTTTCCGCTTACCAGCCTAACGCCTTACCGCTAGGCCAAACCGGCTCACGCCCTTCAGGGCCTGCCTACAAATGCCTTTACGCTGATGCAATGACGTTCGTCTTATCACCTCCACCCCACCCCCACCCTCACTCCCACACACCACCACCCCCTCCTACCAAATCATCACGCGATGGAAATGCATATCTCAAATTAGGTCAGCGTTCTTTTCAGCAAACATCTACCCTCTTACCAAAACATCACACAAGTGAAACGAATATGTCAGACTCAGGTAAGCGCTCTTTTCAGCAAACAGGATCCGAGCTTTCAGGCGAAACAAGAGAGACACTAGGCCGACGTTGCCAATTAAAACCACAGGAACAATAGCACTCGTGAAGTAGCCTGTCGAACTAGTCCGTACAAGGAAAGGGCCAAATATCGTCCGATAATGTACACACATTAGACCAAGGTCAAATGTTGCAGCACACCAAGATCTGACCGGTCAGATACAGTTTTCAATCCCGATTCCTGGTAGCTTGGAGCCCCTGGCGAAAGACCATCCAGACCTTTCACATAATTATGAGGACAAACCATATTCCACACTTTTTGCAGACACAAATAGGCTTAGCTCGGGGCTTCTTCTTCTTCTTCTTCTTTTTACATTTTTTTCTTTTCTTTTTCAGACCTGAAAAAGGTTCATCAAAATTATGAAACTTTTGCAGATCCAAAAAGGCTCAGCTCGGGGCTTCTTCTTCTTCTTCTTCTTCTTCTTCTTACTCCTCCTCCTCCTCCTCCTCCTCCTCCTCCTCTTCTTCTTCTTCTTCTTCTTCTTCTTCTTCTTCTTCTTCTTCTTCTTCTTCTTCTTCTTCCATGTTCTTTTTCAGCTCGGGGCTTCTTCTTCTTCTTCTTCTTCTTCTTCTTCTTACTCCTCCTCCTCTTCTTCTTCTTCTTCTTCTTCTTCTTCTTCTTCTTCTTCTTCTTCCATGTTCTTTTTCAGACCTGAAAAAATGCCCTTCAAAATTATGAAACTTGTCCTCCAGACTGCGGAAACTCTCTACAAACCCTGGTTAACGAACTCGGGCGTTCACCCAACGGCTTCTAAAGCGACAGTTCGTCGAGTAAAGTGTGCGAAGCCTTGCAGGAAACCGTTACAAGACTTACGCAACCTTTCGTCTCGGTGCGACCAAGGGGAATCTCGTGACACTGTCTCGTGCCCGCGAGACGATGTCACGTGACCGCCAGTCCGCTTCCCAACGCCCGAACAGTTAGCTGTTCCCCGTCCGCGTCTCTCTGCGCTCTTAACCCCTTCACTGCCATGATGTCAATCGAAAACGACCACAGTAAAAGTGCGAAATTTGAAACCCTTAAGCCTTTTTCTTTTCTTTTTCGCGCTGGTATGTAAAAGACTTTTCACCAAAACGCACAGCATTGAAAGTAGATGTGTTTAGATGCGTTAGAGGACCGAAAAATACACTGTTTGCAGGCGCGTCCGTGCATCTTTCCGCCCGGAAATTTTACAGGCTGAGGCTGTGAAGGGGTTAACTTTGAGGACATGCCTGCTGCTGACCCAGTGGTTATATTGCCGACGTGCTGAAGGCCGGCGCGTGAAAAAGGGCACGTAAACAGGACCGCTTTGTGCTTTGTGTTGTGTCTGCGTACATGATGGGGCGGGTGGAGGGGTTGTGGGGGGGGGGGGGGGGGGGGGGGAGGCATCTAGACATCCAGACTGAACTGTTGGCGAGATGGGTTCAGGAACGGCGGAAAGTCAGCAAACTTCTAAAAGAAAGGGTCAACAAAACGTTGGTGTTCTGTATGGGAGAAGCTGAGCAACAATTTTAAAACATGTGCGCGCGCGCGCGCGCGCACGCACGCACGTACGCACGCACGCACACATACTCTCTCTCTCTCTCTTGCACACACACACACACACACACACACACACACACACACACACACACACACACACATACACACAATCACATACTCTCTCTCTCTCTCTCTCTCTCTTCTCTCTCTCTCTCTCTCTCTCTCTCTCACACACACACACACACACACACACACACACACACACACACACAGAGTATACACACAGTCCCCCCCCCCTTTTCCCCCACACACTAATGTCTGGACCAGAGATTAGCGGTGTTGTCATTGTGGACACAGGACTGGCGCCGCAAGTCTTAGAGCTGGATGCGTGAATCGGTTCAGGCTGGTGGTTGGTGGAACATCGCACGTCTTTGGCACTCGGGCCCTTTTGCATAGTTACAGGAAGGTGGTGTGTGTGTGGAGGGGGGGGGGGGGGTTATTGCGTGAATAAGCTGAGGCGGATGGTTACACATATGAAAACTAACTTCATTAAGACAGTCAGTTTTGAATCGAACGCAACTGTATCAACCGTCTCTGCTGACGATGACACGACTCTTACAAGTCCACTTGGCCTGCGAGTTGATTGAAAAAGTCGCATATGCCACCACCGTGTGCCCTGGACATGCCGGAGTGAAGGGAAACGACCGAGCAGACAGACTGGCGGGCAAAGCAACCCTCACGAGTGGCTTGCTTCCTGAAGATCTGAAGTGTTGAGAAGCTTGAGACACTACCTGCGGGCACAAAGCCAAGGACAGACAGACGGACGGGCAAAGCAACCCCCACGAGTGGCTTGCTTCTCTGAAGATCTGAACTGTTGAAACGCTTGAGACACTACCTGCGGGCACAAAGCCAAGGACAGACAGACGGACGGGCAAAGCAACCCCCACGAGTGGCTTGCTTCTCTGAAGATCTGAACTGTTGAAACGCTTGAGACACTACCTGCGGGCACAAAGCCAAGGACGTCACACCACTGATAACCTGGAGGAGAGAGGCGTGGAAAGAGGAAGCGCTAGATGATCTTCCTTGAAAGGACGAGAGAGGGCCATCGTCAATCAGACGAACATTGGAACCGTTTCAAAGGCAACGTTGGGGAAACGTCTGAGAGACGGGGTGGAGCGAATATAGGCTATTCCGAACGCATGGACACCATCTTGAACTGAAATGAACTGGCACCAAATACGTCCCAACCACTACAGAATACAGAATACTTTATTCATACCATCAGGGAAAATTACAGTGCCACTGTAATGTAATCGATCATTTGCTATGGAAGCTGTAAACCACCTGTGGAATAACGACTTGCCCTTTTTAATTGCTTGCTGTGTTATAACTATTCTGAGAGACAAACCTAAAAAGGCCTTTCTGAAAGTAGAGCAAATTGTTTCAACAGCAAGAAGAAAACTTGCAAAAAACGTCTCAACATAGAAAATTCGACGTGATCCGTGTGATAAAAAGCACAGTAAACGATCTTTACGTGTCATTTTCTTACCCAGGATATTGCTTTCAGATCATGTACAACATGCAGTACAATACAGGACTGATTTGCACCAGTTTGCAGCGCCCTGTTTGTTAATGCACTGTTTGTACTCTCTTTGTGATCGCACTGTGTGGAGGGAACGTCACCAAGACAAAGTCCTCTGCCACTTCTAATGTCACT
>JABMCL010001742.1:895000-897500 GCA_018857735.1 Alviniconcha marisindica
CTCGCATGACTGAAGAAAGTATATATATAGTAAATGCAGACACTGGACTGCAATAGTGCAAGTACACAATGACCTTACACCAAGAACTCCAAAAGCGCACAGCCGATTCACACTAAGGACTCCAATAGTACGCAATATATTCAACCCAAAGCTTTCACAAAGTACACACTGAATCCGTGGCCACGTTTTTGACAAAGTACCGAACGAATGCACATACAGATTTTCACAGAATTCTACCCTCTTTTTCAGAAAGTACACAACTAATGCCTGCCCAATTTTTTTCTTTTTTCTTTTTTTCTTCTCTCTCTCGGTAAGCACGCAAAGAAGGCACACACGAGACTTCAACAGTACACAACGAATTCACACCAAGGTTTTCACAAAGCACACAACGAATGCACACCCAGAACTCCAACAGTCCACAACCTAGTCACACCCGGGCTTCCAGAAACTGAACAATGAGCTCACATCCAGGGCTTCAACGGTACCCAACAGGGTCACACAGATGCACCAGCGCCACATTCGAAGAGATGCGAACACATTCGCGCCAATACGTAAAAGACGTGTTTCCTTATCTTCATGCATCAGACTTTTGGAAATAGTGCCTTGCAGAACAGCTCCAAGGGCTGGAGGTTCCCTTGTTTGATTGTCGTTGTCGTTGTTGTCGCTGCTGTTTCCCCAACACAGCCCCCTTTTTGTTTTGCCTTTATTTCTGATGTATGCAACATCGGCGTGTTTGGAATCTGAATACGGAGTGGATATTTCCGTATCTTCCACTGATCACAGCTGGCAACGTCACGAACAAAGGTGGAAACGCACTCACACGCGTGTCCCTAGTACGCAACGACTGCAATCCGACAACTGAGCAGTCGCCAGAAGAAACACAGCGACTAAACGTACTCCACACACAACAAATTCGGTAATTTTCAACTGGCCAGACACAGCAAGAAATAAAAACCCTGTCAAAAGAAGCAACAAAATCCCTGGCACACATTAACATGTGTGATTCCCCTATAAAAGCTATCGCAGCATCAAACGTTCACTCATCACTGGTTCCCTGATGTTCCAGAAGCCAGGATGAGCGCGAGAAATCGCACGTGCCCTCGCGCCCTGCATCATTCAGGGGAGCGCACTGCGTCAGCGACAGAGTTCAAGGTGCGGTACTCTGCCAACTGTCGACGCAACACCTTGCAGGGTTTTTAATCAACATCTCATCATTATGCTGATCAGAACATCACCAATTGTGCATAATCTGTGCCGTGCTTAATGTGCATATAATATTTCAGTCAATAATAGAGTGTCAGCATTATGAAGCTTACGCTATGTAGAGTTGCTCTGAAAAAATAATAAAGACAGAAATCGCAGTTTAGTCTATAAACCACACACACACACACACACACACACACACACACACACACACACACACACACACACACACACACACACACACACACACACACACACACAGTCTGCATTGTAAAGCTTACACATGTAGAGTCGCTTTGGAAAAAAAGATCAGAAAAAAAGAAGACAGAAATTGCAGTTTTGTCTAGACCTGTCGAATAATAAACGCGTTTTGCTGAAAGAAAAAAATCAAAAACAGTCGATAAGAATCAGAGCTCAGGAGCTGTGTGAAAGTCCAGGTGAACGTACTGGGCTCCCGTCCCTAATAAACCTACGGTTTCTGTGGACGTAAAGCAACACTTCAACTTCATCTTCGATAAAAAAGCGATGATCCGATATGGCCTAGCAGTAAGGAGTTAAACTGGTAAGGAGAAGGACCTCGGTTCGATTCTGCTTCGGCTCTCCTCTCTCATTAAAAGTTGTGATCTGTGGACACTGTCTTGTGACTTTGCCCTTCACAAAGAATGAAATGTTAAAATGGCTCTCATCGTTGCCGGCCCTTTCTAATGCAGGAGTCATTCTGGTGGTGACAGAATAGTGGTAGATATAATCTCCCTCTTCCCCCCACCTCCCGGGACCTCGGTTTAACCGAAACCACAAAGAAATCGCGTCTCGACAGTGACTTTGTTCCAGGGAGGGTGCTAACTTTCACATTAACTCCTGAATGTACGCATATAGTGGGGTAGGAGCTCGGAACACAATAGGTTAATCTCAACACTACCATATTCTCGCGTTCAGTCGTATCTCAAGTCTTGCATACTTTGATCTCTCAATTTCTCGACGAAGACGGTCATTTTTGTTTCGAAAGTACAAGCTCAGAACACAATAGGTTAATCTCAACACTATCATATTCTAGCGTTCAGTCGTAACTTAAATCCTAATACTTTGAGATCTCTTTAGGTCGTTTCATATCAATACTGTAATCTAATCACAACTATAGACACAGTCGGGATGATGATACATGATGTAGCCTTGAATCTGGCTGTTGCTATTCTAGCTATACTTTCTACACTGAAGTCACTGCAAAATTCGGTGCAGCAACTTCTTGTCTTGCCAGCCTGTACTCCCAGTCTGTATTTGAAAGCCAGCAGGGACGGGG
>JABMCL010001742.1:905000-910000 GCA_018857735.1 Alviniconcha marisindica
GACTCTTGTGGTGTGTGTGTGTGTGTGTGTGTGTGTCTCTCTCTCTCTCTCTCTCTCTCTCTCTCTCTCTCTCTCTCTCTCTCTCTCTCTCGCTCTCTCAATATAATTAAACTTGTTTAACTCCGAGTTGCCTAGGGAGAGGCACTGGCAGGGACCGAGATCCCAGGTGATGAGAATGAGGTGGGGAACTACACCTAACGCGGCTACACCCTCACCACCCGAACTTCTGCTTTAATGTGGGCAGCGATGACAACCATTGTAACGTGTCATTAACTGGGGCCGATGGTGAGGAAGGAGTGAGGAAAGTGGAGGGAGGGAAGTGGGGGGCGAGAGGGGAAGGGGGTCGTCAAACTAACAGAACGGTGTCCTGACAAATCACGAGTGACTCGCTAACCTGGAAATCGAACCGACGTCGTCTGCTTACCAGCCTAACGCCTTACCACTAGGCCAAACCGGCTCACACCCTAGCTCCATTCTGCTCAGTCTCGCACCTTTTTTCTTCCTCTTTTTTACTCGCGACAAAGACCGGCCCATGGCTTTCACTGAAGCTAGCCTGTCGAACTGGCCCGGAGAGTTGGGACAGCTCAACAGGCCGCCTCCTGTCACGTCTCTCAGCTTTGGTTCTACGGCAGTGGTCATGAATATATATATATATATATATATAAGTCAATGGCAGTGACCCGTGGTACCCTCGCCCTAACCCTCGCCCCAAGTCAGCGGGTGTAGCCCAATCAGAGACAATCACAGTCTATTTCTGTTGCCGTCTCTGGCCCAGCCCAGCGCATGTCTGGATGTGTGTGGCCTGATGCAAGTTCAAGGTCGTTCTGTGAGCCACTGCGACACTAGCGGGCTGATTTTTGCGCTGTGGCTTTGTATGGTGCACCAGTGAGGTCAAAATTGTGCTGCACTCGTGCAGTGATTCTCTCTCTCTCTCTCTCTCTCTCTCTCTCTCTCTCTCTCTCTCTCTCTCTCTCTCTCTCTCCATCTCTCTCCCCCTCTCTATCTCTCTCTTCCTCTCTCTCTCACACACACACACACCACAAACACTATCACACCACACACACACACACACACACACACACACACACACACACACACACACACGCACCACCACGCACGCACGACCACACACACACACACACACACTGACACACACACACACAGCACACACACACACACACACACACACACACACACACAACACACACACACCACCACCACCCCACCACCACCACACCCACTATACACACACACACACACACACACACACACACACACACACACACACACACACACACACACACACCGACAGTTCAGCAATTTGGCTCTATCACTTCCACCACATCGTTTGGAAAATCTTCCGCAAGAACAAAATCTCAAGGCTTGCCGAGACCACGCAGGCTGAACAGCGGCGCATTCCTGTGTTTCCGAGATACAGGCGAGACATACGGGACTCGCTGAACTTCACTCTGCCCCCTGGCCCAGGCAAGGAAGTCGGGGCCAGAGGTTAGCGGACACTTTCAATGCGAATATGATGATATCACTGCGCTGGACAGTTTACGACCGCGGACAGTCAATGAGGCCCACACATCGTCACTTCAACGACACTGCCACGGGCGTTTTGCGGCGAAAAGGGGGGACCTGACTGCACGGGGATTAGTCAATGTCCTGCTCAGTGAAAGAAGCTCACGTCCCCTCCCTCCCTCCCCTGCCCCCCCCCCCCCCCCTCCCAGTCAATGTCCTGCTCAGTGAAAGAAGCTCACGTCCCCTCCCTCCCCCCCCCTGCCCCCCCCCCCCCCTCCCAGTCAATGTCCTGCTCAGTGAAAGAAGCTCACGTCATTCCCTCCCTCCCCTGCCCCTCCCCTCTTCCCCCCTCCCCCCCCCCCCCCTCCCCCAAGGCAGAAGAATTTCACACGGTCAGCGCATTCCGCTCCTGGCGCTTTCTCTTCTGATCGATACGAGATACTGATCAATACGTTATCAAGTCTCCCACCATCATAAATGAGAGGTCAGAGCTCAGGAGCTGTGTGAAAGTCGAGGTGGCCGTCCTGGGCTCCCCGTCCCTGATAAGCCTACGGTTTCTATGGCCGTAAAGCAACACTTCAACTTCAAAAATGAGTGAATAGAGCTCAGGAGCTGTGTGGAAGTCTAGGTGGCCGTCCTGGGCTTCCCGTCCCTAATAAGCCTACGGTTTCTGTGGACGTAAAGCAACATTTGAACTTCAACAATGAGAGCAGAGCTGGAGCTGTGTGAAAGTCGAGGTGGCCGTCCTGGGCTCCCGTCCCTAATAAGCCTACGGTTTCTGTGGACGTAAAGCAACATTGAACTTCAACAGTGAGAGAAGCTGTGGAGCTGTGTGAAAGTCGAGGTGGCCGTCCTGGGCTCCCGTCCCTAATAAGCCTACGGTTTCTGTGGACGTTAAGCAACATTTAACTTCAACAGTGAGAGAAGCTGTGGAGCTGTGTGAAAGTCGAGGTGGCCGTCCTGGGCTCCCGTCCCTAACAAGCCTACGGTTTCTGTGGACGTAAAGCAACATTTGAACTTCAACAGTGAGAGAAGCTGTGGAGCTGTGTGAAAGTCGAGGTGGCCGTCCTGGGTCCCGTCCCTAACAAGCCTACGGTTTCTGTGGACGTAAAGCAACATTGAACTTCAACAGTGAAGAGCTGTGGAGCTGTGTGAAAGTCGAGGTGGCCGTCCTGGGCTCCCGTCCCTAACAAGCCTACGGTTTCTGTGGACGTAAAGCAACATTTGAACTTCAACAATGAGAGAAGCTGTGGAGCTGTGTGAAAGTCGAGGTGGCCGTCCTGGGCTCCCGTCCCTAACAAGCCTACGGTTTCTGTGGACGTAAAGCAACATTTGAACTCAACAGTGAGAGAAGCTGTGGAGCTGTGTGAAAGTCGAGGTGGCCGTCCTGGGCTCCCGTCCCTAATAAGCCTACGGTTTCTGTGGACGTCAAGCAACACTCAACCAACCAACAACAGCCAGCAGAGCTCAGGAGCTGTGTGAAAGTCGAGGTGGCCGTCCTGGGCTCCCGTCCCTAACAAGCCTACGGTTTCTGTGGACGTAAAGCAACACTGAATCAAACGAATGAGAGGTTGCGTCGTTGGTTTGCTCTGCTACTGCGCTTCGTGCTTTCTCTTTTGATTGATACGGGACCCTATAACTGATCAATAAGCTAGTTTCCTTCCAGTGAAACTGAGACTGGCCGCGTCGTTGGCATGGTTTGTTCTGCTACTGACTGAACTTGGTGCTTTCTCCTTGGATCGATATGAGATACTGATCAATACGCTATAGTCTGCTTCCAGTGAGAATGAGTCTGGTCGCATCGTTGTTTGTCCTACCATGGTGGGTCAGCTCGCACCGATCTCTGTATGACAGCGGATTCAAGTGTCACACTTAAGTGCTCATCATATCGGAGAAAATCAACATTCACAAACCAACGAATCACAGCAGAAAACAACATCAGTCACCAAACTCTGTATCACGGCAGAGATTTTATCAGTCACCAAACTCTGTATCACGGCAGAGGTTTTATCAGTCACCAAACTCTGTATCACGGCAGAGGTATTATCAGTCACCAACAAAACGATGAATCACAGCGAAGGAATCTGCTCTGCCGGTCACCAAACTCTTTATCACTGAGGAATTTGCTCTTTAGTCATCAAACTCCATCAATTTTGCTCTGTCGGTCCCCAAACTGTTAACCACAGAGGAATTTTCTCTGTTAGTCATCACACTCTGAATCACTGCGAGCGTATCTGAACCCAACCCTACCATGGCCTGCACAAGCTTGGCCGCTGGGCCTCTCGCCGTGTTGAGTTGTACTCCAGGTGGGAGTGCTCTGAAATGCCTTAGAAAGGGAGGAAGGGGCAAGGAGATGGCGGGGGAGGGGGGGTGGGGGGTGGGGGGAGAGTGGGGGGAGAGCGGGGTGACAGTGGACGGGTGCAAGTCGATCAGTTTATGCCGTTAGAAACAATGTTTATTGCCTTTAGCAGTAGTCGTCGCAGTAGTAGTAGTAGCTGCGTATCATGACGTACCACACCATTTAGCACAATGACACATTCCTTTGGAATCTGTTATTTGGTAGTGAAGCTGTATAGATGTGTTGCTGTTGCATGGATGTAATGGCGGGGGATGAATGAACCAATACCAAAACATATTCGTTGATCTTTTCAAAAATAAAATTATGTTTTATGTCTGTAAAGTACTACAGCCTAAAACAACACATACGTCCCCATAGCGGTCCGCTTGTCTGCCTGATTGTCTGCTTGTCTGGTTACAGCAACACGACAAGTGTTCACAAGAATTGGCGCTGCACTAACAACTGCATGAAGAACTCCTCTTTAACTGCCTGAAGAACTCTTTAAGTAAGCCTACAGACAGTCGACAGGCGCTGAACTAACAACGGCCAGAAGAACTCTTTAAGTACGCCTACAGACAGTCGACAGGCGCTGAACTAACAACTGCATGAAGAACTCTTTAAGTATGCCTACAGACAGTCGACAGGCGCTGAACTAACAACTGCATGAAAAACTCTTTAAGTATGCCTACAGACAGTCGACAGGCGCTGAACTAACAACTGCATGAAAAACTCTTTAAGTACGCCTACAGACAGTCGACAGGCGCTGAACTAACAACTGCATGAAAAACTCTTTAGGTAAGCCTACAGACAGTCGACAGGCGCTGAACTAACAACTGCATGAAAAACTCTTTAAGTACGCCTACAGACAGTCGACAGGCGCTGAACTAACAACTGCATGAAAAACTCTTTAGGTAAGCCTACAGACAGTCGACAGGCGCTGAACTAACAACTGCATGAAAAACTCTTTAGGTAAGCCTACAGACAGTCGACTGGCGCTGAACTAACAACTGCCTGAAGAACTCCTCTTTAAGTACGCCTACAATCGAGTGCTCGCGCTCGGAGATCATTTGTAAACTTGGCGAAGTGTATACAGCAGGCGTAATCGACAACAGGTAGAGTTTCTATAAACATTCCTTTC
>JABMCL010001742.1:915000-920000 GCA_018857735.1 Alviniconcha marisindica
GAGGTTACGGAGACCTTAGCAGCCATAAAGAGGTCACGAAGACCTTAACGGCCATAATGAGGTTACGAAGACCTTAGCGGCAATAAAGAAGTTACGAAGACCTCAACTATAGAACAGGAAGAACGCGCTGCCGCCATAAGTCTCAGTGCGGCAAAAATCGGAAACCGGAACAGGGAAGACACGTCAGCAAAGTGTCCAAAAGGACAAGGCAGCAATGCAACTCCATCAAGCGTACGCGCACACAAACGGTGCCGCAAGGTCTTAACAGGGAGTCTTACATGTACACTGACTGTACGTCCTTGACTGCACACTCCGAGCATCGCTTTCCGGCACTTTCCTGCAAGGTTCGCCAGAGTTCCGCCTCGATTCAAACGATTTTTTCGTATTCGTGCTGGCGAAAGCAACCTGGACGTAAACACCGGATATATTTTGAGTTGTCTGTTGTTGTTGAAGTGTTGCTTTACGTCCACAGAAACCGTAGGCTTATTAGGGAAGGGAGCCCAGGACGGCCACCTCGACTTTCGCACAGCTCCTGAGCTCTAAGTTGCCTGTTGCAAACTTATGCCATTTGAGCACCAACGAAAAGCTGAGCATAAAAGCATGATATATATATATATATATATAATATGAGCTGTCTGTTACAAACGTGCTGCCATTTGAGCACCAACGAAAAAACCTGTTTGTTAGCTGACAGTTTTTGGAGACCTGGGGCGTAATCGATTATGGCAGTGGTTGGAGGAAACATGTGGTAAACCAGCGCTTGGAGTTTGCTTTGACTGACTGACGGGACCAGTAACCTGAACAACAGGCAAGTGCTGTTGCAGTGCTCGGTTCGGATCCGCTTCGGCTCTCCTTTTTCTTCCAAAGCTGTGGTCTGTGAACAGTCTTGTGACTTTGTCCCTCACAATTATGAAACATTAAAATGGCTCTCATGTAGCGATAATATAATCTGCCTCTGCCCCCACCTCCGTGCTCCCCTCGTCCCGTCCCTAATAAGCCTTATGGTTTCTGTGCACCATGTTTGTTTAAAGTAAACATGGTGCTTAACGTCCACAGAAACCATAAGGCTTATTAGGGACGGGGAGAAGGGGGGGAAGGGGGTATGGAGGTAGGGGGAGAGGGAGATTATATACCTATCACTACACTGTCACCACTAGAATGACTCCGGCATTAAGGTGGGCAGCGATGAGAGCCATTTTAATGTTTCATAATTGTGAGGGACAAAGTCACAAGACAAGTGTCCACAGACCACAACTTGTGAAGAGAAAGGAGACCCGAAGCGGGTTCAGTCGAACCGAGGTCCCTCTGCTTACCAGCCTAACGCCTTACTGCTAGGCCACACCGGCTCACATGTTTGTTTGTTTGTTTGTTTTGCAATGCTTATCCAGCCCACGGACCATCGGCGAACTGTGCACGTCTACAGGGCGGTGATCCCAACCCAGCAGAGGGTGGGCAAGACAAAAACGAGTTGGCGGATTTGCTGATCGATTTGTCAAGGTGTCATCGTCCGTGTCGGGTCTTTTTATCAGCCTGCTTCACAGCTGTCAGGGGCTCGTCAATACCTAGACAGACACATGAATACGCACTCGCCGTAAAAGGTGGGGTGTCAGGTGGGGGGAAGGGGGGGGGGGGGGGGGGGGGGGGTTGCACTGAATGTGACGTCCCAGAATAAGTCAGTCCCTGCGAAGGTGATTTAGATGTTGTTGGGTGAGTCAGTAGAGACTGTGTGTAGAGATGTAACCCTGTTGTCTGGACCCAGTGTTAGGGGAGAGGGGGAGAGGTAGGAGGAGAGAGGGAGGTGGTGGGAGGGAGAGAGGGGGAGGTGGTGGGAGGGGAGGGGGAGGTAGGTGGAGGGAGAGAGGGGGAGGTGGTGGAAGGGGGGAGGGGAGGAGGGAGGAGGGGAGGAGAGGGGAAGGTGGGAGGGAGGGGAGAATGTGAGGTGTGTGGGATGGGACCCTGTGGGTGTTAGGGAGAGAGGGAGGTGGGTGGGGGTGGAGGTGGGTGGGATGGGAGAGAGGAGGAGGAGGTGGGAGGGGAAGTGGGTGGGATGGGAGAAACGGGGAGGTGTGTGGGAAGAGGGAGAGAGGGGGAGGGGGAAAGAGGGAGAGAGGGGAGAGAGGGAGGGGAGAGGGGAAGGGGGTGGAGGGAAGAGAGAGGAGGAGAGGAGAGTGGGAGTGAGGGGAGAGGGGAGGTGTGGGTGGGGAGAGAGGGGGATGTGGGGGAGGGGAGAGGGGGAGTTGGGGGGGGGGGGAGGGAGAGAAGGTCAGAGAGAGAGGGGGGGGGTAGGGGATTGGAACTTCGAATGTCGACTTGTATGGTGCGCCCCGTATCCACAGCGCGCTCAGGGGGCAAAGGAAAAAGATCTTACTTAAGATTCCAGTCAAACGTTTTGAGAAGTTTTGAACCGTTGCCCTTCAGAACATTTCAGGGTGCATGCAGTCCGACATTGAAAGAGTTAGTTAGTTCCTGAATTTCAACGCCCAGTCAACCATTACTTTCTAGGGACACTTCAGGAGGAATCGCACATTCACAATCCTTTAACACCGGTTGAAAACACAAGCCACTATATCACAAAGGAAAAGCTGGACCACAGCCCCGGACAAGCACAACGACAAGCACACGACACAAACAACACACGAGCAAGAACAATGGGGAGGGCAGAGGCCGGGAAGGGGTTCGGGAGGGGGGGGTGGGTGACGGAGAACAGAAAGAAGTGAGAGAAAACCTCAAACGCCAGTGACCAAAGAGAGAGAGGAGGGACCAAACGCTGAAACATTTTTACAGCCGCGGCGGTGAGAGCAACGAGAAGCACGCATAATGTTCCGAGCTGTCAATCACCCGAGCAGCTTCAGCCAATCAGAGCGCCACAAATACTTTTCCGCGCAAAAAGCCCGAAGCCGTCTGGTATAATGCGTTTCCCACAAGCTACAGCATAGCAACACAGCAAAAGGCTGGTGGATTCCGAACAAAACCCGCAACAAAAAAGCACAGGCGAATGCTCCGTGATGACGAGGGGCATCAGTTGAACCACAATCATCTGAAAGCAGATGTCAGACTCAAATCACCGTGCTTCCACCAGTCAGCACAGTACCACGCTGTACGGTGGTCAGATCGAAAGCTTGTAGGATTGCAATTTTGGGAGGAGGGGAGAGATCGAAGGCTTGTGGGATTGTGTCGGTTGTGCTTAGAACGCAGAGCGGGAAAATCGAAAACTTGTGGGACTGTAACTTTGGGAGGTGGGGCTTAGAACGCAGCGCGGGAAGATCGAAAGCTTGTGGGACTGTAACTTTGGGAGGTGGGGCTCAGAACGCCGAACGGGAAAATCGAAAGCTTGTGGGACTGTAACTTTGGGAGGTGGGGCTTAGAACGCAGCGCAGGAAGAGCCAAAGCTTGTGGGACTGTAACTTTGGGAGGCGGGACCTTGCCTGCCTGTCTACGTGGTCACCACAAACAACCCTGTGTAGTTATGTTTTCACAGCCTCGCAATGTTGCCTACATCACTTCCATCCACAGCAATAAACATCAGACTCCAATCATTATAATCTCTTGATGCAATGCAGGTGTAATGATGAAAAAAATAAATCACCACGTTGCCATGACGCCATCAGCGGCAATGACTCGGTGAGATATATCCGCACGCTGCTCGTAAATATCACAACTGCGGGCTTCAGATATGGGCTATCTTATTGCGGCTGTAACGATTCACAGCTTTGCTCCAAGCTCTTATCGCTACTGATGCAGTGCACATGCAGACTGAATGTCGGACTGCACTCAGAAATTTTCTAATCTAAAGTGCAACGGTTCAAAACGTCACAAAATGGCTGATTGTAATCTTCAGTTTGGTCTTTCATTTCCTTTCTGAGCACGTTGTGAACAAAGAACCTGCCCTACAAGTTGACATTCGAGGTCCCCCCCCCCCCCCCCCCCCCCCCCCCCCTCCCCCCCCCCCCCCCAACCCCCGACTCCCCTCCCTCTCTCTCTCCCTCTCTCCCTTTTTTCCTTCGTGCGTGGCTGGTGCGTGCGTGCGTGCGTGCTGGGCGTGCATGCGTCTGCGTGTGTATGTTGTTGTGGTGGTGTGTGTGGTGTGTGTGTGTGTGTGTGTGTGTGTGTGTGCGTGTGTGTGTGTGTGTGTGTGTGTGTGTTTTTCTGTGTGTGTGTGTGTGTGTGTGGGGTTTTTGTGTTGTGTGTGTGTGTGTGTGTGTGGTGTGACTATAGGTAGGCTAGCGAATGGTTTCTCCACAGGCTTTACTCTTCAGAATATTAAAAAAAAAGGGAGTGCTTTGGCTTTCCGGCAGTAATATAACCCACAGACATCAACTTCGCAGCAGTGAAATTCACACCGCCGACTAAACTACGCACCACAGTTGGAGACGAAAAACAACAACCACGCTACCTTAATCCACCACCATACACCAAAGGCAAGCACAACTTCAACACATAACACAACCGTACCATGCGTACGAAAGCTGGCACATACAAGGTCAGGGTTACACGAAGCGGTGCCTATTGTATAGCCCCGAAAATTTGCTGCTTAACGGCCACAGAAACCTCTAGAGGCTTATTAGGGACGGGGGCGGGGATTGGGGGGGGGTCCTATACCCTTGTCGTGAATAGAGCTCAGGAGATGTGTGAGAGTCGAGGTGGGCCCCCGGGCTCCCGTCCCTAATAAGCCTCACGGTTTCTGTGGACTAAAGCAACACTAACCCAAAATGGAGAATTCAAATTAGGAGCTGTGTAGAGTGGGTGGCGTCCGGGGTCCTCCTAACGAGCCTTCGGTTTTCCCTGGACGTAAAGAATTATTGAACCGGGTTTGGGATTGGTCCGCTTGTCCCTAATATTTTAAAACTGAGGACATTAAGCAACGCATACCTACCACCTACCTAAGCGTGCCCCCAGACAGAGTTTAGGAGCTGTATGAGAGTCGAGGCGGACGTCCCGGGCTCCCGTCCCTAATAAGCCTCACGGTTTCTGTGGACGTGAAGCAACACTCAACCCAAAGG
>JABMCL010001742.1:925000-927500 GCA_018857735.1 Alviniconcha marisindica
CCCTGATGAAATGTCACCCTTATGTGATAGCTTTTCTCCTTTAACCCCGATGAGACTACCCTGATGAAATGTCACCCTTATGTGATAGCTTTTCTCCTTTAACCCCGATGAGACTACCCTGATGAAATGTCACCCTTATGTGATAGCTTTTCTCCTTTAACCCCGATGAGACTACCCTGATGAAATATCACCCTTATGTGATAGCCTTTCTCCTTTAACCCCGATGAGACTACCCTGATGAAATATCAAACCTGTGATAGCTTTTTTCCTTTCACGCCGGTGAGAGACTTATACCCTGATGAAATATCAACCTGATGTGATAGCTTTTTCTCCTTTAACCCCGATGAGACTACCCTGATGAAATATCACCCTTATGTGATAGCCTTTCTCCTTTAACCCCGATGAGACTACCCTGATGAAATATCAAACCTGTGATAGCTTTTTTCCTTTCACGCCGATGAGAGACTTATATCCTGATGAAATATCAACCTGATGTGATAGCTTTCCACTTTAACCCCGATGAGGGAAAGCCTACCCTGATGAAATATCACCCTTATGTGATAGCTTTTCTCCTTTAACCCCGATGAGACTACCCTGATGAAATATCAAACCTGTGATAGCTTTTTTTCTTTCACGCCGGTGAGAGACTTATACCCTGATGAAATATCAACCTGATGTGATAGCTTTCCACTTTAACCCCGATGAGGGAAAGACTACCCTGATGAAATATCACCCTTATGTGATAGCTTTTCTCCTTTAACCCCGATGAGACTACCCTGATGAAATATCAAACCTGTGATAGCTTTTTTCCTTTCACGCCGGTGAGAGACTTATACCCTGATGAAATATCAACCTGATGTGATAGCTTTCCACTTTAACCCCGACGAGGGAAAGCCTACCCTGATGAAATATCACCCTTATGTGATAGCTTTTCTCCTTTAACCCCGATGAGACTACCCTGATGAAATATCAAACCTGTGATAGCTTTTTTTCTTTCACGCCGGTGAGAGACTTATACCCTGATGAAATATCAACCTGATGTGATAGCTTTCCACTTTAACCCCGATGAGGGAAAGACTACCCTGATGAAATATCACCCTTATGTGATAGCTTTTCTCCTTTAACCCCGATGAGACTACCCTGGTGAAATATCAAACCTGTGATAGCTTTTTTCCTTTCACGCCGGTGAGAGACTTATACCCCGATGAAATATCAACCTGATGTGATAGCTTTCCACTTTAACCCCGATGAGGGAAAGCCTACCCTGATGAAATATCACCCTTATGTGATAGCTTTTCTCCTTTAACCCCGATGAGAGACAGACTACCCTGATGAAATATCACCCTTATGTAATAGCTTTTCTCCTTTAACCCCGGATGACAGACTACCGTGATGAAATACCAACCTGATGTGATAGCTTTCCCCTTTAACCCCGATGAGTTAAAGACCACCCGTCTTTGAAGATGGATTTGTCCGAGTCCTTGCCCTTCGGCACATCTCGATCTGAACGAACCCTTCATAAAGCACGGCTCCTCTTCTTCTAGGAGCAGAGTTCAGGAGCTGTGTGAAAGTCGAGGTGGACGCCCTGGGCTCCCCGTCCTAATGAGCCTTACGGTTCCTGTGGACGTAAAGCAACACTGAACCGTGCTCACGCACTGGTCTCAGCTTGTTCCTAATATGTCAGCCGACATCCGAGGACACGAAGCTCTACATCATCATCTCGGAGCACCATGAAAACGAAACGAAAGTACAGTCTTCAAAGACGGGCTCCTCTGCACAATGCAGTCACCGGTGTATGTAATTACTAAGCTACCTCAGAGCCGCGCAATTAGCTGCTTTTGGCCACCTTTTCAGCTGCTGCTGGTTCCTCTATTCGAAGTCGTCCACCCGTGATTCTACCCCATTCGAGCCAGCATGCTGTGTTAAAAAGCAAAGCTCTAGATTCTTCCAGGATGGGGTGGTTGTTGGTGGGGTGCAGGTGGGGGTGTCGCTGTAACATCATTCTGCTACGTGTTACTATAGCTTTTTCTTCTTTTAACGACCGTCTACTGCCAATTCAGCTGCCTCCCTCTGAATGTGAGAGCGTGCGTGCGTGCGCGTGCGTGCGTGCGTGCGTGCGTGTGTGTGTGTGAGTATGTGTGTGCGTGTGTGTGTGTGTGTGTGTATGTGTGTGTGCGTGCGTGTGTGCGTGCGTGCGTGCGTGTGTGTGCGTGCGTGCACGTTTTACTATCAGTGCTCTGCATCAATAAGTATACATGTCTATTCATGTATTTTTATGCCCTTGACTTGTGTGTGAACATCTATAACTGTGTTGCATGTTTCCCTTTAATTAAGGTGTAAAGTGCTGTGGGTCGCTCAAAGCGATCTATAAATTTATTATTAGTATATAAAAAATATACTGCTGCTGCTGCTGCTACTACTACTACTCGCGTCCCGCTTGACGATCGGCCACGGGCAGACGGAAAGTAAACAGCCGTAAAGCCACAGACTGGTGAGGCCG
>JABMCL010001742.1:935000-937500 GCA_018857735.1 Alviniconcha marisindica
CACACACACACACACACACACACACACACACACAACACCACACACACACACACACACCACACACATAGACACACACACACACCACACACAAACACAACACACACACACACACAACACACTGACACACACACACCACACACCACACACACACACAACACACACACACACACACACACACACACACACACACACACACACACACACACACACACACACACACACACACACACACACACACACACACACACACACTTCTACATCACAAGTGACATTTGAAAAAAGATGAAACAACGTTGCTTGCTAGCGTTTTGAAATAAGATCCAAATATACAAGAAGGTTCAAAAGAACGCTGATTTAAAAAAGACAAATAAAACGGGTGTATATGTTCAGGGTGAGTCCCTTTCTCAAGCAACAGTATACACGTCATGCAGACTATACGCCAGAAAGTGGATAAGCATACGCTTTTCATTTACCATTGGTTATTTGTTTGTCAGTTGCTTGAAAAAGCGGCCTACCTGAACATTTTCGCATGTTTTAACTTGTCCTATGAAAATCAGCGTTCTCTTTGACCTTTTTGTGATAGTTTAGTTCAGTTCCTGATGATGATAACTATGCGCTCGGAAAAGCCCTCATGCGCTTTAACCTGTCTCTGTGAAGTTTTCCTGGCGTTACCTTTGACACAGTTCCAAAGTTCGTCTGATTGAGAATAATTAAGGTCCTTTCTCGCCACCTTTCAAGGAAGATCGTCGAGCTTTCAGCTTTTCCACGCCTCTCTCCTCCAAGCGACCGATGGTGTGATGTCCGCGGCTTTGTAGTGTCTCAAGCACCTCAACATTTTCACTGATTTTCATCTTTCAAGTCCAACCGTGAAACCTTTTTTGGGTGTGTGTGTGTGTGTGTGCGTGCGTGCGTGCGTGCGTGCGTGCGTGCGTGCGTGTGTGTGCGTGCGTGCGAGTGCGTGCGTGCGTGCGTGTGTGCGTGCGTGCGTGCGTGCGTGTTTGCGTGTTCGCGAGTAGGGGAGGGGGGCTGAGAGGGACAGCGGTGGGGAGAGAGAGGTTGTTACATTTATTTATTTATCGAACTATCTTTTCTTCCCGTTTTGTGCTGCATCGTTCTTTGCATAGCGATTTGAGCTTCCGAAGACTAGGCGCTCTAGAAATCTCCCGCTATTATTGTCATCATCATTATTATTATATTCCGAGACGCAAGCATAAACAAGAGGAACACGGACCAAGCCAAGTTTTGGAAGTGTAGGTACCTTTTATCAGGAGATGATTTCTCGCTGAGCTCTAAGCTCCACCTCCCATGGTTACGTTCTCAGAAGCTTTTGATTTTGCCGCCATGTTGTAGTGTGTTCATTGCTGAAACGCACGGTAATTTAAACGATTCCAGCGTACAGAGGAACGCAGTTTATTTCATTTGAGAGCAGTTAATATTTTCCGTCATCGGTGAATGTGTGCTGTTGCTTATTGTGAAGGTTTTATTTGGAAACCCTTTGTCTTTCCCTCTGTCGCTGTGCTTTAGCTTGTGGGGCAGTTTTGTGAGCATTCACTGAGGTCTCATGCAGAATACTGTTTGTGACGTTCTGATTGGTTGAAGCTGCGCCATTGACTGACAGCTTGTGAGACAGTTTTGTGAGCATTCACTGAGGTCTCATGCAGAATACTATTTGTGACGTTCTGATTGGTTGAAGCTGCACCATTGACTGACAGCCTTGGAAACCTCTGTTGTGGGTCCAGTGACAGTACGTGTGTGTGGTGAATGTGACAGATGGACGATCACTCATCGCCAGACACGTTCAGTGTGTGGAACTGTCATCACGGTTGTGCAAGTGAATGCTTCACAGAACCTCACGTGCTGTGCTCTCGTGGCGACAGTGTGTCGTGGGTCTGCATTTTGTCGTCGTCCTTCATTTGTACTCCCCTTCCTCTTCCTCTTACTGACCCCCCCCCCCCCCAGCCCCATCCCCACCCCACCCCCTTTGTCAAACTTACTCCCTGACTCTTCCTTTTCCTCTCCCTTCTCTTCCTCTCCCTTCTCATCTTCTTCCTTCTTTTCATAGTCCTTCTCTTCCTCTCCATTCTCTTTCCTTCCTTTCTCTTCCTCTTCCCTCTCTTCCTCTTCCTTCTCTTCCTCTTCCTTCTCTTCTTTTCCCCTCTCAGTCTTACTCTCATGTCTTTTCCTCTCCATTCTCTTCCTCTTCCTTTCCTTCTCTTTCTCTCCATCCTCTTCCTCTCCATTCTCTTCCTCTTCCTTCTATTCCTTCTCTTCTTTTTCCGTCTCAGATTTACTCTCACGTCTTTTCCTCTCCCTTCTCTTCATCTTCCTTTTCTTCCTGTCCCATCTTTTCCTGTCCCTTCTTTTCCTCTCCCTTCTCTTCCTCTCCCTTCTCTTCCTCTTCCTTCTCTTCTTTTGCCGTCTCAGTCTTACTCTCATGTCTTTTCCTCTCCCTTCTCTTCATCTTCCTTCTCATCCAGTCCCGTCTTTTCCTCTCCCTTCT
>JABMCL010001742.1:942500-945000 GCA_018857735.1 Alviniconcha marisindica
GTAATATTAACAATACGTAAGATAACTATCATTACTAGAGTGTCTCATCTGGCATTTTTACTACCTAATAAGCTATCACCAACAAGCAAAACAAAATCTCCCTTGCTACCCACTTGCCCTCCCACCTGCCTCCACTACCTACCTACCTACCTACCAACCTACCTACCTATATGCATGCCTGCCTGCCTGCCTGCCTATCTACTTACATACCTACCTACCTTCATTTATGCCTGCATGCCTGCCTACCTATATACCTACCTACCTATATATTTTCCTATCTACTTATATACTTCACCCTGATATAATATAACCCGTCCCTAATAAGCCTACGGTTTCTGTGGACGTAAAGTAACACTTCAACAAATATAATATAACCGTCATGGTTGGCTGGGCCTTAAAACTGAATCAATTATTTATTTACCCATACCTGCCTAACTGCCAATACTTATTATACCAAACTGACCACCTACCTGAAACACCTTCCTGCTTTCCTTCCCACAATTAATCCTGATATGGGTCGTCTTGACAGGATGTTAGATGCAAGAAAATAATCAGCTAACAAACTAACTAACCAAGATAGTCAAGATATGTAAAAATGAATTATTATTAATGCAAAAACCAGTCATTATTAATAATTATACAGCTTAGGCTGTCTAACGCGTAAAGTGCTGTAGTAATTTATTATTAGTACACATGTACTCGTTTATAAATAAGGAATGTGTTGTGTGAATCTAACTTTGCTTTCTAGCCTCCAAGGGACAAAAAAAAGCTTTATGTAAATTGTTTTGGTAGGACTGTGCTCTACATATGTATAGAATATCATATTTAGGTTAATATGTATCATGTGAGCGCTCAGGGCGTTGATGAGCACATGATAAATGTACATTATTATTATTATTATTATTATTATTATTATTATTATTATTATTAAAACGCTAAGCTCTCAGGGCTCTTACGAGATGGGGCGCCATAAACGATCTATTATTAACCCAAGTTCCGGGAAACAGTTCAGGGGAGAGAAGCCCTAAGCGGGGTGCGCTAGCTGCGTCAGTTAGTTACGCCCCTTGCTCCGCCGGAGCTGCCGTCAGCGCTAGTGGCTAGCTCCCATGTTGGCGAAGTCGTCCATGCTGAAGGTGTCTCGATTCAGCAGCTGGTCCTGGCTGAAGCTGGACATGTGGGGATCCTTACCGCCCAGTGCCGGACCCTTGAACCCCTTCGTCTGGGCCTGCCGGTCCAAAACAGGTGACCAAGTGAAACGGTCAGGATTTGTTATTGTTGTCTTTGTTGGTCTTAGTGTCGTTGTTGTCGGTGTTGTCGTTGTTGTTGTTGTTGGTGATGGTGGTGGTGGTGGTGGTAGTAGTAGTAGTTGTTGTTGTTGTTGGTGGTGGTGGTGGTGGTAGTAGTAGTAGTAGTTGTTGTTGTTGTTGGTGGTAGTAATAGTAGTAGTAGTGGTAGTAGTGGTTGTAGTAGTAGTAGTATATGTTGTTGGTGGTGGTGGTGATGGTGGTAGTAGTAGTAGTAGTGGTTGTAGTAGTAGTGGTTGTAGTAGTAGTAGTAGTAGTAGTATATGTTGTTGTTGTTGGTGGTGGTGGTGGTGGTGGTAGTAGTAGTAGTAGTAGTATCGTCATTATCATTAATATTATCACCAAAACTTATAACATTCACTATTACTATAATGACCTTGTTCTTTTTTATTATCATCATTATGATTAGCCTATTATTTGTAGTAGTAGCTGTTGTCATTATTCACTGTCATAACAATTATTATTGTTATCATCACCATTACTATTACCATCATCAAGAGTGTACTCACATGCCACCTTCACTACTAAACATCACAGGCAAACAAAAACGTTGTCTACGCCCACGTTTCCACCTACCTACCTACCTGCCTGAGCGAGCGAGAACTGAATCGGGCGGTGCAGTTTGCAAAATTGGGGCGAGTTTGTGAGTGAGCTGATTGATGGGTAAGTGGATGTGTGAGTGAGTGAGTTGGTGAGTGAGTGAGCGAGCGAGTGAGTGAGTGAGTGGGTGAGTGAGTGAGTGAGTGAGTGAAGTGAGTGAGTGAGCGATCGATCGAGCGAGTGAGTGAGTGAGTGGGTGAGTGAGTGAATGAGCGATCGAGAGGGTGAGTGAGTGAGTGAGTGAGTGAGTGAGTGGGTGAATGAGTGAGTGAGCGAGCGAGCGGGTGAGTGAGTGAGTGAGTGAGTGAGTGAGTGGGTGAGTGAGTGAGTGAGTGAGAACTGAACATAGTGGCGCAATGTAACAATTAGGGCAGGGTGGATGAGCGGATGAAAGCGGTAGTGAAACAAAACTTAAAAACAAAACAACAACAACAACAACAACAAAACTTGTGACGTGAGGTCCTGCCTACCAGTGTGAGGATTGAAGAGAATGACTGAGTCAGCACGCCGCACAGCACGGGAACCGGGTCCAGGACCAAAACGACTCACCGTCTTTCCCAGCAATGCACCGTGTAGACGACCTGGGCCATGTTGGA
>JABMCL010001742.1:950000-955000 GCA_018857735.1 Alviniconcha marisindica
TGAAACAGACAGCTGACAGCGACCTGCACTAAACAGACAACTAGTTGACACTGACCCGCACTAAAACAGGCGTGGATATTACTGAGACCGCACAGAACTGTGATTTTCGAGCAAAGGTTGTAACACAGACGCATGCAAAGATCAAAACCCCATAGATTTGGTGACATTCGAATCGGCGTGCGAGGTTCTGTGGCAAGTGCACTCAAGCGAAACTCTTGACTGCCGCGGAACAATTTTAATGCCAAGCGAAACAGATACAAAATAAATTAAAAAAATGTATGTGCCGCAGGCAAAACGAGTCAAGCAAGTTTTTAACGTCTCAACGGAAAAGGAGAAGTCGCGGCCTGTTGATATTTATAGCATTATTATCATACACGTATCAATATAAAACAGACTCTCGCTTCATTAATAATCCAAACGTGGATTTCAAGTGAGGCGTGTGCGTGAAGCAACGACCCCTGCAAAGAAATGCCCCAATAATAGGGGAAGATTTAAGCAGAGAGAAAAAACGACAGACGGAAACGTGTTGGTGTTTGTTGACTGGGCTTGCCATAAGACGTAAATCTCTCTCTCTCTCTCTCTCTCTCTCTCTCTCTCTCTCTCTCTCTCTCTCTCTCTCTCTCTTTCTCTCTCTCTTCTCTCCTTCTCTCTCTCTCTCTCTCTTCTCTTTCTTCTTTCTCTCTTTCTCTCTCTCTCTTCTCTTTCTCTCTTCTCTCTCTCTCTCCTCTCTCCTCTCTCTCTCTCTCTCTTTGCTTTCTCATCTCTCTCCTCTCTCTCTCTCTCTCTCTCTCTCTCCTCTCTCTCTCTCTCTCTCTCTTTGTTTCTTCTCTCGCTCTCTTTCTTCTCTCTCTCTTTGTTCTCTTCCTTCTCTCTCTCTCTCTCTCTCTCTCTCTCTCTCTCTCTCTCTCTCTCTCTCTCTCTCTCTCTCAGTAGACAATTCTGAATGTTGCAAAATTCCTAGTGAGTGCATTTAATCTAAGGTCACCCAAGTTGTCCGGGTTGCACTGATTGTTCCGGGATGTGTGCATGTTTGCCTGTGCTTTGCTGTTGGCGTTGGTTCGTGTGGTGTATGCATGTTTCATGTATTGATTCTGATGTCCATTCTTGTTTTGAATTGTGAAGTGCTTTGAGCCAGTCTAGTTGGATTAGGTGCTATATATGAGTTACTTATTGTTATTGTTATTGTTATTACCCTATTACCCTGTTTGGATGTCCATAGAGCCGCACTGCAAACATAATTATGTGCTTATGTGCACATTGCAATGAATATATAATTATTGGTACAGATTGCATTAGTCCACTGCAGATTTGGCTGAAGATGTCATTAAATGTATGTTTTGGGCTCTGCGAGTCTCTTGTTCCCCCACTGAAAAGGACTGTTGGCCTATTCCGTTAAATCTCTCTCTCTCTCTCTCTCTCTCTCTCTCTCTCTCTCTCTCTCTCTCTCTCTCTCTCCTCGAGCTCGCTGTCTTGTAAGAAGATGAAAGAATACGTACAAATATCTCACTTGTTCTGTATTTTGACGAACGACGAAAATGACAGTTTCTTTCAATTTGTTTATGTGTACAATAGGCATCAAGTATATAGTTAACAATACTTTAGAATCGGCTACAACTGTATTCACAACTGTGTACGTTTTACGGACGCTAAACTCTCAAACATAAATGGTACGAACAAGGACATAACCCATGTACGAAACGCAGAGCGGAAAAGCATCTATCCCAGCTTACGCACGCCTGGTTTTACACAAGTTCCGCACTGTCTTTAGCCTGGCAATGAGATACGCTCACTTCCGTCGACTTCTGACCAAACTGATACTACATTGTCTTCAGTCTTACTTGACTAAGATGATCTGTTCACAGCAGCTCATCTGAATTACACCGTATGCACGCACGTACATTTTTAACCAACTGTCTTTATAGAACAGATCTAGGGAAATATACGTACCAATGCGACGAAACATAACTGTCTTAATTAAGGCTTACCTTCCGATGATAGCCTCACCGCAAACACTGGCTCGACCACTTCACTTCAACAAATGATCGAATCTATCAGACCAGACAGCTTACAAAAACCTGTTTGTCAGCCGAAGTGCAGAAGATCCCACGCTGAGTGAGAAAAAGATACGGGTGTGGATAACGCGCCGGATAGAGTTCTATATACGCCACAGGAAAATTTCACAGCTAAACTGCACCTTTATGAGTTTCCGGTCGACCGCGTCAGCTGTATCCACCCTCACCGATAGTGTCTAGACTGTTTCCTGGCAGCTCGCACAGTTTCGCCACGCTTCACTCCCTCACTGGCAGAATTTTTGTCTTCATTCTGTGCTCATTCCCATACGGCCCTTCGGGTGCTGTGGGGTTAATATAGCCACGCCTACCACTACAGGCTACACCCAACATCACATGCCACGCCTATCACTTTAGGCTACGCCCAACAACACGTTGCCAGGAACGACAGACCTCTCTGGAAACAGCTCGGCGTGGAAGTAGCATGAACACAGCCAGCTAGCTAGCTGTACGGTCATATAAAGCACAACAAACTCCACGTTCTCAAAAGTCATCTGGTCTGGACATGCCGAGACTGGTGTAATAATTAAGTTTCGAAGCAGAGAAACAGATCATATTTAGGTTAATAAGTATCGTGTGAGCACCCAGGGCGTTGATGAGCGCATGATAAATGCATATTTATTATTAATTATTATTATTATTAAAACACGACAGTTTGCAAGATCGAGGTGCATGAAGAAGCAACTAATTGAATTTTACGGCGCAGTCTGTATTTTAAGAGGCGGGTGGAGAGGGAGGGAGCGTTGGAGAGAGAGAGACAGAGCTAGAGCGCCCTGAGCGCTCACATGATACATATTAACCTAAATATGATATTCTATAAACATGTAGAGCACAGTCCTATCAAAAACAATTTTAATAAAGTTTTATACGGAATCACACACACACGCACGCACGCACGCACGCACGCACGCACGCACGCACGCACGCACGCACGCACACACACACACACACACACACACACACACACACACACACACACACACACACACACACACACACACACACACACAACACAATGACTGTAGCAGAAACTGGGTACTGATATTAGTTGGAGCGAAAATACAGTGAGAAGAGGAAGGTTTTTCAGTTTGGCTTTAAAAGACGACAGGTTGGGCAGTGTCTAAGGTCTTGTGGGACTGAATTCCAAATGTGGGGTCCAAAGCAAGAGAAGGTGCGAAAGCCATGAGTCTTGCGTTTGTATTTTCGGATTTTCAGCATGAGGGTGTCAGAAGAAGAGCGTAGCGTACGAGACGGAGTGTAGACACGCAGCAGCTCAGAGTGGTAAGCAGGACCAGAACCATTTAGAGCGATGAAACGCAGACAAGCGACTTTATACTTAATACGTTCTACAAATGGGAAGCCAGTGCTTCTTTGAAGCACCAAGCGTACAGAGGGGTACATTGAGTTCGCTCAGCGAGGAACAGCGCTACAAAAAATGAATGTGTTATCATTGTTTACGAGGTGGCTTTCGTTGACACAGCAGTGTACGTCGCAGTGCGAGCTTACCCACTGTGGTGTTATTGTAAACATGGTGCTTAACGTCCACAGAAACCATAAGGTTTATTAGGGACGGGGAGAAGGGGGGAAGGGGGTATGGAGGTGGTGGGGGGGGGGGGGGGGGGGTGATTATATACCTATCGCTACACTGTCACCACCAGAATGACTTCTGCATTAAGATGGGCAGCGATGAGAGCCATTTTAATGTTTCATAATTGTGCGGGACAAAGTCACAAGACAGTGTCCACAGACCACAAGTTTTGAAGAGAAAGGAGAGCCGAAGCGGATTCGAACCGAGGTCCCTCCGCTTACCAACCTAACGCCTTACCGCTAGGCCAAACCGGCTCACACTGTTGTGTTATGCAGGACTTCCTCTTCATGTACTACGACTGACAATGGACCGTGGGCTTGCGTATCTTCTTCATTCTTTCTTTCTTTTTTTCTCCATTTTTTCTCGTTTTTTAACACCCCCCCCCCCTTCTTTTTTCTCTTACTGTGTGTGTGTGTGTGTGTGTGTGTGTGTGTGTGTGTGTGTGTGTGTGTGTGTGTGTGTGTGTGTGTGTGTGTGCGTGTTTCTTTCTTTCTTTCTTCCTTCTTTCCTTCCTTTCTTTCTTTCTTTCTTTCTCTCTGCTGTCTTCGTTTCTTTATTGCATGCTTCTGTGTGTGTGGTGCGTGCGTGCGTGCGCGCGCGTGGTGTGTGTGGTGTGTGTGTGTGTGTGTGTGTGTGTGTGTGTGTGTGTGTGTCGGCGTGCGTGCGTGCGGGCGTGCGGGCGTGCGTGTGTGTGTGTGTGTGTGTGTGTGTGTGTGTGTGTGTGTGTGTGAGCGGGTTGGATATTGTCAGTCGAGCAATCTTCGGAGAGCAGTATTGAGTCCTGTAGGTGAGTGAACGGGATTCAGTCAAGCAATCTTTGTAAGCGATATTGACGTGTACATGGTACAGCGAATGGGATTCAGTCAAATAGGCTTTGCTGAGGGATATTGACATTTGCATGGTACAGCGAATGGGATTCAGTCATTCAAGCAATCTTTGTAAGGGACATTGACACTTACATGGTACAGCGAATGGGATTCAGTCAAATAGGCTTTGCTGGGGGATATTGACATTTGCACGGTACAGCGAATGGGATTCAGTCAAATATAGGCTTTGTAGGGAATTGACATTTGGTACAGCGAATGGGATTCAGTCAAAAGCTTTGCTGGGGGATATTGACATTTGCACGGTACAGCGAATGGGATTCAGTCAAATAGGCTTTGCTGAGGGATATTGACATTTGCATGGTACAGCGAATGAGATTCAGTGAAGCAAGCTTTGCTGAGGGATATTAACATCTGCATGGTACAGCGAATGGGATTCAGTCAAATAGGCTTTGCTGAGGGATATTGACATTTGCACGATACAGCGAATGGATTCAGTAAGCAACTTTGCTAGGGATA
>JABMCL010001742.1:962500-972500 GCA_018857735.1 Alviniconcha marisindica
CACACACACACACACACACACACACACACACACACACACACACACACACACACACACACACTACCACACACACACACACACTCACACACACACACACACACACACACACACACACACACACACCACACACACACACACACACACACACACACACACACACCACACACACACACACACACACACACACACACACACACACACACACACACACACACATACACACAGAGTCAATTTATATCCATCTAGAAAGATAGATGCATAAATACTCAGACAGATATACTGATTGCGCGCGCGCACGCCTGTGTGTCTGTTTGTCCGTCTGTCTCTGTGTCCAAAATAAAATCTGAAACACATCCATAGTTGCACAGATGAGCAGTTCCTTTCCATCAGAAAGGTGCATGCACGTGCCACTCTATCATCATTCGTGCAACACTGCACAACATTTCCAGAAAAAGGCTCAACAATGCTTACACCAAACTTAAGATAAAATCCTATGCCTTACTATGATGTACACATTCAAGTCTTTGACGTCGGTGCCGAACATGTTGTACCAGAATCGGATGCAGTATCCGGGTCCCGGTGGGTACTGTGGTGACGTCAGAGATATCGGCTCGTATCTACTCAGGTGAGGGTTGTGGAGAGTGATGTTCCTCGCATCCATGATTATATAGTGGCCTAGAACAGAACATCCATGAATTCGTAGTGGCCTAGAGCAAATCATTAATGAACTCGTAGTAACCTAGAACAAATCATCCATGAACTCGTAGTAACCTAGAACAAATCATCCATGAATACGTATAGTGTCCTAGAATCAATCATCCATGAATACGTAGTGGCCTAGAACAAATCATCCATGAATACTGAGTGTCCTAGAACAAATCATCCATGACTACGTAGTGTCCTAGAACAAATCACCCATGAATACGTAGTGTCCTAGAACAAATTCATCCAAGAATGCGTAGTGTCGTAGAAGAAATCATCCATGAACACGCAGTGTCCTAGAAGAAATCATCCATGAATACGTAGTGTGGTAAAACAAATCATCCATGAACTCGTAGTACCCTAGAACAAACCATCCATGAATACGTAGTACCCTAGAACAAATCATCCCTGAATACGTAGTGGCCTAGAACAAATCATCCATGAATGCGTAGAGTCGTAGAACAAATCATCCATGAACACGTAGTGTCCTAGAAGAAATCATCCATGAATACGTAGTGTGGTAAAACAAATCATCCATGACCTCGTAGTACCCTAGAACAAATCATCCATGAATACGTAGTACCATAGAACAAATCATCCCTGAATACGTTGTGGCCTAGAACAAATCATCCATGAATGCGTAGTGTCGTGGAACAAATCATCCATGAACACGTAGTGTCCAAGAGGAAATCATCCATGAATACGTAGTGTGGTAAAACAAATCATCCATGAGCTCGTAGTACCCTAGAACAAATCATCCATGAATACGTAGTGTCGTAGAACAAATCATCCCTGAAACGTTGTGGCCTAGAACAAATCATCCATGAATGCGTAGTGTCGTGGAACAAATCATCCATGAACACGTAGTGTCCTAGAACGAAATCATCCATGAACACGTAGTGTCCGTAGAACAAATCATCCATGAACACGTAGTGCCTAGAACAAATCATCCATGAAATACGTATGTCCTAGAACAAATCATCCATGAACACGTAGTGTCCTAGAACAAATCATCCATGAACACGTAGTGTCCTAGAACAAATCATCCATGAACACGTAGTGTCCTAGAACAAATCATCCATGAACCGTAGTTCCTAGAACAAATCATCCATGAACACGTAGTGTCCTAGAACAAATCATCCATGAACACGTAGTGTCCTAGAACAAATCATCCATGAACACGTAGTGTCCTAGAACAAATCATCCATGAACACGTAGTGTCCTAGAACAAATCATCCATGAACACGTAGTGTCCTAGAACAAATCATCCATGAACACGTAGTGTCCTAGAACAAATCATCCATGAACACGTAGTGTCCTAGAACAAATCATCCATGAACACGTAGTGTCCTAGAACAAATCATCCATGAACACGTGGTGTCCTAGAACAAATCATCCATGAACACGTGGTGTCCTAGAACAAATCATCCATGAACACGTGGTGTCCTAGAACAAATCATCCATGAACACGTAGTGTCCTAGAACAAATCATCCATGAACACGTAGTGTCCTAGAAAAATCATCCATGAACACGTAGTGTCCTAGAACAAATCATCCATGAACACGTAGTGTCCTAGAACAAATCATCCATGAACACGTAGTGTCCTAGAACAAATCATCCATGAACACGTAGTGTCCTAGAACAAATCATCCATGAACACGTAGTGTCCTAGAACAAATCATCCATGAACACGTAGTGTCCTAGAACAAATCATCCATGAACACGTAGTGTCCTAGAACAAATCATCCATGAACACGTAGTGTCCTAGAACAAATCATCCATGAACACGTAGTGTCCTAGAACAAATCATCCATGAACACGTAGTGTCCTAGAACAAATCATCCATGAACACGTAGTGTCCTAGAACAAATCATCCATGAACACGTAGTGTCCTAGAACAAATCATCCATGAACACGTAGTGTCCTAGAACAAATCATCCATGAACACGTAGTGTCCTAGAACAAATCATCCATGAACACGTAGTGTCCTAGAACAAATCATCCATGAACACGTAGTGTCCTAGAACAAATCATCCATGAACACGTAGTGTCCTAGAACAAATCATCCATGAACACGTAGTGTCCTAGAAACAAATCATCCATGAACACGTAGTGTCCTAGAACAAATCATCCATGAACACGTAGTGTCCTAGAACAAATCATCCATGAACACGTAGTGTCCTAGAACAAATCATCCATGAACACGTGGTGTCCTAGAACAAATCATCCATGAACACGTAGTGTCCTAGAACAAATCATCCATGAACACGTGGTGTCCTAGAACAAATCATCCATGAACACGTAGTGTCCTAGAACAAATCATCCATGAACACGTAGTGTCCTAGAACAAATCATCCATGAACACGTAGTGTCCTAGAACAAATCATCCATGAACACGTAGTGTCCTAGAACAAATCATCCATGAACACGTAGTGTCCTAGAACAAATCATCCATGAACACGTAGTGTCCTAGAACAAATCATCCATGAACACGTAGTGTCCTAGAACAAATCATCCATGAACACGTAGTGTCCTAGAACAAATCATCCATGAACACGTAGTGTCCTAGAACAAATCATCCATGAACACGTGTGTCCTAGAACAAATCATCCATGAACACGTAGTGTCCTAGAACAAATCATCCATGAACACGTGGTGTCCTAGAACAAATCATCCATGAACACGTAGTGTCCTAGAACAAATCATCCATGAACACGTAGTGTCCTAGAACAAATCATCCATGAACACGTAGTGTCCTAGAACAAATCATCCATGAACACGTAGTGTCCTAGAACAAATCATCCATGAACACGTAGTGTCCTAGAACAAATCATCCATGAACACGTAGTGTCCTAGAACAAATCATCCATGAACACGTAGTGTCCTAGAACAAATCATCCATGAACACGTGGTGTCCTAGAACAAATCATCCATGAACACGTAGTGTCCTAGAACAAATCATCCATGAACACGTAGTGTCCTAGAACAAATCATCCATGAACACGTAGTGTCCTAGAACAAATCATCCATGAACACGTAGTGTCCTAGAACAAATCATCCATGAACACGTAGTGTCCTAGAACAAATCATCCATGAACACGTGGTGTCCTAGAACAAATCATCCATGAACACGTAGTGTCCTAGAACAAATCATCCATGAACACGTAGTGTCCTAGAACAAATCATCCATGAACACGTAGTGTCCTAGAACAAATCATCCATGAACACGTAGTGTCCTAGAACAAATCATCCATGAACACGTAGTGTCCTAGAACAAATCATCCATGAACACGTAGTGTCCTAGAACAAATCATCCATGAACACGTAGTGTCCTAGAACAAATCATCCATGAACACGTAGTGTCCTAGAACAAATCATCCATGAACACGTAGTGTCCTAGAACAAATCATCCATGAACACGTAGTGTCCTAGAACAAATCATCCATGAACACGTAGTGTCCTAGAACAAATCATCCATGAACACGTAGTGTCCTAGAACAAATCATCCATGAACACGTGGTGTCCTAGAACAAATCATCCATGAACACGTAGTGTCCTAGAACAAATCATCCATGAACACGTAGTGTCCTAGAACAAATCATCCATGAACACGTAGTGTCTAGAACAAATCATCCATGAACACGTGTGTCTAGAACAAATCATCCATGAACACGTAGTGTCCTAGAACAAATCATCCATGAACACGTAGTGTCCTAGAACAAATCATCCATGAACACGTAGTGTCCTAGAACAAATCATCCATGAACACGTAGTGTCCTAGAACAAATCATCCATGAACACGTAGTGTCCTAGAACAAATCATCCATGAACACGTAGTGTCCTAGAACAAATCATCCATGAACACGTAGTGTCCTAGAACAAATCATCCATGAACACGTAGTGTCCTAGAACAAATCATCCATGAACACGTAGTGTCCTAGAACAAATCATCCATGAACACGTAGTGTCCTAGAACAAATCATCCATGAACACGTAGTGTCCTAGAACAAATCATCCATGAACACGTAGTGTCCTAGAACAAATCATCCATGAACACGTAGTGTCCTAGAACAAATCATCCATGAACACGTAGTGTCCTAGAACAAATCATCCATGAACACGTAGTGTCCTAGAACAAATCATCCATGAACACGTAGTGTCCTAGAACAAATCATCCATGAACACGTAGTGTCCTAGAACAAATCATCCATGAACACGTAGTGTCCTAGAACAAATCATCCATGAACACGTAGTGTCCTAGAACAAATCATCCATGAACACGTAGTGTCCTAGAACAAATCATCCATGAACACGTGGTGTCCTAGAACAAATCATCCATGAACACGTGGTGTCCTAGAACAAATCATCCATGAACACGTAGTGTCCTAGAACAAATCATCCATGAACACGTAGTGTCCTAGAACAAATCATCCATGAACACGTAGTGTCCTAGAACAAATCATCCATGAACACGTAGTGTCCTAGAACAAATCATCCATGAACACGTAGTGTCCTAGAACAAATCATCCATGAACACGTAGTGTCCTAGAACAAATCATCCATGAACACGTAGTGTCCTAGAACAAATCATCCATGAACACGTAGTGTCCTAGAACAAATCATCCATGAACACGTAGTGTCCTAGAACAAATCATCCATGAACACGTGGTGTCCTAGAACAAATCATCCATGAACACGTAGTGTCCTAGAACAAATCATCCATGAACACGTAGTGTCCTAGAACAAATCATCCATGAACACGTAGTGTCCTAGAACAAATCATCCATGAACACGTAGTGTCCTAGAACAAATCATCCATGACACGATCAATGTGGTCCTAGGCAACAACTACATCAACATGAAACACGTGGGGGATGTCCTAGAACAAATCATCCATGGGAAAACGTAGTGTCCTAAAAACAAATCATCCAAAGAAACGTGAGTGTCCCAAACAAATCATCCATGAAACACGTAGTGGGCCTAGAAAAAAATCATCCATGAACACGTAGTGTCCCCAAAACAACTCATCCATGAACACGTAGTGTCCTAGAACAAATCATCCATGAACACGTAGTGTCCTAGAACAAATCATCCATGAACACGTAGTGTCCTAGAACAAATCATCCATGAACACGTAGTGTCCTTCCTCTTGTTATGTTGAGGGTCCACGATCAAATTGCTGGTCATTCTGGCGCAACGACGCTGGACGAATCGCTAAATGCGAAAAGAGAATAAAAGGAAGTGGGGGAAGAATGACCTAAACAAATCAGCCATGGACACATAGTGACCTAAAATAAACCATCGAAGAACGTGCAGTGATCTAAACAAACCATCCTTGAAGAACTAGTGGCATAAAACAAACCGTCCATAAATGTATGCTGACCAAACCTAAAACAGACTACTGATGAACGCATAGTGACCTGAAACAAATCATCCATGAGCATGTTGTGAGTGGAAGAAACTTTTATACAAGAACATACTGGCTTAAAAGAAACCACCCATGAGGTGACTGGGTCATCCCAGATCCAACCATCACTGACCGTTCGGTGGCATAGATGGTTCGTAGGGTAGGGCTAGCAAGCTACATTTACGACTAAGCACTGGCTTAGTACAGACCAGCCATAAATATGTAGCGGTCAAGATACAACCATCCATGAACATATAGCCATACCAAACCGCCTATGAGCAAGCTGTGGCAAGGGATAAACTAAGCCAATAAATATGCAGCGGCCTAGACACAACCATCCATGAACATATAGCCATAACAAACCGCCTATGAACCAGCTGTTGCAAGGGATAAACTAGGCCAATAAATATGCAGCGGCCTAGACACAACCATCCATGAACAAATAGCCATAGCAAACCGCCCACGAACAAGCTGTGGCATGCGATAAACTAGGACAAACTTATCAAACAAATGAGGAAATTAATTCCACCTGCCTCCAGTGAATGAACAACTGTAGCACCTTTTCTCCTTCAAGACAAAACAAAACGTGGTCAGGTGGTTGTATAGAAATATAATAGCATGGGCATGCAGTAAAAGGGACATAACCATGTAGTTCTCTTTACTATCATCATGGTGGGTTATTCCTCTTACCCCTACGTGGTCTCTTTTGATTGGCTAATAATAACCAGACACGCTCCCAAGACGGCTCCAATGTTTACTGTTAACCCCTTCACTGACCCAGCCTGTAAAAGTTCCGGGCAGAAAACTGCACGGATGCGCCTGCAAACAGTATATTTTCCGGTCCTATAACATCTACATTCAATGCTGTACCTTTTGATAAAAGTCTTTTCAAGTCACGTGCCAGTGCAAAAAAAAGAAAAGAAGAACACAGAAGGTCTTAAGGGTTTCAAATTCTGCACTTTGATTGGTCGTTTTCAAGTGACATTATAGCAGTGAAGGGGTTAAAAGTCTGTGCCTCACCCGCACCAAAGATTATAAACACATAATCTTTGCCCATACTTGCAGTACACAAGCAAACATGACAGCAGTGTCCAGAAACCAATGGTTACAGACACACGAGGCAGCAAAGACGTATCGAATCTCCCAGACAGCTGATGTAAACGGGTGTGTCCGCACCTACCATGGGGAGAGCCCAGGGTGTGGTCCTCCAGAGGTCCGGTCATGGAGCTGATTCTGCCAGAGCCCAGACTGAAGCCCACTGACCGGTTGGTGGTGAAGCCACAGTACACGTCACCGCTGCCTCCCTGCCCCTCGAAGTCACAGGAACTGAATGTGGCGTCTGGCGGCAGGATGGAGGCTACGGACGGCAGTAAGTGAGTAAGTAAGTAAGTTGGTGTTTTACGCCCAGTCAACCTGTGCGGTTATATCATGGCGATTGCGGAAGGACAACACTATCCACGAAACAACAGTGAGCAAGGACATGTCAGCTATGAACATTTAGCGACCCGGAATTAAAGTAATAGTGATCAAGAGCATGTCAACTGTGAACATTTAGAGACCAGGAACAAAGTAATAGTGATCAAGAACATGTCAACTATGAACATTTAGTGATCAGGTACAAAGTAACAGGGATCAAGGACGGGTCAACTATGAATATTTAGCGGCCAGGGACAAAGTAACAGGGATCAAGGACGGGTCAACTATGAACATTCAGCGACAGACAACAAAGTAATAATGAGCAAGAACATGTAAACTATGAACATTTAGCGACCAGGGACAAAGTGATAGTGATCAAGGACCGGTCAACTATGAACATTTAGCGACAGAAAACAAAGTAATAGTGAGCAAGAACATGTCAACTATGAACATTCAGCGACAGAAAACAAAGTAATAGTGATTAAGAACATGCCAACTATGAACATTTAGCGACCTGGGACAAAGTAACAGCGATCAAGGACGAGTCAACTAAGAACATTTAGCGAATAGAACCAAAGTAATAGTGATCAAGAACATGTCAACTATGAACATTTAGCGACAAGGAACAAAGCAATAGTGACCAAGGATGGGTCAACTATGAACATTTAGCGATCAGGAACAATATACCTGTGGCAGTTTAGTAACCTAGAACAGGCCAGCTGTGAAGATTCAGCGGTCAGGCACAAAACACCCGTACCGTGGCCATTTTTAACTATGAATTTTTAGCAGCCAGGAACAAAATAACTGTGGCCATTTAGTAACCTAGGAAGGGCCAACTTAGCGGCGAGAGACTAAGCACCTGTGTCCGCTTAGTGACCAATGACAGGCCAACTATGGACATTTAGCTCCTAGGAGCAGGGCATTTCCTGTTTTAGCAGGAGACATAATTATATTCTGTAAGCCACCCAACCGACCGGATCAGCTTTTATGTCACGTGTAAAAATAAAAATAAATCCGTTAAAAAAAAATCATTAACAAAAATCATAAAATTTGCGTATGATGACGAGTTCACAAAAGATACATTTTAAGCTCAAGTGCAGCATTCCCTTTAAGGGGCAATGGTGCACAAGCATAAACAAACAAACCAATCAGCTACCGAATACCGTAACCATGGGTAACGCTGCACGTGCATAAACAAACAAACCGATCAACTACCGAATACTGTAAGCAGACATGCTTATACATTACTGACGTCAAACTCTGTAACGAACATGCGGAAGTTTTACCAGCAAGAACAATGCGAAAAGGGGGACCAGTTAAAATGAAAAACCACAACCACGGCGTTTAGCGCAAGAAGACAATGACGTCATACTGACAGACAGGAAGCGAGGTGGTGTTGGTGGCCAGTCCCAACGTTCCCTTGCACGTGTTCAGGTCAGAGGTCAGACGGCTGATAAGTTCGCGCAAGAAACGGATTTCCTCTCCCGCTCGACCAATCACCTGCAGCCAGTCAGCAACCGTAATTAATCAGCTTTTCCTCTTCTCCCCCCCCCCCCCCCACGCCCCCTTGTTATGAAGTCCGTTGTCCAGTGGTCCGGTCATCAATATATCAATATTAATATATCTTTATTGCCACGTATCACATAAAATATATATGCACATGGAATGAGGCATGGTGTTGAGAGCATCCGTGATCATACACAGCCAATTAACCCATGGACCTGATTCTGCCAGAGACCAGACTGAAGCCCATTGAGTGGTTGGTGGTGAAGCCACCTTCATGTGTGGCGCAAAGTTGAGGCTAATTCTCTGTAAATTAGCAACGTCTGTTATGTCATCATCAAGCCTGTTTCTCTTCATCGTTCGCCTGTCGAGGGAGAACCAACGTGGCTTTACCCTAAGGAGCTCAGATTCGAACCAAAGGTATTCTTTCGTTGCATAAGAGGGATGGATGGAATTAAGGGTACGTAGTAACATAATGATTCATTTTCTTTATATATTGCTGCTTCTCTGTGCTTTGTGTGTGTATGTGTGTGTGTGTGTGTGTGTGTGTGTGTGTGTGTGTGTGTGTGTGTGTGTGTGTGTGTGTGTGTGTGTGTGTGTGTGTGTGTGTGTGTGTGTGTGTGTGTGTGTGTGTGTGTGTGTGTGTGTGTGTGTGTGTGTGTGTGTGTGTGTTATACATTGTTAGTTGTCATAATTATATGTATTATGTTTGTGAAACTTAGAAAATGTTGGAGAATGTTGTAAAGCGCAGTGCGTTTGTGTACACCAGAGAATAACGCTATACAAAAGTTACCTATTATTATTATTATTAATGTAAGCGCTGAGAGAACACCACAAGAACCTTACACATGGAAATACTTAAATATTCTGTACGTTTTCAGGCCAGCTTGAGTCATCATCTTCTTCTTCAATGTTGCTTCACGTCCACAGACTATGCTGTACGGATTATTAGGGACGGGGAGCCCAGGACG
>JABMCL010001742.1:975000-987500 GCA_018857735.1 Alviniconcha marisindica
ATTCACTATATCGTTAGTTTTGAGGGCAGTCATGATAAAATTATTGGTAGATTTCTTGGTATGGTACGATCTGTAAGGACAATTATCAGTAGTATTTAGCATTGCTCTTCGTGGCCTTCAAGGACACCCGTCGGTTGACCTAGTTCACTTTGTAACGTTCGACGTTTAACTATAACTCTCCCTGATGTAACCGTACTGTTTAACTGGGCGTAAAAAGAAAAAGAAAAAGAAAAAAAAAGTTACTTACTTGCGTGCTGCCGTTTATATGCAGTGTAAGGTATGTCTCTTTTCAGTCACTGTTGGTGAGATCCTTGGGACCATTAACCCCTTCACTGCCCTAATATCATTTGAAAACAACCAATAAAAATGCGAAATTTGAAACCCTGAAGCTTTTTTGTCTTCTTTTTCGCACTGGCATGTGAAAGGATTTTCATCAAAACGGACAGCACTGAAAGCAGATATGCTATAGGACCGGAAAATATATTATTTTTAAGGCGCGTTCGTGGTTCTTTCAGCCCTGAAATTTTACAGGCGGGGGCAGTGAAGGGGGTATTTTATTTTATTTTATTTTTATGCTAACCTCTGTCTGTTAATGACCCGCAGCTGCGAAGGGTACCAATCCAATTTTGTCGACGCTGTCCCACAACGTACGTGGAGGTCTGAGTTGACCAGTGTGATGCCGTGGCCTGGTCGCCGGATCACTGAGAATGAGCCGAGCGTGGGTGGCAGCAGTTGGTTCCTTATCTCTCTCTGGGTTCTGATAGTGAACAGCTCCGTTTTGCTGTAATCCCCATACAGAGCAGTATTTGCTCGCCGTGTGTGTGTGTGTGTGTGTGCGTGCGTGCGTGCGTGCGTGGTGCGTGCGTGCGTGCGTGCGTGCGTGTGTTTGTGTGTGTGTGTGTGTGTGTGGTGTGTGTGTGTGTGTGTGTGTGTGTGTGGTGTGTGTGTGTGTGTGTGTGTGTGTGTGTGTTGTGTGTGTTGTGTGTGTGTGGTGTATGTGTGTGTGTGTGTGGTGTAGTGTGTTGTGTGTGTTGTGTGTGGTGTGTGTTGTGTGTGTGTGTGTGTGTGTGTGTGTGTGTGTGTGTGTGTGTGTGTGTGTGTGTGTGTGTTGTGTGTGTGTGTGTGTGTGGTGTGATGTGTAGTAGAGAGAGGAGAGATGTGGGTGGAGAGTGGAGGAGAGATGAGAGAGAGAGAGAGAGAGAGAGAGAGAGAGAGAGAGAGAGAGAGAGAGAGAGAGAGAGAGAGAGAGAGAGAGAGAGAGAGAGCCTGCTCGATGTGTTCGCTGTGCTGTGTGATTTTGAATAAGAAAGCAACGATCGTGGGAAATTCGGACCAAAGCAAGCGTATTCAATAAAATCAAAGGCAGATACCTTACACACACATATATACATTTTTTTTTTATTCAGTACGGACAACCGTCATATTTGCTGGGTGTTACAAACTTCTTTGACTTAGGTAATACATGTAGCTAGTTTCCATAATTATTTGACAAAAAAATAATCTGGTTCAAAAGAAAGACTGAAACACAGTCAAAAAGAACAAGCATGCTGCATAATTACACAAATGAACAAACACAAAAATACCAAACTTGAAGATGAGGCTTATAATTATTATCAAAAGTTGAACTTAAAGAAATGAACATTCAAGGGAGTTAGTCAGCGCTCGAAACACTCAACACAAGTACAACAAAGACCTGAGTCGCCTACGGTAACTCCCACCTGGCATGCGTGTAAATACAAGGTAAATAAACTCCACCAGAGGTACGTCCTCTAATAAAGAAGTACATCCTCTCATAAAATTTTATTTTTCAGATTTTAATCGAAAAAAACTCCTCGACTGTTTGGAACAGATGGAAAACACGTCACCTGCGGTAAACACATTTGCGATTGAAAGTACAGTTCATTTATTCTCGATTTCATAAGTTGTGATCGTCACTGATGCTTCTTTCGTGCGATCTCTTTCCCGCCTTTTCTTTATTTGACGCGTTTTTGTTTGACGTCACCAAAATGTCTTGGTGTTACGAACAGGACGTCATAAACTCTTACTTCTGCGTACAGGTCGCGGAAGTTTGTTTGTTTTTGTTTGTTTTTTGTTCTTATTGTTTGTTTGCATATTTTGTGTTTATTATTCTGTCATTTTGTCTTGGTTTTTTGTGTGTGGAGTGAACCTTTCATGACGTATGGAAACATTTTAGAAAGGTGGTGACATCATTGAGTTATTCCCAAGCTACTTTTTTGTGTGTGGAGTGAACCTTTCATGACGTATGGAAACATTTCAGAAAGGTGGTGACATCATTGAGTTATTCCCAAGCTACTTTTTTGTGTGTGGAGTGAACCTTTCATGACGTATGGAAACATTTTAGAAAGGTGGTGACATGATTGAGTTATTCCCAAGCTACTTTTTTGTGTGTGGAGTGAACCTTTCATGACGTATGGAAACATTTTAGAAAGGTGGTGACATCATTGAGTTATTCCCAAGCTACTTTTAGCTCCCTATTATTGGGGGGACGGGGGATGTGTGTGGAGAGGTCTCTCCTTTTTGAAAGCAAAAAAAATGATTTTTTTTAAAGACTAAAACAACTAAAAATCTTTCTTTTTTTAAAATCACATTTATCGACGGAACTGAGAGGGCTAGTTACTTTAATATTGGGTGAAAAATAATATAACATCTCTAGTAAAAGCATACCTGTTTACAAGAGGCGTATAAGGCGTGGAATGGACTAGTTCTTGATGCATGAACATATTTTTAAACATGAGAGAAAAAATCACTCACAAATGCACACTAAACACACACACACACACACACACACACACACACACACACACACACACACACACACACACACACACACACACACACACACACACACACACACACACACACACACACACACACACACACACACACACACACACACACACACACACACACACACACACACACACACACACACAATTCAAACTAGGCAGACACACGACACATGCAAAATATATCCTGGATGCAGACAAAAGGCCCAGAAATAAACAACAAACACAAAAAACTAATAAAACCAAGCCAATAAACAAGCACCATTTCTGTACAGGTGCTTTGAAAACCATTTTGTTAACAGCATAATGGCTGTCCCTATAGAACTTAGAAGCGTTTTAAAATTGACCAGAATAAACCGATTGTGTGTGCATACAGCTGCATACTGTCAGCCGAGATGCAGGGAGTAGCCAGCAGGAGACAGGTGAAGGCTGATCTGCTGTTGATCTGTTCCAGACAGACGAAATGTCGTCTGCAAATAATGAACCAAGAAACGAGCAAATGAAAGGATAGGTGAATGTGTAGGTGGGCGAACGAATAAGATGATGAATCACTAAACAGACGAATGAGTGGAAAGATTTGCTGAGTACTAAATGAAAAAGCATGTGAGCTGATCGATCGCTGGATTGCTAAAATAGGGATTGGTCTTGTAAAATGAATCCAAACAATGAGCAGCGATATTAAAAGAGGGGGCACACACACATACACAACACACACACACACACACACACACACACACACACACACACACACACACACACACACACACACACACACCACACACACACACACAACACACACACACACAACACAACACACACACACAATACACACACACACCACACACACACACACACACACAAAGTCGACGACAAAACAAACAAAAAAAACAAACACCAGCACACACCAACGCGCGCAGCCCACACGCCCCACACACACACACAACACACACACACACACACACACACACACACACACACACAGAGTTAGAAAGAGAAGGGGGTGAAGGGGGGGGGCCTCTTCAGCTGCGGCCTCTTCTTTTAACTAATCGGGACATTCATCTCTACGAATACTACTGTGCTAAACGTTCACCTGTATTTTCTGGCAACAAGCTTCTTGACCGGAAGCAGCGAAGTAGGCGGCGCTGTCGACTTCTAGTCGGTAGGAGGCGCTCTGAGGCAGCGTCGTGTGATACAACATGGCCGCAGACCCGTCTGAGTTTGTCACGCTGCAACACGGAGAATAATGATGATTGAAATAAGCTCTGCTGCGGCAGGTGTTGAACAATGAGATATGAACAGAGTGGATGTATTCATTTTATAAATTCTGCAAGCTTATCCTCTTCACTGCCATGATGTCACTTGACATCGACGTGTAAAAGTTGAAAATTTGAAACGTTTTCTTTTTAGCGCTGGCATTTGAAAGGGTTTTCATCGAAACGCATAGCATTTAAAGTAGATGTTATAGATCTGGAAAATATACTGTTTGTAGGCACGTCCGAGCATTTTTCAGCCCGAAATTTTACAGGCAGGGGCAGTGAACGGGTTAAATGGAAGGTAAAGAACGATACTGCTTAACCTAAAGTGTAGTGTTCCCTTTTTTCTCGGACACTGTTGAAGTGATATCTTTGCCAGAATGTGTGGCCTACAAGCTAAACCGGTGAATCACTGAGCAATACTTTCAAAATAAGTAATAGCGTACATTCATTGACGACTACAGATCCTGGCTGCAGTCAAATGAGGCAAACTGCGTACAGTGTACTGCTGAAATCAGGCTCAAATCATTCTGCATTCCACTAGTCAACACAGTGCTCTTTGTTGTTGATAGTGCATGGGTACGTGTGTGTGTGTGTTTGTGTGTGTGTGGTGTGTGTGTGTGTGTGTGTGTGTGTGTGTGTGTGTGTGTGTGTGTGTGTGTGTGTGTGTGTGTGTGTGTGTGTGTGTGTGTGTGTGTGTGTGTGGTGTGTGTGTGTGTGTGTGTGTGTGTGTGTGTGTGGTGTGTGTGTGTGTGTGTGTGTGTGTGTGTGTGTGTGTGTGTGTGTGTGTGTGATCACAAAGACAAAACATTGAACAGTACTACTTTGCCCAGAGTGCCTGTGCACAATCAACAAACAAGGGAGTTAACTGGCGTTCGAAAGACGTCACACAAACATAACAACAAAGACCTGGTTCTGTCTATACATGGTGGAGTTTATGTACCTTGTGTTTACTCCCATGCCAGGTGAGAGTTACCGTAGGCAACTCAGGCCTTTGTTGTGTTTGTGTGACGTCTTCAGAGCGCTAATTAACTCCCTTGTTTGTGGCTGGAGTACCACACGGGGTTAGACGGAAAGCGTGTAGAACACACCCCGAACATCGCTTTCTGGCACCTTCCTCCAAACTCTGACAGAGCTGGCTAAGCCACTGAAGGGTCGTTCTTTATCTCCGCGTAACTGTCCACCGACGCGGTCAGCGCCCTCCGAAAGGTTTGGGTACTAATATGACTGTGGAAGCAACCTGGCGCCCAAGCACCCACGTAAACATGAGAAAAGAACAGAAGTTCCGCCTCATTCAAACGATTTTGGTTTTATTTGTGCTGGCGTAAGCAACGTGGTCAGTTATGAAAGAAACGTCTGATATAATCCCAGTTGTCTGTGACAAACTTACTACCATTTGAGCATCATCGAAAAACTGGACAATTTTTCGAGACCTATGGCGTAATCACCGATGGCAGTGGTTGGAGGAAGGATGTCGTAAACCAGTGCTTGGAGTTTGCTTGTGGGACCGTAACTGCGGCAGGCGGGGCCCGGGGCTCCGCAGGGAACCCCGTGCTGGATAGGAAACTGGCTGACCCCTCTGCTGCTGTTGTGTTGCTTAATGTCCTCGGATGTCGGTTGACAAGCTGAGACCAGCGCCGAAGCCTTGGTCCAATATTGCTTTACGTCCACGGAAACCAGAAGGCTCGTTAGGACGGCCAGCCCAGGACGGCCACCTCGACTCTCACACAGCTCCTGAACAATGACTCACCCCTCTTCCAGAGGTTCCCACTTATCGCTGTGTGCAGCCCGCATGGCCAGGTACACGGGCACACCGCGCGCAGGACAGCCACGCCCACTGTCGTGGATTCGAACCGTCAGGGGCGAGCGGGGCCCATTTGCCATGGAGACCTGTAGTTCAAATCAAATCAAATGAAATTAATCTTTATTATTCATCAATATACAAAGCATAAAAATGAACATTTTCCTGAGCCCATAAAATATCATAATAATACGTAAAAGGCAGAAGGAAGGGGTACATTGCAAACAGCGCATACTGGCCACGCCCACTGTCATGGATTCGAACCGTCAGGGGCGAGCGGGGCCCCTTTGTCATGGAGATCTGTTGTTGGCAGGCAGAAGGAATAGCGCATACGGGCCACGCCCACTGTCGTGGATTCGAACAGTCAGGGGCGAGCGGGGCCCATTTGCCATGGAGACCTGTAGTTCAAATCAAATCAAATCAAATCAATCTTTATTACACATCAATATACAAAGCAAAAAATGAAAATTTTCCTTTGACGCATGGGCTCAAGAAGGTACATTTAAAATAACAATAAATATAACAATAATACGTAAAAGGCAGAAGGAAGGGATACATTGCAAACAGCGCATACGGGCCACGCCCACTGTCATGGATTCGAACCGTCAGGGGCGAGCGGGGCCCCTTTGTCATGGAGATCTGTTGTTGGCAGGCAGAAGGAATAGCGCATACGGGCCACGCCCACTGTCGTGGATTCGAACCGTCAGGGGCGAGCGGGGCCCATTTGTCATGGAGATCTGTTGTTGACGGGCAGAAGGAATAGCGCATACGGGCCACGCCCACTGTCAGAATGAAGCGGTACAGTGCAAATAGCGCATACGGGCCACGCCCACTGTCGTGGATTCGAACCGTCAGGGGCGAGCGGGGCCCATTTGTCATGGATACCTGTTGTTGACTGGCAGAAGGAAGCGGTACAGTGCAAATAGCGCATACGGGCCACGCCCACTGTCGTGTAGGCTATCCGCACTTCGAATGAATGAATGGATTATAATTTGTAATGCGTATAAGTTAAATTAAAAGAAAATTAACTTCCACGCAAGAATATACCTGTCCACAGCGCAGGGGTTGGAGAGATAGAATCGTACATTTTTACACAGAAAGAAGCATATTAAATGAAGCGACGACGCACACACACACACACACACACACACACACACACACACACACACACACACACACACACACACACACACACACACACACACACACACACACACTCACTCACTCACTCTCACTCACTCACTCACCACCACACACACACACACACACACACACACACACAACACACACACAGAGCACACACACACACACACACACACACGAACAGGGACACGGGACACACACAGACACACACGACACAGACAGAGACACAGACAGACAGACAGACAGACAGACAGACAGAGAGAGAGAGAGACAGAGTAAAAACAAGTGGGAAGGAGAATTACGATCTACAATGAAAGAAGTGTGTTATGAGAGTAGACCGGAAAGAATGAACAGAGTAAGCTCCCCTGACACTCATGGGGAGGACATTCCGATGGGAAGGGGCGATAACCTGATGGTTCGCACACTGTCCCTGGGACCAGGAACGTCAAGAAAAGACCCACTCACCGATCGGAGAGCTCCAGATCAGTTGTATGGAGAAAAGAGGTCAGAGAAACAGACTGGAGGTTTTTCATGAACGAAACTATAAGTGACTGTGAAGAAGCTCATGCAGAATCATATAAGGAAGAGTAAGTAAGTAATTTGTCGTTTTACACCCAGTCAACCAGTGCGGTTATATCGGGGCGAACTATACGGAAGAAAGTTGAGAAGAAAATTGAAAACGAGGAGAAGAAATTACACTGCACCCACTGTAATAGGTCAACACTTTAAAAGGAAATGCTTCTTTCACCATCATAAAAAAAACACATCAACGTTAATAAATTATTGAACATAAAATTGAAAGCATTATTATATGTTTTAGTGTACAGTAAATGATTTAATAATATTTTATAGAGGCGTGTGGATGTGTGCGGAAGGGGGAGGGGAGGGGGTATGAAGTGTGTTACTGTGTGGCGGGAAGTGAGGGGTGCATGTGTCCCTGGGTGCGTGGATGTCATATTGTGTGTGAGTGTTTTTATGATGATGGAGTGATGCTTAATATCCTCAGATGTCGGCTGACATATCTTTACGTCCACGGAAGCCAGAATGCTCGTTAGGACGGACAGCCCAGGACGGCCACCTCGACTCTCACACAGCTCCTGAACTATGAGTGTTTTTAATGTGTTTAACTTAATTTAACTACAATATTTTACGGGCAGAGCTGGTGTGAGCGAAGAGAAATTTCCGTTTGTTACGATTGCAACGGACAATAAAGTCTTTTGAATAGAACTGATCTGAATTAAAACTACCTCCAGCAAAGCCACGCCTACTACTGTAGAACAGTCTGTAAAATATGAAATGTAAATCATCATGACATATTAACATACAAAGATAGCAAGCGCCAAAGCCACACCCTTTTTTTGAGCGAGTTTTCATTTCATGGGAAAGTTATCATGATAACAAAGCGCCGTGAATTTGTGTAGACAAGAGAATAGCGCTATATAAAAGTTATATGTTATTATTTATTATTAAGACAGAAATGCAAGAACCCATAATATAGCCATGTCCGCTTAAATGCCTTGCAGATCCCTGAACTGTTATATGTTAGTTGCGTAGACAGCCTGCTAATACAAGAGCCACATGAGGATAGAGAAAAAAGCGCTGTTACCAGCAGATATTAAGCAATTTATACGTACACACCGCCAGATACTTGTAGCACTAACAATACATTTATGATTTTGTTCTTACGAAATTCCGTTGTGGAAAATAAGAATGTTTCAAATAAGAATGCATAATTTAACATTAAAAACTGCCAGTATGTTTTTCTATAGGCTGGACATCATCTTGCTCTTTAGTATGTGAAGCGTGTTTTGTAGACTGTCCCCACAGAGTTCGCGTTCAAGAAGAACAACTGAGGTTTAGAAAGTGAAATAGCAAGACTCAATGAGCCACTGGTCAACCCCCTGTGAGCATGTGTGAATATGCAAAGTAGCGCGTGCACCAGTCACGAATCGCAAATCCACGCCCACAGCGGTACAGATTTAATCATTATACGTACAGTCAATGGTTCAGTCGCCATGGAAACCTGTTGACAAAGAAAACAGCGCTTGCAGCAAACTAATGTCTTGCCCAACGGTTCCAAAGTGCGTTGCAGAGCGATATGAAGAGTTGATTTACTAATCTTTGGTCCGTTTGGTCAACACCCTCGTGCCCCCTCCCCCCCCCCCCCAACCCCACGGGTGCACGGAGCACATGTCGTGCTCGCGCGCGCGCGCACACACACACAACACACCGCACACTACGCACACACACTCCTCACCCCCCCTCCCACATACGCACACACACACGGTCACACACACACACGCATACGCACACACGCACACGCACCCGCACACATGCACACACACACACAAACATACGCACCACGCACGCATGCACACACACACACACACACCCCACACACACACACCCCACACCACGCACGCCGCACGCACGCACGCACGCACGCCGACGCACGCACACGCACGCACACACTACTACTACTACTACTACTACTACTAATAATAATAATAATAATAATAATACGACTACTACTAGACAAGAAAAAGTCAGATAAACTATGAACCAAACACACAAACGGGAAGACAGGTATTCGTAGGCAGGGCAGGACTAAAATTCCAGGACGGGAGTGAAGGGCAAGGGGTGGGGGGTGGGGGTGGGGGGGGGGGGAGGAGGTGTCAGACAAAATCGTCCGTTTTGTCTTTGCTTTGACCGACCGTGCACAGACAAACCTAGCTCTCACAAGCCTGACCTCACAGCGAGGTCTGTGTCAGGAAAGACAACTCCCAAATGAGCCGCTCGCCCACACTGCTGATCATACATACACCGATGACTTTTCTAGGCGACGACAATGGCGACCCCCAACGCGAGAAGAAGAAGAAGAAGAACGATACTGAATGACTTACGTAAGTGACGAAAGTTTTCATCGTTTCGTCGGTCTTCCTTTGCGGGTCGGAGAGCAAAATAATCCGCACAGCAGCTACGCTAAACAGGCAGAAAGAGAGAGCAAAATAATCCGCACAGCAGCTACGCTAAACAGGCAGAAAGAGAGAGCAAAATAATCCGCACAGCAGCTACGCTAAACAGGCAGAAAGAGAAAAGTGACCATGTGTCGGCGTGCCTTCCAAGATTTGGTCACAAGCCCAACACAGCACAAAATGGGAACTTGAAACTCTCTTGTTGATAACCCACTGGAGACTAGTTAGCCTACAGGTCTACCCGGCACCCTGTCAGTTAGATCTGCAACGGTTTCGTCCCTGGAATGCAATGCTTGCAATGCTCTGTGCTTTGACGCTAACGCCTAGGTTAAATGTTTAACCATGTTTAACGGTAATGCCTATGTTAATGTTTTTGAGGGCCGATTAAATGTAAGAAATTTGCTTACGTCTCTCTCTCTCTCTCTCTCTCTCTCTCTCCTCTCTCTCTCTCTCTCTCTCTCTCTCTCTCTCTCTCTCTCTCTCTCTCTCTCTCTCTCTGTGCGGAAGACAAGCAATGAAATACACGTAAGAATTTTAAACGAGTTTCTGCAAGGGTTTACGGATCGTCATCACTCTCTCTGTCTCTGTCTCACTCTGTCTGTCTGTCTGACTGACTGACTGTCTCTCTCTCTCTCTCTCTCTCTCTCTCTCTCTCTCTCTCTCTCTCTCTCTCTCTCTCTCTCTCTCTCTCTTCTCCTCCCTCTCTTGCTTCTAAACTCTTGTCCGTGCACCTTGATCTTGTATCACCTTTTATCACCTTCTTTTCTTTTCTTTTCTTTGGTCTTGTGCTGTTTTATTTTGGCTTCTTCGCCCTGAAGCAGGTAAGACCCTGTGTGGCTGACAGGACGTAAAAATCCAGTTAAGTACTCGTTTAATTTACAAGTATTTTGTGGTATGTCGATCGCATTATCATAATAGTACACATTGTTGACCTGTTAACGTTATTGTGAATGTGCGTATGATTACGAAGGCTCTCAACACCATGCCTCATTCCATGTGCATGTATTTTTTATTTTCATTTTACTTGGCACGTGCAATAAAGATATACTGATCGGTCTGGCTTCGGTTTGTGCGATGGTTTCTCTCATATCTGCCCACCTGTCCGTTCCGGGCTTCAGACGGCCGTATAGGAAGGTGTCACAGTGTCGATGCGTCCCCCCCCCCTCCTCCCCCCCCCCCCCCCCCCCCCCCTTGCAGTGAGGTGCGATCTGGCACATGGCCCTCCGTAATGATGGTGTAGGCAAGACCGACCTTGTTCAACATGGCAGCAGGTAGTGATAAACCCGCTGATTACACCGATCAATACAAAGCTGCACCTGTCTAGCCCCTATCGGCGCCACTCGGATAAAACGAACTCTGAGCTGCTGATTTGTTTTATGTGAATGGTGCACCGGCGCTTGCTTGTGGTCGTTGCATAGTAATAAATTCGGGCTAGGTTGAAAAGATTATTAAGTCTACGTAATGTTTTGAATGGTTTTTGCTTTGCTGTGTGAGTCCAATCGCATGAAGGGACTGGCTATTTTTGTGTTGCATAGGGCCGAGGATTTAGAGAGGACTTTACTGATAATGTATGCGGATCGATAGGTTAAAGACAGTCAGTAAATAGTGTTGCCCTTTGAAAGCAACCACTGAGTTGAAACACCTCTCTCTCTCTCTCTCTCTCTCTCTCTCTCTCTCTCTCTCTCTCTCTCTCTCTCTCTCTAAAGAAAAAAAAGAAAAAGAAAAAATCGGTTGGTGTTTCTCTCTGTCTGTCTCTGTCTCTCTGTCTCTGTCTCTGTCTCTGTCTCTCTCTCTCTCTCTCTCTCTCTTCTCTCTCTCTCTCTCTCTCTCTCTCTCTCTCTCTCTCTCTCTCTCTCTCTCTCTAAAGAAAAAAAGAAGAAAAAAATCGGTTGGTGTTTCTCTCTGTCTGTCTCTGTCTCTGTGTCTCTGTCTCTGTCTCTCTGTCTCTGTCTCTCTCTGCCTCTCTGTCTCTGCCTCTCTGTCTCTGTCTCTCTGTGTCTCTCTGTGTCTGTGTCTGTGTCTGTGTCTGTGTCTGTCTCTGTCTGTCTCTGTCTCTGTCTCTGTCTCTGTCTTCTGTCTCTGTCTCTGTCTCTGTCTCTCTCTCTCTCTCTCTCTCTCTCTCTCTCTCTCTCTCTCTCTCTCTCTCTCTCTCTCTCTCTCTCTCTCTCTCTCTCACACACACACACACACACACACACACACACACACACACACACACACACACACATTACTACAGTCGTAGTTGGCTACCAAACAACAGTTTGCAGTGTTTGGAGAGGCCAGGCTACAACTTGCAAGGGGTGTTGCTGTCTGAAGCGTAGTAAGTTCTGCACAGCAACAAAGTTTGGACAGGTTCTGACGCATAATAATTAATTCTGCCGCATTTGCACGCTTATCGTAACTGCTAATGTTATAACTCTGAAACAGAACGAGGCCCAGATTCGTGCAGAATCAACACACAAGCGAGTTAATTAGCGCTCGAAATACGTAACACAACAACAACAAAGACCCGAGTCGCCTA
>JABMCL010001742.1:992500-1005000 GCA_018857735.1 Alviniconcha marisindica
GATGTGCCATACAGCGACTGAGTCAGTCGCTCACTGAGACGTGAGTCAATAGGCTGATGAGCGTAGTCACGGTGTCAGTGTGTGTAGCCGCGGCGTCTCCCACCCCCCCCCCCCCCCTCAGCCGACTGGCGTCAGTTCAGTTATCATATATAGGCCTCTAAATTAAAATCAAAGCAACAGTAAGTCTCTCTCTCTCTCTCTCTCTCCTCTCTCTCTCTCCTCTCTCTCTCTCTCTCTAGTCACACACACACACACACACACACACACACACACACACACACACACACACACACACACACACACACACACACACACACACCGCGTGTGCGGATATGCTGTAGGCTTTCCTACATGCTCATTGGCCCAGCGAGTACTTTCGATTCCACGCGAACATAACTCTCCGAACATGCATTCAGTGTTACCTCCCTTGTACCAAGACAGTGTGCGAGCTTTTCACGTCAGTCGCCGGTAACTACACAAACCCTCGTTGTTCGTGTGCAGGACAACCTCGGAAGTCATGGCACTGAATAAACTGAGCATCGATAAGGTGGACCTGAAGGACAAGCGTGTTCTCATCCGGTAAGTAATGTACATTACATGCTAACAAATTTGGCGGACCTCGAAAGCCTCGGCTTCCGACCATAACGGAGAAAACCTTGAGGTTCGATGTGACCTTCACGAGTTCAAGGCCGCAGCGCGCTCTCGCTTTGCTTCTAGTTTTACCGATTGTTATTTGAATATTACTGGGCCGGGCATTCTCCCCCCCCCCCCTCCCCCCCACCCCAGATGTGCCAGTTACCACATAAAATAGTCTACACCAGTTCATGAGCATCTGTATACGTTTGCGTTTTGAAATGTCAATCAATCATTCAATGTGGGTCAGAGCGACAGAGGGTCTCGGGTTCAAGTCCTTTTGGTGATGTGGGGTTATTAGCCCTGACCAGCTCCTACCCAGAGCTGGGACTGTGATGAGCGCAGTGGGAAGGCTGAGACCACTCAGCAAATATCCATCACTTATGGATACATCTTTGAAAATTATGTGTGTCACTTTAACTTTGTGCCAGTGTCTAGGTAGGGGTGTGTGTGTGTGTGTGTGCGTGTGTGCATGCGTGCATGCATGCGACCAAGATTTCAAGGGAATTGCTGATCAGTTGTTTTTTCATTACTCATCCAGTTTCTCTCTTTTGTTCCTGGTAAATATTTAGTTTCATCCAGTAATCACATTTTCTTGAAATTTCAGGGTTGACTTCAATGTACCTCTGAAGGATGGCAAGATCACTAACAACCAACGGTAGGTATCATTTGGTAGGTGCTGTCTTACTCTTAGTGTCTACCTACATTAAATTATTGATTTTTGTAAGACACATACTGACATAGCCGGTGCAGCCACTTGGTCAAAGTTAAGTGTCAGAGTGAGCACCCAACACCTCAAACTGTCAGTCAGAGAATCAAACCAGAAGGCAGAATGCAACTCATGGAATACCTTAAACTTAATACCTACATGTCATGATGTATACACTGGTAGTGGTAGTGGTAGGACAGTTTTAGCTGATGTGCTGGATTGTAAATCCAGTGTCTAGCTAAGGTTCAACACTTGTACAAATTTCTCAGTGCCTGTCTTGACATCAAGTGTGCAGCATGCCCTAAGATTTTTACACATGTTAAAGATCCCATGTCCACCTTTCGGTAAGATTAATAGAAGGCACATGAGGCAGTGGCTTATAAAATTGTTTTTAAAAAAATGGAAAAGGCAAAATCATGGCAGAATAATCACTAAATCAGAAAGGTAATGGGTCTTCCAAATCGAAGAAGCAGAAGACTGAGAATATAGCACTGTCCTTGCACAGCATTACCAGGTAAGTCTGTCTGAATTTCCCATGGTGTACTGATCAACAAGATTGTAAACAGTGCCTTATGCTTATTGGCTGGATCTGCAGTACAACGCTAATTGTAGGAACAGCATTACATAAACACAAGTCACTGGATCATGGTGCCGTCTTTCACTTTAGTTTGATATGAATATTAATTTTATTATGCATAAGTATTTAAACTGTAATAGTATGGAAAGAGGCTTGAAAAAAATTAGGTACCTTGGATGTGGATCATATTTATAATTATATATATATATAGAAAGATAAAATAATAATAAAAAATATATAACATATATTATATACATATCATAGTATGGAAAGAGGCTTGAACTAAATTATGTACCGTGGGTGTGGATCATATTTATATATAATATAGTGATATACAAAAAATAACATAATGTATACGTATCAAATCTGACGACAAAAGGTTGAGAAAACTGTAAACTTACATGAAAAGTGTGTAGGATTATGATCAGAAGGTTGAGAAAACTGAACTTGCATGAAAAGTGTCCAGGATTATGATCCAAAGGTTGAGAAAACTGTGAACTTCTATGAAACGTGTGTACGATTATGATCCATCCTTGTGGGCAGCATTGTGGCTGCACTGCCCACCATCAAGTATGCGCTGGACCATGGGGCCAAGAGTGTGGTGCTGATGTCTCACTTGGGCAGACCCGACGGGCAGCCGAACCCCAAGTACACCCTCAAGCCAGTGGCTGCTGAACTGGAGGGGCTGCTGGGATGGTGAGACCTTTGTCACTCTCTTTTGGTTGTGGGTGTTTGTATGTGTATGGATACATACATGTATACATGTCAACTTAGTTTGTGTAGGCCATGGGTGAACGTAGACGGGGATGTTATGTGTATCAAACTTGTAAATGTAGGCATTTAAATGACACAGTCGCATCTGTCACTATAAATAATTATAATGTCAGCCCTTACTGCAGTAAGCATCCCTCTTTTGTGTTGATGTTCCCTCAAATGGCTTTACCTCTGTACAATCCAGCAAAGCAAGTTTCAGGGACTGCCATATTGTCCTTTTTACTGTAGCACTATGTTGCAATCATTGTCTCTGCACTAGTGTACAATCCAGTAAATTAAGTTTCTGTAACTGTTGCATAACATTTTACCATACCACTGTGTCACTGGAATAAAATCTGTATAATGTATAAGTCAGCTAGATGATTTTCCTAAATACGATTGTGTCACTAAAATAAGTATTTCTGTACTGTGGATATCTCAGCAAGGTGATTTTCTATAGATGCAATTGCATTGATCACTGAAATGAATATAAATGTATATCGCTGCGCAATTACAAGACTTCAACTTGGCAACTCAGTGTGATTTTCATTTCCAATTGAGTCACTGAAGTAAGTAAGATGATTTTCCTATCTATATAATAATTAATGTTTGATTGTGTCATGGGAAGAAATATTTCTGTGCAACTCAGCAGGTTGATTTTCCTGTACGACTGTTTTACTTAAAAGTGAAATAAATATCATAACATCTCTACAACTCGGCAACTGAGCAAAGTGAATTCCTACATGAGTATGCCATTGAAATAAATATCTCCGTGCAACTCGGCTAGGCCATTTTCCTATACATGATTGTGTCATTGAAATACATGTCTCTGTACAATGTTCGCCCTGATATAACCGCAACGGTTGACTGGGTGTAAAACACCAAGTCATATTACTCTGGACAATGCAGCAAGGTGACTTTCCTATATGATTGTGTCATTGAAATAAATGTCCCTGTACAATGCAGCAAGGTGACTTTCCAACATGATTGTATTTGAAATAAATGTCCCAGTACAATGCAGCAAAGTGACTTTCCTATATGATGGTGTCATTGAAATGCATGTCTCTGTACTGTGTACAATGAAGCAAGATGATTTTCCTATATGATATGTCATTAAAATAAATGTCCCTGTACAATGCAGCAAGGTGACTTTCCTATATATGATTGTGTCATTGAAATAAATGTCCCTGTACAATGCAGCAAGGTGACTTTCCTATATATGATTGTGTCATTGAAATAAATGTCCCTGTACAACGCAGCAAGGTGACTTTCTATATATGTTTGTGTCATTGAAATAAATGTCCCTGTACAAAGCAGCAAGGTGACTTTCTACATGATTGTATCATTGAAACAAATGTCTCTGTACAACGCAGCAAGGTGACATTCCTGGAGGACTGCTGTGGGCCAGAGGTGGAGAGCCAGTGTGCGAAGGCGTCTGGCGGCACTGTCATTCTGCTGGAAAACCTGCGATTCCATGTGGAAGAGGAAGGCAAAGGGGTGGGCCCTGATGGCAGCAAGATCAAGGCCTCCACGGACGAGATCAAGAAATTTCGCAGCTCCTTGTCGAAGCTTGGTGATGTCTATGTCAACGATGCATTTGGCACGGCTCACAGAGCACACAGGTACGAACCTATGGTTCTGTAAAAATCTGGTATTGATCAATCAGACAGAATGGTGAGTGATACCAGCTTGTCCTAGCCATATATGTGTTTTAACAGGGTAGCACCAAACGGACTAACTCTTTGAAAATTTGTGTTTAATAACAATAACAGGGGTCATTTCTGTAGTGCTGTATCTCACTGACAAGGGTGAGCACACCGTGCTTTACAAGATCAACAAAACTGCGTTCATTAAAACAAAACAAAAATTATGTTGTCATAGTATTGTATTCCTGGCATGCACACACACCACACACACACACACACACACACACACACACACACACACACACACACACACACACACACATGGGCACAGTTTGGTGCGTGTGTATATTTTGTTTGGTATTTGCGTTTGGACTGATTTTGTAGATTTGAGTTTGATCATCCCCAGTTGACCCTGTGCAGTTGACAGGACATTATTTAAAGTTGCTGACTCTTTTTTTTACTTATTTTTTGCTAAGGCTTATTACTTCTTGTTTGCAGTTCCATGGTTGGCTGCGAGCTGTCACAGCGTGCATCAGGCTTCTTGCTGAAGAAGGAACTGGAGTACTTTGCCAAGGCACTTGACAACCCACAGAGGCCCTTCCTGGCAATCCTGGGCGGGTAGGTTACGACTTGTCTGGCGGCTTTTCCTGTTGGAACTGGTCCATTTTGTGTTCAAGCTAAAGGCTAGGCACATTTAGTACAGTAGGGCGAGAGAAAAATGTTGGGCACATCTGATTTTGTTTCCCTGGTGTGCAAGGAAGGCAACGAGACGTTTGCTTGTGCTGCGGAAGAAAGTTGTTTGGCAGTTAAGCCTGCAGCTTTGTTGCTTTTGATGACGGGTACAGCCCTGCCTTCTGTTTCATCTTTCCTTTTCAGTGAGAAACAGATGCCCCTGCTCGCCTTCTGTAAAAAATTTCTCTGGACATTTCATCACAAGAAAATGCTTCCATTCCAGTGCCAAGGTAGCGGACAAGATCCAGCTGATAGAGAACATGCTGGACAAGGTCGACGAGATGATCATTGGCGGTGGAATGGCCTTTACATTTCTCAAGGTCCTTGAGAACATGGAGGTGAGTGGTGCGGCATGAAGAAACGAAGTCTTCTTATGCCAGCATGGCGGATGCAGGGCTGCAGATCGCTCTGGCAGCTTCAGCCAGTCAGAACAACATGAATGATACTGCCCATGAAAATCCAGAGTTGTAGCAGCCATGTTCGTCTCACAAGCTAAAACTAAAAGCGTAGCAGCTGAGTGAAAGACTGGTGACCTCAGAACAAAACCTTCAGAATAAGTAATAGTGCATGGTCACTGATACTGATGATGAGAAATATCAGCTGCAATAAAATAAAATAAATCTTGTTATTGTTGATCGCTTTTATAGATCGCTATTCTCTGATCTCAAGCAGACTCCCTGTGTTTGGGTGTTTGTAGTGCATGCTGGGTTATTTTAGTGTTACCATCATCCATGATCCACAACCGTGACATGGACTACAGGATCTTTTACATGTATATGTAATCATTTTGCATGTGTGTGTGTATATATATCACAGTGGACCTTGATTTATAGTCTCGCCCAAAGGACTTTTCTAGAGTCTGCATAGAATTTGACTCTGGAGAAGTCTTGGGACAGATGCAAAGCCTAGTACATATAACAGTCACTCATGCGTGTGGTGACCAAGCTTGATCGTGCTAAACTCAGCTTTCCAGAGTGAATTCTCTCACTCAGCGCGAGAGTCTCTCTGTGTCTCTCTGCATTTGAACACTGGATTGAGACTCAGATTAACATCCATTCCAGCAGTCAACAGTACCACATGGCGGGGCTTGCGGCTCGGTGTTGGGCCTTCCGTTTGGCTCTTTTCTCATCCTCCTCATCTCTCAGTGTTTGGGACTGGATACAGTCAATTCGCATGGCTACTGAAAGTTGATTTTACAGAGGAAAGGCAACTCGAAAGTTTTCCACAAGTGAAATTCCTAATTGGGAAAGTTGTAAACAAAGCTGTATGCACTAATGCAGGAGACAGTTTTCGTGGTAAACAGCCATTTTTCTCTCCAAATGTTCTTTACTTTGAACTTGAGGTCCACTGAATAGGTAGAGCTGTTTTTCTGTGTCAGCATGCTGAGTTTTGTGTTTGATTCAGCAGCTGCATGAGAACGTTCATGTGTATGATGTGTTTGTGTGGTGTTTGAGCACGAGAAAGAGGTCATGTAGTATGTGGTGTTTGTGCCTGGTATGAGTTTCAGGCCAGCACTGAACCAACACCAGGAAACTGGCACCCCAGCTGTTACACCACCATTGTGTTTGCTCAGATAAAAATAATTCTTCAAAAACTGAACGTAACTATGGTTGCACTCCTTATTTCCTTGCAGATTGGTTCCTCTCTGTATGACGAAGAAGGTGCAAAGATTGTGCAAAGTCTGATGGACAAGGCAAAGAAAAACGATGTCAAGATCCATCTCCCTGTCGACTTCATCACTGGCGATAAGTTTGCCGAGGATGCTAAAGTTGGTGAGGCTGACGTCAAATCTGGCATCCCGGCGGGCTCAATGGTAAGTCTGTCCAGTTGCCTGTCATCCACCTTTGAGCACATTATGATCCATCTGTCCATCCACCTGTTTGTCTTTGAGCTCATTATGATCCATCTGTCCATCCACCTGTCTGTCTTTGAGCTCATGGTGATCCATCTCTCTGTCTTTGAGCTCATTGTGATCCATCTGTCCATCCACATGTCTGTCTTTGAGCACATTATGATCCATCTGCCCATCCACCTGTTTGTCTTTGAGCTCATTATGATTCATCTGTCTTTCAACCTGTCCACATTTGAGCACATTATGATCCATCTGTCCTTCAACCTGTCTGTCTTTGAGCACATTGTGATCCATCTGTCCATCCAACTGTCTGTCTTTGAGCACATTGTGATCCATCTGTCCATCCACCTGTCTATCTTTGAGCACATTATGATCCATCTGTCCATCCACCTGTCTGTCTTTGAGCTCATTATGATCTATCTGTCCATCCACCTGTTTGTCTTTGAGCTCATTATGATCCATCTGTCCATCCACCTGTTTGTCTTTGAGCTCATTATGATCCATCTGTCCTTGAACCTGTCTGTCTTTGAGCTCGTGGTGATCCATCTGCCCATCCACCTGTTTGTCTTTGAGCTCATTGTGATTTATCTGTCCATCCACCTGTCTGTCTTTGAGCTCATTATGAACCATCTGTCTGTCTTTGAGCACATCATGATCCAGTTGTGCATCATGTAGCTGAATACGCCATACTTTAATTTGTTGTTCTTTTTTCTAGTCAGTGATAATTCAGACTCTAAAGTTTCCCCATCAATCCAAAACTGTACTCATTTTGATTTGGGCCCCTCTCCTATTTCTAAAGTAATGCCCATATTAAACAATTTGTTGGGAAAGGGTAAGGGAGCTGGAAAGGTGAGGCACGGGGTTGAAATTCTAAACTCGGAAAGTCGCAAAGTATTGTAAAGCATGTAAAAGTATGGAGAAGACAAACTGTCATTTCTGTAGTCCCATATGTAAAAGTATGGAGAAGACAAATTGTCATTTCTGTAGTTCCAGCAATCCTGTTTTGTGGCTGCAGGGTTTGGACATTGGTCCCAAGTCAGTGGAGAAGTTTGTCGAGGCCATCGGACGCGCCAAAGTGATTGTGTGGAATGGGTAAGTCCCAGACTGACAGCAGGGCTCACAGTCGCAGAGTGAGAAATGTCACCTGTCCTTGTGTCATTACTGCTCTGACACAGTAGTGGGACAGCCTGTGTTGCAATGCTGCTTGGTGTGCATACTTGTTTGAATGGCTTCTCTTTGATTATCAGGCTGAGAGCCGGTTTGGCCCAGTGGTAAGGTGTTAGGCTGGTAAGCAGAGGGACCTTGGTTTGAATCCGCTTTGGCTCTCCTTTCTCTTCGAAAGTTGTGGTCTGTGGACACTGTCTTGTGACTTTGTCCCTCACATTAATGAAACATAAAAATGGCTCTCATCGCTGCCCATCTTAATCCAGGAGTCATTCTGGTGGTGACAGTGTAGCGATAGGTATATAATCTCCCACTTCCCCCACCTCCATACCCCCTTCCCCCCTTCTTCCCATCCCTAATAAACCTTATGGTTTCTGTTGACATTAAGCACCACGTTTACTTATTATCAGACAATCAAAAAAGAAGGGAAAACCCCAAAATGTACACATATTTTCCAAATTTCTGGCAGGATGTTCCTGACTGACATATGGAAATGGCGTTGATGCGTTGCTGACTTGAACTGAAAACAGACCTTCAGGCTGTCTCACTGGGGGGGTGGGGGGGGTGATAAGATTGTCTCCCTTGTTGCAGAGAATTGTGCCCCGCAGCGTTGGTTAGATTGTTTCCCTTGTTATGGAGAACTGCATTTATTTTGCATGCATCAGAGAGGTTCTCAGAATGTGTCACGTATTTCAAACAGCATAGGGCTCTGTGCTAAAAAAAAAAAAAAAAAAAAAAATTGAAAAAATCAGGTTATTACCTTCCTATGTTATGAGCTTCTGTCGCTGTCTACATCATTAATGCATACCCACCCACACAGATATAATTAAGCTGGGGACATTGGGGGGGGGGAGGGGGGGGAGGGATACATTTTAAACAGTAGAAAGCAAATACTAGGCTCATACTTTTTTGGACGACCTGCCAGCCATTTTGTGTGCTGAACTCGGGCACAATGCAGAGCTGGAAAGGTTGTTTACGTTTTGTTTGTTTTGTTGTTTTCTCTTTTATGGGGCAGGGGATGGGCAGAAAGAGGGAGGATGGGAGAGTAAATTGTTCGTTTCATCCTACAGATATACATTGTGTGTGTGTGTGTGTGTGAGTGTGTGTGTGTGTGTGTGTGTGTGTGTGTGTGTGTGTGTGTGTGTGTGTGTGTGCTGTTTCAGCCTGTGTAATGAAGTACAATAACATTCAGATTTCATGTGTCTGTACTTTTGTGTGTGCAGACCACCAGGAGTGTTTGAGTTTGAGAACTTTGCCAAGGGCACGAAGAGCGTGATGGATGCTGTGGTGGCAGTCACAGCCAGAGGAGCCATCACCATCATCGGTTTGTACAAGCCACCATTTTCCCAACCATACTTCCTGCACGCAGCAACTTCAGCCTGTGTCTGTGACAACTCTGCCATTTGGCTCGCCCTGATATAACTGTAATGGTTGACTGGGCGTAAAACACCAAATTGCTTACTTACTGCCATTTGGCTCACCCTGATATAACTGTAATGGTTGACTGGGCGTAAAACACCAAATTGCTTACTTACTGCCATCTGGCTCACCCTGATATAACTGTAATGGTTGACTGGGCGCAAAACACCAAATTGCTTACTTACTGCCATTTGGCAGCCATAGGTCAACCATGGCTTGTTGCACAGCCATAGGTCAACCATGCATTGTTGCACAGCCATAGGTCAACCATGCATTGTTGCACAGCCGTGGGTCAACCATGCATTGTTGCACAGCCATAGGTCAACCATGCATTGTTGCACAGCCATAGGTCAACCATGCATTGTTGCACAGCCGTGGGTCAACCATGCATTGTTGCACAGCCATAGGTCAACCATGCATTGTTGCATAGCCGTGGGTCAACCATGCATTGTTGCACAGCCATAGGTCAACCATGCATTGTTGCATCGCCGTGGGTCAACCATGCATTGTTGCACAAAGCACCACTAACTTTTTTTTATTTAATTGTATTTTTATTTAATGGAAGTCCAGGAATATTTTTGTCTCTGACTTATCAAGGAAAGGAGCATCATGACTTGTGCATGAGAAGACAGTAAAAGAGGCGTGGGAATCGTAAACCAATAAACAGTCTGATTGTCGATCCTTTGAAGGGTGAGAAAACGTGCACCATCCCTCCTTGAGTACCTTTGGGGTGTGTTACAATAATAATAATAATAATAATACGTAATTCTTATATAGCGCCTAATCCAACTTGACTGGCCCAAAGCACTTCACAATTCAAAACAAGAATGGACATCAGAATCAATACATGAAACATGCATACACCAGACAATCCAACGTCAACAGCAAAGCGCAGGCAAACATGCACACATCCTGGAACCATCAGTTCAACCCAGACATGCAATGCAGCAATACATGGACCATGGAAACATCTCATGATTGCAAATCAAATACAAAGAGCATCAAAAACTGGGTTCTGTTGGAAGGTTTGGGAAAACAAGTGGGTTTTCAATTGTGACGTAAATGAGGAGTATGTTTGTTTGTGGCGGATGGAGAAAGGCAGATTATTCCAGGTACAGGACCCTGATAGGAGAAAGATCTCTGGCCCGAGTATTTCTTTCTGAACAGAGGGATCTTCAGTTTACGTGTGTCTGTGGTAGACCGTAAAGTACGGGATGGCGTGTAGATTTGTAAAAGGTCAGCGAGGTATTGAGGGGTGAAGGCAGTGACGGAGTTGTAACACATGCAGGACAGTTTGTATGTTATATGGTCAGAGATTGGTAACCAATGTAGTGATTCATGTTACGAAGAGATTGTTGGGATTAACTGGTGACTGCCAGACTGTTCAGCTGGTGAATGCTATGTCGGGATTAACTGGTGACCGCCAGACTGTTCAGCTGGTGAATGCTATGTTGGGATTAACTGGTGACCGCCAGACTGTTCAGCTGGTGAATGCTATGTTGGGATTAACTGGTGACCGCCAGACTGTTCAGCTGGTGAATGCTATGTTGGGATTAACTGGTGACCGCCAGACTGTTCAGCTGGTGAATGCTATGTTGGGATTAACTGGTGACCGCCAGACTGTTCAGCTGGTGAATGCTATGTTGGGATTAACTGGTGACCGCCAGACTGTTCAGCTGGTGAATGCTACAACAACATACAATTGCATACCACTGCCCTTCATACTGCAAATCATTAACGGAGGGGTTTTCTTGACCTGAGTGCAGGTGGAGGGGACACGGCCACCTGTGCAGCCAAGTACAAAACAGAGGACAAAGTGAGCCACGTCAGCACCGGGGGTGGCGCCAGTCTGGAACTTCTTGAAGGTCAGTGGCCCACAGCTTACATATGTATATACACACATACCTGCTGGATGTGCAGGGCAGCCTGTGCCTCCCTCCAAAGCTCTGCTTCATTCAAGCCAACCTTTCAGAGCTCAGGAGCTGTGTGAAGGTCGAGGTTGACATCCTGGGGCTCCCATCCCTAATAGTCCATACGGTTTCTGTCGACGTAAAGCAACACTCAACAAAGGCAACCCAACCCTCAGCATGGCAGGGAGCAGTACTAGCTAAGTGGTTAAACGCTGGACTCATGATCAAAAGGTTGTGAGTTTGAGTCCCTGCAGGAGCAGTGGGAGAATTGTCTTCTCCGGGTTCAACATTCTGTGCTGTTATTTTGGTATCCATTCCACCACTGTGTTACTGCAGTAGTGTGTAAAAGATCCTGGCCATTCTGCCAAAAGCGTAGGTGGCAGGTACCCTATGTATGCGTCTTTAATGAAATGACACTGTAAACTGGTGTATGGCTGTATGGTGTACACAAAATGTGTACCAAGACAGCAGCAGTTTCATGTGGCACCAGCCATCCAATCAGTGCTGTAGTGACACATCTCTCTGACATCAGTTTGATGTTCGAAGCAATTCTACAAGAAGATGTGATCAAGCTTTGTAGTGTTGGTCCACAAAATTTGTCAGAGAGAGGGAAAGAGAATGAATGAACTTATTTTATGAGGGTAGTGGAGTAAATGCAAGTTCTTTTTACATCCAGCCCTTCAATGGATATTCAAAATGTGCTAAAAAAGAAAAGAAAAGAAAGGCTACAGTAACTCATTCAGAGTCGCATGTAACAGGGCCACTGTGAGTTTGCTCAAGAGCAGAGAATAGCACTATATCAAAGCAATCAATAAATAATATTCACCATCGCCACACACACATTGCTTCTGGTTCTCTACCTCTCCTTCTGTGCCTCTTTCTCTGTTGACTTACAGTGGTGTTTGTCCTGAAATAACTCTGTGTCTTTTACTCCGTTTACAAATTTTCCTGCCTGTGTGTGTGTGTGTGTGTGTGTATGTGTGTGTGTGTGTGTGTGTAGTATCAGTAAAATTAATCCATCATGGGCAAGGGCTGGATGTAAAAAGATCCTGCGTTAACTCCACTACAATCATAAAACAAGTCCATTCATTCTCTTTGGCTCTGA
>JABMCL010001742.1:1010000-1012500 GCA_018857735.1 Alviniconcha marisindica
CCATGCCGGTTACATCATGGCGACTGATCGCGTGGAAACACTCAGATCACAACACAGCTCAACCCGAAACAGATAATTAGCTCAGCTCGACCTCCGTGTCATTTTCCATCGTTTTTCCCCGTTTCAAGTAACTGTTCACTTTAAGTGTTGTTTTGAGGCTTGATAAACAGCGTTCTTTTGAACCTTTTGTGTGTTTGGATATCTTTTTAGATAACGCATAATAGTAGCGGAACAATACAATTTATGATTGTGACTACTCTTAGTGGGAAAAGGTGACGAAAGCAACGCTAACAATCGTTCTTTGACAAAACCTGCCGAGGATGAGAAACAGGTATCGGACTGCTGGATCTCAAAGAAGGGTTCTCAAAGAACAGAACATCGCGTCTTTTACTACACGTACGTCTGCCTCTTTCCACTTTTCCTGCTTCTTCTTCTTCTTCTTCTTCTGTGTGGCACGTGTTCATCTGGCGCTGTCAACACGCTATGTTTGTGTGGAAATTCTCATGTATAACGTTTCACTGACTCATTCATGTCTATGTGTATATATAAATAATGCCTGTAATTTGATATCTACTCATCAGTAGCTTAGCAAGGACTAGTTGTTAGACAGGTTTTTGACTGAACCTAAACTACAATCCTTGTAAAATAAAGTTTTCGAGTTCGACTTCTTCTTCTTCTTCTTCTTCTTCTTCTTCTTCTTCTTCTTCTTCTTCTTCTTCTTCTTCTTCTTCTGTATAGTGTCCAACTTTAACACTTTGAAGACTCGGACACTTTCTAGTGCATCCTGCGTTATTTTGATGTTGTCATAATCCACCGAACTCTGACATATACGGACCCTCAGGGCAAATCTTCTTTTTCTTCTTCTTCAGGTGATGCTTAATGTCCTCGGATGTCGGTTGACATATTAGAGACCAATGCGTGAGCATGGTTCAGTATAGCTTTACGTCCACGGAAACCATGAGGCTCGTTAGGACGGTCAGCCCAGGACGGCCACCTCGACTCTCACACAGCTCCTCAACTGTCATTCTTCTTCTTCTTCTTCTTTTTCCTCGCCCTGATATAACCACACTGGTTGACTGGGCGTAAAACACAAATTTACTTACTTAGTCTTCTTCTTCCGTGTAGTGTCCAACTTTAACACTTTAAGACTCGGACACTTTTTAGTGCATCCTGTGTTATTTTGGTGTTGTCATAATCCACCGAACTCTGACATAAACTACAGGATCTTTACCGTGCAAAATTATCGCTATAACGCACGTTAAAGATCCTGTAGTCCATGTCAGAACTCGGTGGATTACGGAAACATTAAGAGTGTCAGTCTTCAAAGTGTTGAAACTGGACACTATAATTATGGAAGAAGAAGAAGAAGAAGAAGGGAACTATATACGTTGCATAAAACCAGTTGTTGTTGTTGTTGTTTTTTGATGCAAAATATTGCACCGTACATTTCCTAACAATGGCCAAATGAAGATTAGTTGACAGCCACAGAAGAAGAATTAAATGCGGGAGAGTTTGTTTCAAACCACCCGTCCTTGTTTGCCTAGGCCTTATTGAAATGATTAAGTTGGATTCGCATGGAATTTCGTCGTCACGACAACGTCCTTGTTCGCCTAGGCCTTATTTAAATGATTAAGTTGGATTCGCATGGAATTTCGTCGTCACGACAACGCTATTGTTAGCTTATTATAAGGATAGTTTTACGTATAAGTGAGGCCCTTTACTCTTTTTTTTTTTTTTTTTTTTTTTTTTACAGAGCCATCACTCTCTCTCTCTCTCTCTCTCTCTCTCTCTCTCTCTCTCTCTCTCTCTCTCTCTCTCTCTCTCTCTCTCTCTCTCTCTCTCTCTGAGCAGATGTTTCCCAAAAATAATGGTAAAGGAGAGGAAGGAATATTTGGCAGCGACACGAATGTTGCCTATTAATTATCCTGTTCTCGTCAGTGTGATTGATTGGAACCTTGCACACACAGCTCCTTTTTCTTTCCATTTGCCCTTTTCTACCGGTTTTGTTGAACTTTTCCTCTCAAATTCTTCCCTCCCTCTGTTCACGATAGCTGTTCCATTGAGTGGCTGGTGCACAGGTCGCGTAGACCTTCTCTTCGAACGTTCCATGGTCTGAACTATAGCGACGTACACAACATCGGCCTGACCGCCCCTCCATCTCCCTCTCTCTTTCTCCACCGCACCCCTCTCCTCCTCCACCCGTCCCCCTCCTGTACAGTTGTTTACATGCCAAACAAACACACGCACGCACGCACGCACGCACGCACACACACACGCACGCACGCACACGCACGCACGAGCGCGCAAATTAAGCAAAGAAACCTGACAGAATCTCTCTCTCTCTCTCTCTCTCTCTCTCTCTCTCTCTCTCTCTCTCTCTCTCTCTCTCTCTTGTTTTTGTTAGTTTTTTGTTTTGTTTTTGTTTTTTGCTTTCAATTCAGTTTTCTTGTTCCGTTTGATTGCATGGTAATTGTATCAGGGGCAGACATTCGGTGCCCGA
>JABMCL010001742.1:1035000-1037500 GCA_018857735.1 Alviniconcha marisindica
TGAGCTCATGCAGTTGGAAAAAACACACAATGTATGGCGGACGAACAATTTCGCTTCGCTATCAATAAATGAGACGTAACAAAAAAATATCAACAAAAAACAAGAGGAAACAAAAAAGAAACAAACAAACAACAATTACAAAACAAAAAAATACGAACAGTCACTAGAAAACAGTCAAAACAAATTGTAGTTGAAAAAACAAAACAATGTTAGGTAGACAGATAGATTGGCTGGTGGCCTAAATAAACAGTAACGAGAGAGAAATGGCGTAAGGAGACAGAGGGGGGTGGGGAGACGGAAAGGAAAAGAGTTTGTTTGTTTGTTTTTGACATTCGTTTCCAAAGCGACATAGATGATTTTTTTTCTGTTGAACCGTTGTCCTTTCCTTCCCCACAGCCGCCTCCATTAATCCCTACAAAAACTAAACAAAACAAAAAAACATTAATTTCAGTAGTGGAGTGGAGTCCAGATAGGAAACAAACAGGAGAAGAGTATAAAATTCCTATTTGAAGTAACTCTTGAAAGGAAGATGGCCTTTCGTGGCGATCACCTGATCAAAGAAATCCTTTTAGATTCCGGAGCAAAAGGCCTCAAAGCATCTGTTTCTCTGTGACAGTTCTCTGATATAAAATAATTATGTAAGCCCTGACAGCACGAGATTGGAAATATCGATAACTATTCGTTTGAAATCAAGGTGTCGCTTTCTTTTGTCAGCTTACGTTATTCTTGGGAAATAGATTGCAGAAGGCTGCTTTTAGAAAATTTCAGGGAATTGCAAAATGCCAGGGAATTTCAAGACATTTGTTCGGAAACACGTTTGGACTCATTAACTTTTTGAGCTATAGAAAATTTCCAATTTGATTTTGTGTTGCTGTGAAATACTGTGGTTTGGGGTTCTGATCATATTATGGGTTTCTAGTAGTAGTCTCTCTTGCCCCGTTGTGACACCACCACCACCACCACCACCACCAACAACAACAACAACAACAACAGTAATAATAATAATTAGTAAATACATTGCTAATACGCTAAAACGCTCTACGATATACTTTGTATATAAGCTATAAGCGCTAATTGCCAGTACAATTGGCAGTTGGTGTAGGCAGATGCAAAAAGGTCTCAAACCTTGCCCCATTTTTGATAACCCACATTCTGACTTGTTACAATAATCGTGTTGGAAATTGTTCTCGCTTTTATCGATTCCTGGCAGACCTGAGTGCTTAGAACTTGTGTTGGTGCTGTGCAGCGTTGCAAGTTATGTAAATAGCCTTTCTCAAGAAGTTCCGGGCATATTATTGTATTTGCAGTAGTCTGTCCCGTGCGAAATGCCCAAAAGCCTATTCAAACAGGAGGATGAGAATTGTCGATTCATCAGGCGCGGTGTGTTTAATCTAAAAACAGGCGTTGGCATTCGGGACAGACAAAGAGAGAGGATGGAAATAGAAACAGGTAGATGGACGGACAAAGGGACTAATAACGCGAAAGTGACAGGCACACAAAAAGGAACGAAACGACAGATAGACAGAGGGGAAACAGAGAGATGCAAACATGTGGACAGATGGAGAGACAGAAGGACTGACAACGGGAAGGACAGACAGAAGCAGAGAAGTGGAGAGTTAGAGTATTTTTGTTTTTATTATCCTGTCAGACTTTAAGACGGTCATCATGATTACCAAGGAGACGTCAGCGCTCTCCCGTGAGGTGACTGACCCCTTCCCAGCCAACAACTTTGTATTGTCGGAGCATTTTCCTGTCAAGAACAGTCTGAATGAAAGGTAGAGCTGATTTAAAACATATGAAACAAGAATGACTACTAGCGTTCTAAAACAAGATCCAAACAGACTGTCCTTTGGTAGTTTTTAGCTTGCGAGAGCTTACGCATATGCACTGTGTGTATCTGGCGCTGTGAACACGCGAGGTTCTGTGTGGATTTTATTTTTTATTTTTTATGCGCTATATATAAATTTTCATTCAAATTTTCATTCAAAAGGTTCAAAAGAACGCTATTTATCAGGACAAAACACGACATGCAAATGTTGGGAGTAATCCCCTTTATCAAGCTACAAACCGACACTTAAACAACAGTTAAACGGTGAAAAACGATGTAAAATGAGACGGAGAGCTAAACCACTTATCTGTTTTTGGTTGAGCTATGCTGTTTTTGTGTTCAACCAAAAACAAATAAGTAGAGTAGTTTTCCGTCTCATTTTTCATCGAGTTTCACCGTTTAACTGTTGTTTAAGTGTCGCTTTGTAGCCTGATAAAGGAGATTACCCCGAATATTTGCAGGTTGTGTTTTCTCCTCATAAACAGCGTTCTTTAGTAAGCTGATTAAAGCTGGTCATTTTGAGAATCCGCATGAATACGAGACTATACCTAAGGTTAGAATTCGATCTGGAAGTCATAATCATGAGATCCTGGAAGCAGTTGAAAGGCGCTTTGCTGGAAAAATCCTACGACGTTCTCATGGCGAAGAATGGGATGAGGAAGTCGGAAACAA